>CAIGQW010055024.1:5396667-5432040 GCA_903798125.1 Danio choprae
AAAATGCCTTCTTTTTCCGGGCCAACAATTTCTATGCCAGATGTTGATTTTAACCTGAAAGGTCCAAAACTGAAAGGTGATGTTGATCTGTCAGTTCCAAAAGTTAAAGGAGATATTAAAATGCCTGATGTGGATATTAAAACTCCTCAAGTTGACATTGAGGGACCTGAAGGAAAACTTAAGGGCCCTAGATTCCAGATGCCATCATTATCTGGGCCAAATATTTCTATGCCTGATGTTGACTTTAACTTCAAAGGTCCAAAACTGAAAGGTGATGTTGATGTTACTGTTCCAAAAGTGGAAGGAGATATTAAAGGACCAAAAGTCGAACTTGAAGGGCCAGACATTGAGGCTCCTGAGGGTGGTTTTAAGATGCCAAAGATCAAAATGCCAAAATTTGGATTCAAGGGCCCAAAAGTGGAAGGTCCAGATATGGATGTGAAAATCCCCAAAACTGATATTGACATTAAAGCACCTAATGTGGACATTAAAGCTGCAGAGCTTGACATTGAGGGACCTGAGGGAAAAATTAAGGGCCCCAAATTTAAAATGCCTTCTTTCTCCGGACCAACAATTTCTATGCCAGATGTTGATTTTAACCTGAAAGGTCAAAAACTGAAAGGTGATGTTGATGTGTCTGTTCCAAAGGTGAAAGGAGATATTAAAGCACCCGATGTCAATATTAAAACTCCACATGTTGACATTGAAGCACCTGAGGGAAAAATTAAGGGCCCTAAATTCCAGATGCCATCAATATCTGGGCCAAATATTTCTTTGCCAGATGTTGACTTTAACCTCAAAGGTCCAAAACTGAAAGGTGATGTTGACATTTCTGTTCCAAAAGTGGAAAGAAATGCTAAAGCACCAAAAGTGGATGTAGAAGGACCTGATTTTGATGTAGAGGGTCCAGAAGGTGGCTTTAAGATGCCCAAGTTGCCATCATTTGGACTCAAAGGGCCAAAGCTGGAGGGCTCAGAAGTTGGTGTGAAAATTCCTAAAACCAGTATTGATGTCAAGGCTCCCAATGTCGACATTGCAGCTCCAGATCTTAATATTGAGGGACCTGGTGGACAAATGAAGAGCCCTAAATTCAACATGTCATCAGTTTCTGTTTCAAAGGTTTCCATGCCAGATGTTGACTTTAACTTGAAAGGTCCCAAACTGAAAGGAGATGTTGATGTTTCTGTACCCAAAATGGAAGGGGATATTAAAGGAGCAAAAGTTAAAATTGAAGGCCCAAGCTATGAAAGTCCTGAGGGTGGTTTTAAGATCCCAAAGATGCCATCATTTGGACTGAAGGGTCCAAAGGTGGAAGGACCAGACATTGACATAAATCTCCCAAAAGCAGGTGTTGATATTAAAGGACCTGAACTTGGTGTTAAAACTCCCGATCTTGAAATCGAGGGACATGGGGGGAAAATCAAGGGTCCTAACTTTAAAATCCCTTCCTTATCTGGTCCACAGATTTCTATGCCAGATATTAATATCAAAGGCCCCAAAGTCAAGGGTGATATGGGGGTTTCCGGACCGAAGATTGGAGGTGACCTAAAGTCTGCAGAAGTGGACATTAAAGGTCCTGATGTTGATATAGAGGGTCCCGAAGGTGGACTAAAAATGCCAAAGATGAAAATGCCAGCATTTGGATTCAAGGGTCCAAAAGTAGATGGTCCAGATATTGACTTTAATCTCCCCAAAACTGATGTTGATATGAAAGGACCTGAAATCGATGTTAAATCCATTGATCTTGACACTGATGGACTTGGGGGTGGTTTAAAGCATGTGAAGTTTCCAAAATTTAAAGGTCCTCACTTTGGAATTAAGACTTCGGGTGGCAGTCTTTCAGTTCCTGAACAGGATATTGAACCAAGCATAGATGCCAGAAGCCCTGATGTTACCATCAGTGGACCAGATGCAAACATCAAAGTGCCAAAAACTAAGAAATCAAAGTTTTCACTTGGAGTTAAGAGCCCAAAGTTAGATGCAGATATCCCTGATGCTGGTGGTAATTTAGAAGGACCTGACATGAACATAGATGTCAAAGGAAAAAAGGGTAAATTCAAATTGGCAAAAGGGAAAGGGAAGTCTAAAACATTTGATGCTGATTTAAAGACTGAAATGGTCGAGTTGGAGACAAATGAACCTGAAATTCACTTAAAGTCAACCAAAGTAAAGAAACCTTTTTTTGGAAAGTTACATTTTCCTGATGTTGAATTTGACATAAAATCTCCAAAAGTTAAAGCTGCATCTGGAACCATAAAATCATCTGATGTTGATTTGCCATCGGCAAGCCTTAAAACTGACGTTCAGACACCAGATGCTAGTTTGGACAGTCCAGATTTGAAAACCAAAGGGGGGAAGATAAAAATGCCAAAATTCAGTATGCCTGCTTCTAAACTAAAAACCCCTGACCTGGATGTTAGAGATGCAACATTGGAGACTCCAGATGTCAGTGTAGCAGGATCAGGGATTAATGGAAAACGCAGTGCTAAAATTGACATAGAAGGAAAAGTACAAGGCGCTGAGTTGACAGTGCCATCTGCAAATGTCCATGGTGAGGCTTTAGATGCTGATTTAGGTATCGCTGAACAGAAAGGGGTAAAAGGGAGCATTGGAATAACAGGCTTTAATGTAGGAAGACAAAAGGGAGATACTGCAAGTGGGTTAGGCTTGAAGTCAGATGCATCATTATCTGGTGAGACGGAGAACCAAGAAGATAATCTAACGTTTCCTAAAATCAAAGTACCAAAGTTTGGGGTTGCATTGCCTAGAGTGGAACCAAGAGAAATGGGAGTAGATGTAGGTTCAGGTGAATTGGCTGCTGGAGCTAAAGTTAGTTCTCAAGGTTTGGAAATGCAGAAAACTGATGTCAAAAGCAGTGGTGGCAAAGTGAAAGTTAAGATGCCGAAGTTGTTTGTCAAATCTAAATCTAAAGGTGGCAGTGCAGCTGATCTAACTGTTGAGGGAGAAGATGCTGATGCTACTACTAAAGGTGCTGCTAAGGTGTCTAAGGAGTTGAGTCTTAGTTCTGGGGAACTGACAAGTGGCAAGTTAACAGTAGAGGGAAGCTCTGGATTTAAAGTTTCTCCAAAGAGTAAATCTGCCTCCCTTGACTTCTTCAAAAAGTCACGACATCACTCATCCTCTGTCAGTGAAGAGGGAGGCTTAGCTTCACCTGTTTCTACTGAAGGGCACTTACAGGCAGAAGGTGGCAACGTTTCTTTAAATGTTGGAGACACTAAGGTTAAAGGCAAAAAAGGAAAGTTGAAATTTTCTACAATTGGAGGTTTTAGCTCAAAAAGTAAAGGTTCATATGAAGTGACTGATGAAAGTGAGGTTATGACCGAGGGTGCTGGTTTTGCTCTGCCTTCAAAGAAGTCCAGAATGTCATCGTCATCTAGCAGTGATAGTGGTACAAAAGGTAGTTTTCGGTTACCGCAACTGGAAATATCAGTTTCACCAAAGAAATAAGTTTTTATGTTGATATCTAGACGCAGTTCAAATACACATTTTTTTTATTATGTCAGTCTAGATGATTATAGTAAATCTGGCTTTCATTGTAATTATAATGCACTGCCATATAAACTGTTTCTTCAGTTTCCACAAATGCTCTTTACAGGCATTGATTTTTTTAAAATCACAATTTAACTGTAAATAAGAAAAAAACTGTAGGTAATTTTAATTTTTTTTTATTTTAATTTTTGTTTTGTAGATAGGAAATTCAGATTCAATCCAACAATGTGTGTAGTTAATATAAAAAAATGATGCAAGTTGTCATCAGATAATGTGGTATATTTTTCTATGTTTGGAGGTTTTGGGACTCCTTTCTAAAATTGTCTGAACACATTTACATGCAAGAGGCATGATTTTAATTAAAATTTAAAAGATTTTATGACTTCAACTTCACATATATTTAGTGCTGTATCACATGTACTCATCACAGATAAATATCTCATTTTAAACAGAAATCATTAGTAAGCACAATGAAGTTTAAGGGCTGTACAAATTGTAAATAAATTGATTCAGAATAGATGCATGGGATGATGTTACTTAGTGTCCCAAATAATATGTCAGTTCAGATATTCTGTTATGAAATTTACACAGAGATTATAATCTTCTAAAGTATTTATATCTTTTCTATGATCGATTGAATTGCTTTAAAGTGCACACATGAAAGCCGCTGACAAAGGGCTCTGACTTGCTTTGATGTTTTAAATGATTTCTAAAGCATTTTTAGTTGTATCTTCCACATTTCTTTACATCCAGTTGACTCTCTCTTCCTCTTACTACATTAATGAAATGTTGTGCTGCAAAGTGGTGATTATAGCTACAGAAATGCTAATGCAAATGGTTAAACGTTAATATTTTCAAAAGGCAAAAATGTACATGGCCCTTGTAAATAGTGGGACATTTAGGCTGTATGTTTCTAACTTTTTCCTGTATCTGTTGCAAAATAAATTTAATAAAGAGTTCAATTATAAACGTGTGTCGAAAGTTGTTTACACTGTCTGCACTGTTCTGTGTTGTAATATAAAAAAGCTTCTGTAAAATTACACAGTACCATCTGATGGACGGATGAACTTCACCTAAAACTGAACATTGTCATTATTTACTCACCTTTTACTTTTTCCAAACCCGTTTAACTTTCCTCTGTTAAACAGAAAAGTAGATATTTTGAAGAAATCTGGAAACCTGTAACTATTGACTATGAAAGTCTATGGTTCCAGGTTTTCAGTTTATTCTAAAATGTCTTCTGTTCTGCATAAAAAAAAAGACAAAGGTTTGGAACCAACATTTGAGGGTGAGTAAATGAGAAATTTTCATTTTTAGGTGAACTACCTCTTTATTTAACCATCATTTTTTTTTAGCTTTCTATGAAAACTTTGAAAGTAGCCATCACTAGGAAAACAGGAAATAGGCTTTCCTGTACTGATTCTTCCAACCAGTAGGAAGGGATTTGTGAGGAACTTCCCTTTGTATTGTTTTGCAGTTCTGGGATGAGAAAATTAAGGCAGGCAGTGTTCTGTTGTTAGAAGCTGAAAGGAATACGGGCAAACACATTTTTCTTTTGTTCAAAAGGTAAGAAATAATTTTCTTTTACTATGCAGTTGCTATTAAATTTGCAATTTTTAGTGGGTGAGGGTGGGTTTATTTAGTCTTTGAAAGGGTTTGATTCTTTGGTTTGGATTTGGTCATTTTCTTTGATATCCGTTTACTCCAGGTAAACCATCTTCCCCATCTTTTAGAATTAAACGGTTTTTTTAAATTTGTGCTTTGATGCAGATAATTTAGCTCTGATTCTTGTTTTATTTCAACGACAAACCAAATCAAAGCCACAAAAAAAGCCACTCTTGACCGATGAATAGGCTATTTATACTTTTATATTTTTTATTGATAACAACAATCATAGTAATATTTACCTTATCAACGAACTGTGCAAAATAAACAGTGGGTCACGGGTTTGGAGTGTGGTTCTCTCGTCATAGTTTGATATAGGCCTATACTTTTTGGTAGAATTAGTTCATTAAAAAAACTTTAGCACAGAAATGTACAGTATTATACATGTCATACAGGAATTTAGGACATTTAGGGTTCTTTAAGGGCAGAGATTATTGATTAGCAATGGACTGAGATGTGAAGCATATCATGCAATAGCGATGTGCACATATTTCATTCTCCTTGCAATCATAAAACATGACCTTCTATGTGGAAATGATCATTTAGATTGAAAGTAGAAGATATTGAGTGTGATAATGAAAATATGCTACAGTATATTAAGGTAGGCTATACAAACAATCAAACAAAATACATTGCACTTTGTGTTCTCATATGTAATACTGTTTGTAAATTCTACATTTACCCCCTGCTTACAAAGCTTTATGATATACTGTATAACATTAACTTGTTGGAACTAACATGAACAATGAATCAATTATTTTCAAGATAGCTGATCAATTAATTCAATCTTGTAATTTAGTCCAGTTTTAGACTATTTATGTTGCTATTTTTAAAAAGTTTATCTATATTAGTGCTATAGTTCCTTTTTCACAGTGAGGTAGAGCTGCCTTATTATTATTCTCAAACATGTTTTTTCTACTAAAATAAATAAAAGTCAAATGGCATCAAAATGACACCATTGAATGATTAACATTATTCACCCAAACTACCCGTAATTACGGTATAGCATCAAATGAGATTAGTTTGCGCATCCAGAGAAAATGGATTCATCAGACATGCCCTTCGCCACCTGCTGTTCAATGCTCACATTACGGTACAGAAATGTCTAAAATTCACAGGGTGTTGTTCATTTAACAGTTTCACACAGCTGGAGTTAGAGAACAATTGGATAACAGAATCCCCATTAAAATTTGTTTTTATTACATTTTTTTTATGCAAAGCAGTTTGTTTATTGCGCCGATTCAAATATAAAAGCGCTTTATTGTTGTTAGCATATTATTATTGCTATTATTATTGCTATTATTATTATTAAGTTTAAGTGAGCACTATGCTATCACATCCGGTATAGAACATCAAGTATAAGAAGCCTAAAACAACATCAGTATTTAAATTGAAAGTGAAATATATTGTAATAAAATTTGAAATTGCCTTAAACGATTTACTGGATATTTTTTCTCTCAACCGGGGGCACACGAACCCCTAGTGGTCCGTAGAATAATCGTCGCTAGACCATTAGGATGGCTTTAGTCCCCCTAAATGTTTAGTTAGTCCACCTAAAGATTTGATCCATAAACTAGGCTATTAAAGAAATCGTAATCGGCCATGTTCCTTTTAAAATTCAGTTCAGCGCGTACTTCCAACTACTATGACCGCGGCGGCGCAGAACAGGTGTGTGTATCAATGGTTTTCAAAGTGGAGGCTGGCCTGACCGTATAGCCTAATGTAAGTTTTTACAGTATTCGCCCCTCACGACACCACAGCTCCTCCAGCGAAAATATATGCATGCATAATTTGTAAAACGATATAACGCTATTTTAATAGAAAATGTTACTTTGAATATAAAACATATTATGTATGTGGCCATGTGTGATGCAAACAAGTGATTACACTCCAATGCTTACTTTGACTAGACGATTGACAGAGATATAAACATCATGTGTTGTTTTGTATTAAATAATGACCCATCCTCAAAATACATTTATGTACTGTGAAATACATGTATTGGCTTTATAATAAGGTTTGTTTTGTACACTTTAGAGAAGTAACAGTTTTTTTTTTAGAAAGTAAATCAATTACTGAAAGTCAGACAATTGTGTTCTGACTGAAATCTTGGAAATGATACAATCTAATAATAATAACAATTCATGCTACATGTAAAAATACCTCCTTTGCCTCTAATTTTAAATGGACAGATACATTTTTGCTTAAGGCCAGTGTTCTATCATTTGAAGAATCAGTATCAAAATTGTTCCATTTGCTTAAGGGAATCTTTTAAAAAAAATCCTCAGATTGGGTGGCATTATTTGTGCTACCAAGAAAAAAAGATACTTTTAAAAACTGTATATTTTTTGGACATACTTTAAAATGTTACATCTAAAAATAGGCCTTAAAAGTGAGTGATGGGCAGGAAAGGGTCCATGAAAATTGTTTGTGATGTGGAGTGGATCCAGTACTCCAAAATGTTTGAGAACCACTGATTTAGTGCATATAACCTTAACAGATCTATCTCTTCCTTGTTTATATATACATTTATTATTATTTTTTTAATGTTTTACCGAGCAAATCTGTCAAAAGCTAATAGCCCTTCCATACTACAGAGGAATGAAGCTAAATGAACATTCTCACCTTAATGGATGCCATAAACTAAGGTTGACAGTATCCATATTTTCAGCAAAACAACCGAACAGCCAACTGAAGGCACTGCACATTAATAAGAACAGCAAATATTTGGATACAAATAAAGAAAACTAGCAATATCTATGACACTGCAGCACATTAAATCCACCTTTACTAAAAGTCTATAAGACAAACGATCTTTGACAAGCAGAAAACGGTCACATCACATTGCACATCAGTGCATAATAACATAGTGATAAAAAAACACATTGCTTTATATGCATTTCAAGGACACTGTATAATAGTGACGTTTTTTTGTTGTTTTTGTTGTATTATAAAATAATCAGGAATAATCAGTTGACACAATCGTTTAACCTTAATCAAAAAATCAGTCTGAGCAAATAAAACTAGTACACCTTTTTCTTGCATATTTTTTTGTGTTCAAATAGCAAAGGATGTTTTGTACTGTACATACCAGTGAAATTCCCAAATAATTTACTGCATACTATTTGATTTTGATTTTAGAGGACCATTCACGGTCACATAGTGTAGATTTTTTCTGAACATTTACTTGAGATAAACCGCTGACTGGTGCCCTGACAAAGAAGTCAAAACAGTGATACTCTTTGGCGTTTATCTGTCACTACAACATGAGACAGCCAGTGAGAGAATAATTTTTCTGCATGGTTTACTTCGAAGAGAGGCTGAGACTGTCTCCCTCGGGATCCCGTCAGAAGCAGGGACTGTGTGAGAAGACATGCCTATGTGCATGCGTGAGCGAGAGAGAGAGAGAGCTAGAGCGAGGGAAAGAGCATGTGTGTGCACACATAAAGGAAAGGGGCAGAGTGTGAGTGCGAGCGCAGATGATGCTGCTTGTGGAAGGACATGGTGCTGCTTTTGGCTTTCCTTCCTGTGCTACAAGATTTTCTCCACTAAGCTTTGACCTCTGCGTTCTGTCAGTCTGGCATCTCACCTTCTCGGGTAAGAGCTGTTCTTTATTTGCTGCTAGAATTAGAGCAGGTTGCTGTTAACGTTCCTCATTTTTGTGTGTGTGTGTGTGTGTCGCATGTGCAGAGAGACTCAGAACGACAAAGGGAAGGGAGGAGGGTGGAACAGGCAGAGGATATCATGTGTGTGCTATAACTAAGGACAAGAAGCAGACAGAGTTGGAGAAGACAGGAGAGAAGACACAAGGCAGAAGCTGCAGACATCATCCCTTTACTGGCCAGAACGGGCAACAAAGACAAAAGAGGTAAAGCCTCTGAAGCCGGCGATCTGCCTCGTTATTTTTCGGGTTCCATGTGCCACTGGCATCGCATCGAGGGCAAATAGGATGTCTGTCTCTGGAAAAAAGGAGTTTGACGTGAAGCAGATCCTCAGGCTCCGTTGGCGCTGGTTCAGCCACAGCACTCAGACCTCAGCCGGAAACGGGGGCTATATTCAGCAGGAAGGTTTTGACCACCGGGGAACACCGGTCCGGCTGAAGAGTCACTCTCGGGACAGAGGAGGACTCCGTAAGAGCAACAGCCCGGTGCACAGCATTCTGGCTCCCAACCCTGGACCCACATCTGTTTATGCCAGGCCGGGCAATCAATCATGGCACCAGCAAAACATCATCCAGCAGCTCCAAGCTAGCGAGGAGCTTCCCAAGAGCAACTCACCTTGCAAAGAGGAGGCGAAGAGCGGCCATGAGGATGTGAAGAGCAATTCGGAGGATCCCTCGGAGGAGGAAGCCACAGACAGGTAAAAAAAGCTCAGCGCAGACATGTGAAAAGGTGCCTGCTGTTGTCAGCCAACTCACACATCCAGGGTGGAAGCAGCTAAGTTTCGCCTGTAGGCATAAAAGACGTGCAGTTTTTAGATGGAAATCCTGTTGTTTGCCCTTCATGCGGTAATGAAAACAGGCAGTGCGGTGCTAGGAGATGAGCGAGGTGTTATTTTGGCACAGAGTGGATTTACGGTAAGCCTCAGGGAGCGTCAGGATTGAGTACAAGTACAGTATTTAACTGTCACTTTAGTCAAGCTCATTACGCCAGTGAAATTTTCTCAGAAATGACAGTTTGTTTTATTTTCTTTCGCTGTGTTGCCAGTACTCAGGGCTGCCGCTTACATGGCGGTTTGGTCTTCTGAGAATATCATTTTTCAATCAACTCCACCATTGCATCTGCCACCACTGCTCACCTGGGAATAGTTCATTCACATGGCATACGGGTTGTAGAAGCACAGCTCTGAAATATCCACGGATAAATTATTCATCAAGCAGACACATCTCACAAAACACAGAGGAAAACACAGAGGCGTCTGGATATAGCTGGTAGGATAGCACACTCTGTAAGCTGAGAGGTGGTTCGCTCTTCATTTCAGCAGCCTGCATTTTCATGACCTGAAGCAGGAATATTTCACGGAATATTAATGCATGCACCCTCAGACTTATAAATGGTACAGAGAGGGTGCCATTACATTAGAGACCATTGGAAGTGCAAGTGCTGTAAATTTTGGGAAGGGCGACAGGATGAATTATCTATAGCGGGGATGATATTTACACATCAGTGCAGTTCAGAGAAAGACAACATTTAATTGGCTTGCTCCGATCGATCACAATTTATGAGATTATAAAGCCCTGCTTCCACAGATGCTTTCAATTCACATCTTAAGTGCTGGACGTTTAAGAGAGAAGGATTTTTTTTTTTTTTTCTCACTGAGTGGATTTGTCTAGCATAATGTCACCGCAGAGTAAGACAGAAGCTAAACATTTTCTCAGATAAGGAAGTGGAGAGACTGACCCACACTAAAAGATGACGTAAAAACAACACCAACCGCATCTTTAAAGTAATGTGCCCGGACAAATAGTGCATCAGATTCTATATTTAATGAACAGTTATTTTCATGTACACATAAATAAAGCCCTTCATTATATACACAAAGCTGTAACTGTTGATTACATTTTTTAAATTTAAAATTGCATTGAATTTAATTACCTTTCAATTTAGAATAATATATTTATACTAGTTCACTGGCATTTTAGATAATTAAAGGGATAGTTCATCTGGGATCAAATCTGTCATCATTTACTCGTCCTTTATGTTTTCAGACCATTGTGAGCTTCTTTCTTCTGTTAAACACACAAAAAAAGCTATTTTGAAGAAAACTGGAGATTTGCGAAGATTATGGACGTCAATAGTGGTAGTAGATTAGTGGCTCAGCTTTCTTCAAAATATCCTTTTTTGTGTTCAACAGAAGAAAGAACCTCAAAGGTTTGAAATTACTTGGTGGTGAGTAAATAGTGAGTACATTTTCATTTTTGGGTGAACCATCCTTAGGATCACTTACATGTATCAATGCTTAATGTGAATTTTCTTTCCCATAATAATATTAATATTAATAGCAGTAATGATAATAAAATGAACACATTATTGTGATACTAAGTAAATAAATAAATATGAGTTCATATATTGTTTCTCAATATCTTGAAAACACTGTTATTTTTTCTTTCCTTTAATTTGAGTATTGTTGTTTTTTTTAATGCGTAAATGCCTTTAAATTTCTTCTCTTGCATATTCTGCTGAGAAACATTGCCTGGCCATGGTTTATGTCACCCATTAAAGCTCTGCTATACGTCCTTGTATAGACACATCACCCATAGACAATTACAGGTCTATCAATATTTTAGTGTGTCTTTTAACAGTATGAAAATAGAATCAATTCAAGTCAAAGGCTATAAATAGCACAGGTAAATCTGGCAAGATTATTCCTTATTAAACCATCTTCACATCAGTGTTATCCGCATTGCTTATAAACGCAAGACATGAACTCTCAAACATCAAGTTTTGACCCTTTAAAAGCTTATGTTAATTACTTTGCAGGTCTGAAAGCTTTCTTCGTGTTAATAGCCTTGTCCACTGATTGATATGGTCTTGTGAATCTAAGTCCCATGACTGTATTCTTCATCTACCATGTAAAAGACTTATCTTCAGACTCAAATGACATTAGCAGCAACATTAAAACAAACTGCAAATTTAATCCTGTACACTATTTTTAACCCCTGAAAATTAACCGCTATGTTTTCATAAGTACCACAGTGAGGCTATCATGCGTTGTGTTATGAATATTTAATCAGAGATCGAAACAAAAGAGATATGATCCCTTAAGACTTCCAGATCACGTGATTTAAATTATCATACCTCAGAGCCTTTAGGTATACAATTATACATCTGCTGGTGCATTTGTTTGTTATTCTGTGTTTTTCTTCCCCCATCCTTTTATCACTTATCATTTAGTATGCGTAAATAAAGCATAAATTTGCCTTACAGGCACAATGTGATGGAAATTAGGCCTTTAATGTGCCTCTAGACTACAGATTTTGTAGTGCATCTTTGTGTGTGAGTTAATGGTGAGATCAGACCAAGTACCCCATTGCACATTTATACCCAAAAAGCAAAAAATAATGATTCATTGGTTATTCGTTTTATTGCCCACTATGACATTTAATAGTAAGGGAGAGCTAAGTAAACAGGATGTTGCTCTTTCAATGTAATGGCAGAGTGTGATCATAATGCAGAAAAAGAGAGTATGTATATTAAATTAGCTTATCTATCTTTTAGCACAGTCATTTAAATACACAAACACACACACACACACACACAAGAAATGTTCTGTACTCATTGTTATTATACAGTATGAGGACTTTACATTGCTTGCTGAGCCTATTTTCATTACCTCCGTTTGCTGTCCTCTACACGGGAAGTAAAAATGATGAAAAGAGTGTGAAATAGCCTGTATTAACATGACGTGTCTCAAAACAAAATGCACAGTTTGTTGACTTTCACATTTATTCAGATTGTGCCAAATAAGTCATGCTTAATGGTATAAGCCATATAAGACACAGTGTAAGCTACGTATATTCATCTGATATAATGCTCACAGATTTCATTACCAGCAAATCGTCAAACCGGGGGAACATCAAACCCTTGTGAGGCAGCCAAAGCAGTAATGAATAAAATATTTTAGGGAAGAAATTAATCTGGATTCAGCCTAGAAGCTGTATTACTATGGGAATTGATGAAAAGTGCTGAATACTATGTTTAGAATGCTTCTGTCTATCTTCTTTAATATCGAGGCTGCAGACCTGCTCATCATAAATAATTCAGAGAGGTTGATGAAACGTCTATCTTTTTTAGCATTATTTGTTCAAACGGAAAGCGAGATGAAGAGGTTTATACAGTAATATATGCTGAAATTACAGAGGTCACAGTGATTTTGAAATCGAACTAAACCAGTTGGCATTCCTGCAGAAATGAATGAAAACTTGAATAACGCTCAAAATGTTTATAGTAACCTAAATGACCTTACTCTATTTACTGACAATAATTTGATTCATTGTCATTAAGGTGACAGTTCACCTTAAAATGAAAATTCTGTCATCATTTACTGATTATTACTTGTTTCAAATTTTATGAGTTTCTTTCTTCTGTTAAACACAAACGAAGATAACCTGTAACCATCGTATTCCATAGTATTTGTTTTTCTTACTATGGAAGTCAGTGCTTACAGGTTTTCAGCATTCTTCAAAATATCTTCTTTAGTGTTTAACCGAATAAAGAAACTCAAAGGTAATTTTGTGAATTATCAAAAACTGGAAAGGTTAAAACATGTAAACAAAAACTCCAACCTTTGGACATACCAGTATCTTACTATATCTAACTTCTAGAATCTTCAGCTACAAATACAATTGGGCTTTTAAACCGGACATTGACATCCATGTAGAATTAATTCATATTTCTGTCTACCGGCTGTTTCTGATCTTTTCCAAAAGCTGAGCATAGAGAGAAATGTTGGTGTCCTACATATCCCTGCGGGCGTTGAGGGCTTAGGGCCATGCCTGTGATCTGTGTTACCAGTTCTTCAACTACTCTGACAGCCGACAGCGAGCTGCTTGCAAAGGGTCATGGGGTGCTCAACTACAACCTAGTTATGTGCACGTTTAATGTTCATATCAAGCATTCTCATGAATAGGCAAATAGGCAGCAAAAAGTCAACTGGTTAGTGCCAGAATGTGAATCATCTTGAGGTACATTTTTCAAAAAAAAAAATGTACTGACTAATATATCTGCATTTAAACAGGGTGTATTTTACACAAAATTAAAAATTCTGTCTTCATTTACTCACCCTTGTTCCCAATCTGTTTGAGATTCTTTCTTCTGTTGAACACAAAAGAAGATAATTTGAATAAAGCTGAAAACCTGTAACCATTGACTTCCATAATAATAATAAAAAAAACAATACGATGGAAGTCAATGCTTAGCCCCCAAATATCTTCTTTAGTGTTCAACAGAAAAAAATAAACTCACGAAGCTTTGAAACCACACAAGGGTGAGTTCATTTTCATATTTGGGCGAACTATCCCTTGTAGTAGATGGATAACATGTGTGATGAAAGCTTTTTAACGCATTGTCTTGAATGTACAGTAACTATTTCATCAAATTCGATGAAAGGTTAAGAGAGTTCAAACGGAATATTGCCTTATCTCACTGTAATTACTTGCAAGAAGTCATTTGCTTTTTTTGTAAATCATTTGCAGTTGTTCTTGCACAGAGAAGCTATAGACTGTAGAAATGGATGTTATGCAGTCCTTTAAATAATGCACACAGTATTAATGATTTAGTGTAGAGGTCTATTGTGAACAAAAATAATCACTCGCAGTTCCGTGTTTACATTTTATCAATTCTAAGCTCTCAAAGAAAAATACATTATGAAAAATGTATTCAACTCATTGGTACTTGAGCAGTTCTTGTAAATGACACGCTGTCTATGAGAAGAATTTTGGCCCTGACCCTTTAATAAGGAAACAGCAGAGACTTGAGTCAGCAGCCGTTGTGTTGAATGATATCTCAATTTCCTCTCAATTGCCTTGGAAAATAATGGCACCATCTTGTCTTAGGATGAGTAGAGCTTCATTTCAGGTGGAGATTTATAGTATCTTCACAGAGCATTGACAAGTCAGGAGACATTGTCCAGGTGGAGGAATGGAAATGTAGTTTGAGAGGAGAGGAAAAAAAATATCACAAGAGGCAAACTCGATGTTGAAATGTCCTGTGCATGAAATGATTGCTAGTTGGTTTAAAGTATTAAAATCATTGTAGTATTTCTAACAAATGTTGAAGAGTGTTACAATCTTCATAAGTCAAGACTTTGGCTTGCAGCTTGATTATTTTTTGTGGCTTATTGATTAATCAGTGAATTACGTTTTTATGTTTTCAAAAGGAAACATAACACAGTAGCCCTGAAAATAGCTTAACTTCACAAGGCGTTTATTAAAACTTTAATAAAGGGCAGCAGCGAAACAGAGAACATAGAGAAATGTTCTTTTCAAAGGGTGCCAGCATGTAAACGCGTCTAATGCATTAATCTGTGTATAGTTTGAGATGGCAGCAGACTGTTGGGTTGAAATCTCAATAGCCTTTATAATTAGTTTCATACCAAGTTTGCATAAATGTCTATAACAAAACACTGCTTTCATCTGTAGTGTTCTTAATGCCTATACTAAAGCAGACAGTAGGCATCACTCTAAAGCTATGCACATTTAAAAACATATATATATTTCATAGTTAAAAGTGCCACATACTGACAGTCAAGTTTTTTATTTCTGCAGCAGATGAAATCAAATTTGTCTTTGGAAATACAGCTATTAGCATAATTATTGATTATTCAGGATTTGTTGTCACTTGAGATCAATACATTAAAGCTAGGCAATATATTATCCTAACACTGCTGAGTGTTCCATATTCAATCAAATTATCGTTCAGCTTTTCAACATGTCTATTAGTCTCAGCATAATTGGTATATGTTCATAATTTGCATCTGCTGAGAGTAGGAAATTAAAAAAAAACTGCACACTTAGCAAACATCTGCCTTCATTTTTCTTACTGAATACGATGGGGGAAAAACATTAATTTTACAACATAACACATTCATGCATAGTGCATATTTTAACCAGTCCATTTAAATTTCTGTTTTAAATAATGGACAGCATGTTGGAAAGTTCCTCTGTCAAAGCACTCTTAATAGCATGTGACTGCATGGGTGTAATGCTGTAATTCTGTAGGTTTTCTACAGGTTTTAATAACCCTTGAGCTAAGCACCATTTAAATTAGAGATGGTTAGCAATTGTGATGAGAGGTTGCACTCGGAAGGAACATGGTTTGAAGATAAAGAAAGAAAAAAGAAAAGAAACAAAATCAAGTGCTAATAAGAAGAGGTCAGACCTGGAGGTTTTGTAGCACTTTGGGACTAAGAAAAAAAGCTTTCATCTTCGCACCTGTTCAGCTTCTGAAGGCACTGTGTGTGGTTATGTTTACAAAAACCCTCAGTTATCTTTGTTCTGAAGTACAGCTAGAAAATAGGAACAACCCTGAAAACAGCAACAACATCAAAAATTACAACGATGTCTGAGGGTATTGTCTTTTTGTGAATAAAAAGCTTGGGCAAAAGACAAGGCAATGAATTGAAGTAAAACGCCTTTAATGCCCTTCACTATATTTTAACTACCACAAGGAGAGGGTTGTAACACTGAATAAGAAGACATATTGATATTGCTAGATAACTGTGTTTCCACTGTTTACGAGCTAGTTATGTTTATATTTAATGCATTCTAATTAAAGTCTTTGAAGATCTGTAACCTGTATTGCTGCTCATAATGTTATTGTTGTTGTTCTCATTAATAATGCATTCGCAGAAGTTGTTCACAGAATGTGGATTATTAACAGCCAATTTTAGGCAATTAACCTTTATCTTAAAATGCGATGTATCATCAGTTGACACTGTGTCGGGTGGAGGAATATTAATGACTATTAAAAAGCAGTCTGCGATAGCATTTTCCTGTGTATAGTCATGATCTAATGCAAATCTTAGACAGTAAATCTGTTGATGCATAAATTCTCACTTCAACATAGAGACCTTAACCTTTGGATAGGAATCACTGCCACACCCTTGATCTATTAAGTCTGGGTTGAAAGTATGCTGGCAGGGTTAGACTTTTTGATAAATAGTATGTTGAGAAAATACACAGCAAAAAAGCTTTTCTCACATAGCATTTTTGTCTTGTTTCTAGTCCAGTTCTAGTTCTAGTTTCTAGTAGATTTCAAAAATAATAAGTGCAAAGGTGTTTTTTTGTTTCGTTAAAACAAGCAAAATAATCTGCTAGTTAATTTAGTTTTTTTTTGCCTTGAAATAAGATTATTTTGCTTGCCCCATTGGGAGATTGCATGTTTTTTAAAGAAGAAAACCTCACTTAATTTTGATATATTATTTCTCAAAACAAGACATTATTTTTTTTGTCTAGAAAATGATTCTTGGAGGCTGCACGGTGGCGCAGTGAGTAGCACGATCGCCTCACAGCAAGAAGGTCGCTGGTTTGAGCCTTGGCTGGGTCAGTTGGCATTTCTGTGTGGAGTTTGCATGTGTTCTCCCCGTGTTTGCATGGGTTTGCTCCGGTTTCCCCCACAAGTCCAAAGACATGCGCTATAGGTGAATTGGGTAAGCTAAATTGTCCGTAGTGTATGTGTGTGAATGAGTGTGTGTGGATGTTTCCCAGAGATGCGTTGCAGCTGGAAGGGCATCCGCTGTGTAAAACATATGCTGGATAAGTTGGCGGTTCATTCTGCTGTGGCGACCCCAGATTAATAAAGGGACTAAGTCGAAAAGAAAATGAATGAATGAATGATTCTTGGAATGGGTGGCACAGTGGCTCAGTGGTTAGCGCTGTCGAGTTGGCATTTCTGTGTGGAGTTTGCATGTTCTCCCTGTGTTAGTGAGTTCGTGTTCCCCCACAGTTTAAAGACATGCACTATAAATGAATTGAATGAACAAAATTGGCCTTGAGTGTGTGTGTCTGTGAATGCAAGAGTGTATGGGTGTTTCCCAGTACTGTGTTGCGGCTGGAAGGGCATCTGCTGCATAAAACAAATCCCGGAATAGTTGGCGGTTCTATAAAATGAGGGACTTAGCCGAAGGAAAGTGAATGAATGATTCTTGGTTTAAGACTTTTTGGATATTTGGACTAGAAACAACACAAAAGCTTTTTTTTTTTGCAGTGTAGATCATTTTGATTATACAGCAACAGACTGTGTGCACAGTCAAAAAGGCTCTAGCTGCTCTTATAACTGCTCTTATAGGCCTTAGCTATGACTTTCCTTTTTAAAGCGGTTAGGATGGCTAATTACAACAAATGTAAACAGGAGATGCATCTTGTTAGAAACCAATCACTCATTCGCTAATCCCTAGTGCATGGCAGTTGAGTGCACTGTATTAGCAAAGAGGAAGTGAAAATGAGAGAGCGAATTCGGATGCTGATGTAGCCTAAATAGCATGAGCCGGTGAGCAGTCTGTCATGGACAGATTCATCATGAACATATATACGCCTACCCATATGACTTGTTTCCTTCATGAATTGTAGTCTACATCCCTGCCCTTTTGCCAGTTGTCATGTTTATTATATTATGTCATAACTTTGCATTCACTACTTACTTCTATTTTTAAAATATATTTATTATCTGTTTTTTGTCCTGTCTCTGTAATTCTGTTGCACTGTAGAAGCTTCTGTCACGAAAGCAAATTCCTCGTATGTGTGAACATACCTGGCAATAAAGCCCATTCTGATTCTGATTCTGATAAAAGAACAAAAATACCTGCTTGTCATGCAATGGACTGTGGTTATAAAGAGATGGCTGACACCCAATGTAGAGCACTGTAGTATACACATTTAAGGCCGTTATTTTTTTGGTGTCTAACTTATAAGGTCATCGTGTTTTAAATACAGCATTAAAATTTTTCATCAATTTGACACACATTTTACAGAGCTTTTATTTTGAATTTAGAATTTTAAAGTCTATGTGAAATCAAAATTTACAAATGCTTATTTTGCTGCACACTGTCATTCTTTAGGTGAACAACTAATCCGTGCAAGTTAATCCATTACAAAATAGCTAATCTATGTTGATTTCGCATTTGGAGTGGCTGTTCTTCAATGTTGACGTCAGTTTGATGGCTTCAGCCTCAGTTGGAAGTATATAAACACACTGACTTTAAGCAAACCACGTCTTTTTTGTTGACAACCAGTTTATAAACCATTTTTTTTTTTTTTTTACAAGTGCATATTATAAGTGACTCACTGCACTTTCAGAAAGTGACTGTGTGTGGAATAGCATTTACTTCAAAAACCAAGCAACCCTGAGACACTGAAAACTCATGAGCTGCTCAGGTCAAAAGATCACAGTGCTCATTTAATGTAGTTACAAAGCTTTGTGATTTGATAAACTTGTTAAATCACATCACATTTTTTAGACATGGTTAGAATTTTGCCCTTGTTTATGCCCCTTCTGACAAATGACATTCAGGAACAGAGAGCTTTCTCTGAATGCTGATTTATCTCTAAAACAGAAATTCTCTTTGATTGGTGGAATTGAGCAATTTGAGCTGAAAAAAAATAGTTCCTTTGGCACAAATCCCGGGGCTTACATGAATACAGATCCATCTTAAAAATGAGGTTGAGCTCCCCCTGTATTCGCTACACCTAAAGGACACTGGGTGAAAATGCTGGAGGAATGAAGCCCCAGTTAAGCTGTCTGAGCGATAAAGATGATTTCTACTCACGGCTTTGAGCGAACACAGATAGCTGTAATCCTCTTTTAGAAACGAGGTTCATTCATCTTCTTTTAGTTTATTGTTATGGAGTTGTCTCTTAGACACACAAGCCATATTATAAGGATTCAACATTTTACTATGAACTGAAGAATCGTAGATATGCCAGGTGCTTTAATAGATATGCAAGGCACCCTGGCCTGCTGTTTTTCTTCCCCCACCCCCACTTTTTTTCAGCACTGCAGGTTAAAGATTTTCAAACATACTTAGTATTTTTTTCGCAGCATCCGGATGGTGCTGTTTATAATTCATAAGCTGAATTATGCTACATTGTTTACAATGACAATGGAAGAAAATCTTTCTTGTTCAATGACATTTTGGAAAAGGGAAGCAAATTGCGAAACAGATGAAAACCTCACAGACACACAGCAGTGGTTTCGTTATTCTGTTTTAAGCAGGAAAGCACAGTTGAGCTGTTCAAACAAAATGTATGCACTCTGCATCGCTGAATAACAAAGAATGCTTCAGAAAAGTGGGAAAAAGGCATTGACATGCTGTTCTGTGAGGAATAAGATCCTGCCAAATAAAATCACTTAGGGCTGCTTCGGTTTGTTTGCAACCAGCTAGCAGCTATTTCTTAAAAGGTCAACCAAACACATGCGCAGAACACATGTGGGCAGATATGCTGACACGTATTTTGTCATAAGATCCTTGAAGAATCCTTTATACCTGCCTCCTAGCTAAATTCGGGCTTGACTGACAACCACTCTTACAGCTGCACCACTGAAATATCAGTATTTTTTATGCAGTTTATGTCGTTTGTATTGAAGTATGCTAAAGCTAGTGCACTTTAACAAATAGCACTTTTTAAAGAAAACATTCAACGCTGATTTGCTGACGATAAGAATTTATTTCTGAGAGAATGCGAACGATGTGTTTAAAATCTGTTTAAAGGGATATTTCACCCCAAAATTTTAATTTACTCACTATTTAATCACCGTCATGTCGTTCCAAACCTTTATGTGTTCCTTCTTCAGTTCAACACAAAAGCATATATTTTTAAGAAAGCTGAAAACCTGTAACCATCGACTTTCAAAGGACAAACAAATACTATGGAAGTCAATGGTTTCTAGGTTTCCAGCTTTCTTCAAAATATATGCTTTTGAAAGAATATTCAGAAGAAAGAAATTCATAAAGGTTTAAAACAAGTAAAGGGTGAGTAAATAATGACAGAATTTTCATATTTGGGTGAACTATCGCTTTAAGCACATGCTCTCTGCATTAGACTCTTCAAATAGCATTTGAAGAGCCTTTTGGCAGCCTCTTGTCAAGAAATACTCAGGTAACATGTAACAACTGCCCACTTATTATTGATCTGGTTGAATGGAGTGATACAGTTCAAGTTCAATAACTGCTCTGATGCCGTAGTGATATGGAGATATGATGGGTTATGTAATGCATCACATAACACAACAAATAGATTGCTATAAAAGTCCTCTGAGTTCATGGTTTGATATGCATCATAGAGCAGTTTCAACTGCCAAGCTGTTTATTCTTCCTGCTCATAATGCAATAATGACATGAAGATTTATTTAGACAGAAGTGCTACTTGAAAACCAGTGTATAACAACAAATAATAATTAAAAATAAATAAATAAAACAAAGACATTAACAAGTAAATAGTAATGACAAAAATATATATTAATTTAAGACAATAAGCATTTAATGAAGCTGTAAGATTAATGTGTATTACACACAGCGTGTCAGAAACAAGGGTTATAAAAATGTGGTTTTGTTTGCAATATATCATGCTTCAGGTTCACTGTGGCTCGTAAAGACCCTTTATATAAAAAGCCAATTTCACAGGCAGAAAGAAAACATTTTCTGTAAATTTACAACCTTTCAGAAAGTGATACAGAAGCAATTTGGATCTCTGATATTGGTAGACATAAAAGTCCCCTCAGCATTCCTTTGAGCAAAAGTAATGCATCTCGATTTTACAGCCCCTCTTATGTTGGCTTATTTCCTATTCAGTGCACCCAGCTCTGTGCCAAAATGTAGTTATAATGTCACGGAGATGAATTACCCATCTATTTAGCATAAAAAAACAACCCTATAATGACCAGCAGGAGTCTGGGACTAGTAGCTTGTGCTGGCCACAGTCATGATGTAAACATGCCATTATAAATACCTCAATGTATTGCAGCTGCTAATGCATCCTTTTAAATTAATTAAAAAAACATCTAGGCCTATTGTAAATAATGTAATGTAAATGTAATGTCTTCTTTAAATAGGCCATATGTAGAATTTAGAAACTCATGGTATTAGTGACACCCATTATGTGAACTTTATTGCTCATGCTCGCAATTGTGTGCATGTAACAGACCAAACAAGATTAATATTGCTGAAGATCATTTTCATTCTTTAATTAGAAATTAAATGAAGTTGGAAATTCTTTGGCAGGAATAGCTTAAAATGAACATCCAGATGCCCACTTCGCTACTCAGACTATTTAGTTGATTGTGTTAGCATACAACAGTAATAACAGGTGAGAAAACAGCAGTTTAGAAAGCATCTGATTAAATTGATAAGGATATGTTTGCACAGACTCAACAATTCAAAAGAGATCATGTCAACAAAAACTTAAAATTACCTTATGATGGTGTGCTTAAAAACGTTTAGGCTGTAAACTACATAGATCTGGCTTTGTGAACCTGTAGTTTTACAGTTTGACACACTGCCAGTATATAATAGCATATTTAGCATTATCTTGAACAATGTATAAGGCTACATTTCACAGTGTCATAGAATGGAACACATGTAAGCATTACGTCCTTTTCATTTTCCTGGTGAATTTCTGGTAAGTCACTTTATTTTAAGTTGAGTTGCAAGCTGTAAACACATTCGCAATAAAAAATGGAACATAATAAAATAGGCCCCTCTATCGCATGATTTTCTTTCAGCTCCACAATAAAACTAAATTTATATATTTAATCAGAATACCGTTTCAGAAAAAGTGAGTTTGCTTGGGCACATAAAGCTCCAATAGCACAAAACATAAGGAAATTCGCATATTGCATATGTAACTCTACAATTTATGTGAAATGCCAGGCTATTTAGTATGATCTATCATCCAGACAGCCTGAGCCTGACTTTGCATGTGGCATTAGATCAGAGGAACCCCAGGACAATTTTAAATGTTTAGAAGTCAATCCCCCTCCGCTTGTAAATATCAGTGCGATCACCCACCCCTGACAGCTGACCAGAGAGATAAAGATAATGTATTCCGTATGAGAGTCACCTTGCTCATCAAGCCAACTCACATCAAACCAGCTCCATCTTTTAAAATGGGCCAACTGACTACTTATCACAGATATTCTGCTATAAAAAGAGCGCAGAGGTGTGTACTGTGGAATTAATGTGATTTATATGGCGGTATGCTTAAAAACTAGCTCATACGATGGAGCACGTCCGCCTTCAAAGTCGAGGACACAAGGGATTGAGATTCTGCTTTATGTTTTGCCTCTAAGGATGGAGTCACAGTTCACAAAACCATTGATCCAGCTTTCACAGGGATTTACTCTGTAATTAAAACTTTTACGAGATCATAATGTTTTATGTAGTTTTTAATATTCAATCGCAACTTTATAGTTTTGCAACTCTTGTTAAATGAAGTTGACAGTAGCACGTCGTTTGACGGCAAGTAACATAACCAGTTATACAAAGCAATTTATAATTACAGAGTTTTTGAAAATGCCCTTCTCTGTGGCATTTATTAAAGAAAAGTAATCAAAATGCAAAGCTCTACTTCGGTCCCTGAGGTAACTGGAGTTTTTGAACAGTATTGTGGACTGGTTAAATGTCAGCCACAGATTTGTTCCGTGAAGGACAGCAAAATAAAGGGTTTAGATTGTTTGCTGTGAGTCAGAGGGATTATTTAGATGCAGCACAATAGCTTGTAATCTACTGGTCTGCGGGGAGAGCAGCTCAGAATTTACATTATCAAGGCTCTGTGAAGAGACCAGATCCTCACAAAGTCCTGTGCATCCAAAAGAATAAATATATAAATAAAAACAGTGAAGTTTGTGCAAATGGTAATCTGCCCCTTTGGAAAACTCTGGCTTTCAATCCACTTATTTACGGTGGTTTAGCGCTAATGGTTTCAATTTTAGCTCTGACAAGTGTGAAGGAAGATCGCTTATGTCCAGCTGGGAGTAAATAAGTATTTTTATTACTTCCGCACAATGTATAATTCATGCATACAATAATTCACATTTTGTGCATACAGAACACCAAATAGTGTGCAATTGTGAAGGTAACAGTCATCGTTTACTCACCAGTATCATTATTAAAGAAAAGCTTGGAATGTGTTTCTTTCATAATGATGTGAACAGCATGCATGTCACAAAGTAATATTCCTGCCGTCATGCTGTTGAGGAAATTGAAAGAAATTGGTACAAAATTGTTCATGACATATTTATTAAGGTTGCTCTTGCTAAGCGCTTTTTAAATAATATACAAAATTCATATTTGAAAACCCGTTTAGTTGTCAATTGTTGGAGATCTATTAACTCTGCGTGTTCAAATAATACATTACCTTTGCCATGCACATATTTCAGGAATATGTACACAAATAATTCAGTAGTTCATACGAAAAATCTAAATCAACACAAGGGTCCAAAACAACATTTATTGTACAAATCAAAGAAAAGGAAATTATAGAAGATTGGAACAACTGATTATGAGCACTGTGAGTTATATATTTTTGTCTTTGTTGTCTTTGAGCAAACAGCTATTAGAGCCGTAAGGACTCTGCAGTTTGAAATGCACGTCCATGACTCATGCTTTGCAGAAGCACAAACACATTTTCTCCAACATGACCTGTCAGTCAACAGAGCTCTGTGGCGCCTCAGAACTGATGGGTCAGTTGAAGGAAAAATAAAAGATAAAGTCACAGGCGGACACAGCAGCTTGTGTTGGTTAAGTTCTCCCTGTCACCCGGGTAGATCAAATAGTCCTATCAAACCGTCAGAAGCCCAAATCGCAGAGTCCCAGCTCAACTGCAGTCTCCTTCTGTCCCACAGGTTGGCTTTAAGCAGTTTCTCTAGGATGAGCTCCAACTGCTCAGATGAGTTTTTCCAGGCCACAAACCATGCGGAACAGACCTTTCGAAAGATGGAAACCTATCTTCAGCACAAGCAGCTGTGTGATGTGCTTTTGATAGCTGGAGATCACAAGATCCCTGCACACAGGTGAGTATCCCCCAAATCAAGCCATCTTACCTGCAAAAATCTTACTTTCAGTGGAGAAACAGACAGATGAACAGGACTGAAGTGAAAACTGCTGAAAATGTAGTGCACTTCTTCTCTAGAAGTCAATTGAAATCAATCTTCATTCTTATACTAATTCAAACTACACTGAAAAAAAGAGATTTCTGCAAAACTGTTGCAAACTATTTATATGGGTTGAATTTAAACAAACAAATAAAATTTTGTAATGCTCAAATTTGTTTGTTTAAATTCAGCCCAAATAAATTGTTTGCAAACACTCACCTTAAAAAAAATAGTAAATCCAGTGAATCATCTTTGAATAATTTTTTTTCAGTGTATTAGTATAGCTACTTCAAGCATCAAAACATATGTTTAACAGGAGCCTGATCAATCATTTAATCAATTATCATTTAAGCACGAGGAGCAGTCATTTATTGTTAATAAGCCATTTATAAAATTAAATTTTACTTTTAACATTACAACTTTATAATTTTTTCAGTTAAATGCTATTTAATTTGTTTAATATAATGCAAGTTAAAATTACTGGAAAGGTTCATTTGACACAATGTAAAAATTTAGGCAGCAACAAATTTAGGCAGCAACTTTAGCTTTGCTCTTATGCTTTTTTCAGTGTTGAGCTGTCTTAGCTATGTTTTTTTTTGCAGCATCTCTTCACCTCCCCATCTCCTCTTCTATTGCATTATATTGTCTCGCATGCAACTGTTTGGGAAGATATTCTTGAACCATTAATTACAATTTTTTAAGCTTGGGTATGTAGTTTAAATTTAGAAATAAGTTGTACTGTATGGGTTTGAAACAACTTAAAGGACATCAAGATGGTTTACTATTCACTTACTATTCAATTACTATTTCATGGGCAAGCAAACTCATGAAATGCTCTTAGTTAACTTTATATTTGCTACCTTAACAGACCCCAAAAATATGCTTTTATCTATAGAACACAAAAAATGAATTTTCACATTGGTTGGTTTAATTGATGAAATAAACATGAGTTTTCATTATTCAGTAAGGCTGCACAAGTGACATGAAAGTGTTTCGTGTGATTCATGAGCTGCATTCTTATATTGTCTTCTGAAGTAATATGTTAACTTTGTGTGTAATAGTACAAAATAGTTTATCATTTACACATCCAATTTTGTTTCAGACAGTCTATTTATCTACATAACAAATAGCCTCAGTGACTTCTTGTGCATCAAGCAAATTTAATTGGTTCATCAGATTGTGTCTCTTCCGATGTCTTGGATAATAAATCTGCTAAATTTTTACATTTCGAAAGTGTTATGGTTGAAAAGTGTTGCAAACCATTAACCAACAAGCTACTGTACAGTGCATCCGGAAAGTATTCATAGCGCTCCACTTTTTCCAAATTTATTTATGTTACAACAATTACTCCAAAATTGATTAAATTAATTTATTTCCTCAAAAATCTACACACAATACCCCATAATGACAATGTGAAAAAAGATTTTTTTTTAATTGTTACAAATTAATTAACAGTAAAAAACCTGAAAAATCACATGTACGTAAGTATTCACAGCCTTTGCTCAATACTTTGTTGATGCATCTTTGGCAGCAATTACAGCCTCAAGTCTTTTGAAATATGATGCCACAAGCTTGGCACATCTGTCTTTGGGATCTCTGTCATCATTCACTCTTCCTTCATTTTTCCAAACCTATTTGAGTTTCATTCTTCTGTTGAATGCAAAAGAAGATATTTTGAAGAATATAAAACATTTAGTTTCCTACTATGGTTGTCAATGACTACCAAAATTCTTGAAAATCAATATTTGTTTTTGTTCAACAAAATAAATAAACTCAAAAAGGTTTGGAACAACTTGGGCTGAATAAATGGTGAGCATGTTTTCATTTTGGGTGAAATATCCCTTTAAAAACAACATAGAAAAATAAAAATATTCATTTAAAGTAGCTGGATGTATTAATAGAAATTGATGTAATGTTTATAGCAAAATATGCTCAAATATATTTTTTTTTAAGTGTTTTGAGAGTGTAGTGGGACAGATTGACTTACATTTAGGGTGCTTCATGATAGTGGGATGGAGCTTTGTTGTGACTCTTTGATTGGTGGCATTTTCATCATGGGTAATGTGCTTGGATTTAACTGTTTAATACAAATAATCTGAAATGCCAACAGATGGGTTGGAATGTCAATGCCTAGGATAGGTTCAACAACAGCATACATTATATATTATCAGCTTCTGAGCTGCAGGTCTATCTGTAGAGGTTCCTCAGTTACTGTTAAAAATCAATTTCTCTGAGGAGAAAATGAGCGGTGTGTGCACTTCTGAAACCCCACTGTTGGACTTTATACTTCTTCCATCAATGTGTAAAAAAGTGCTAGAGTCTGAATCTCACACAAAGCTGTAGTATACCTTGAAAGAAAATGGAAATATAGCACACAAGATATATTAATTTCATGAAACTTCATGGAAATTCATTGTTTTAAAGCTTTCTGTAAAGTATTATGTCTTAAAGGATAGTTTACCCAAATATGAAAATTACCATGTACTCACCCTCAAGTTATTCCAAACCTTTATGAGTATCATTCTTCTGTTGAACACAAAGGAAGATATTTTGAAGAAAGCTGAAAACCATTGACTTCCATAATAGAAAAAAAACAATACTGTGGTTACAGGTTGGCTGTCGATGGTTACAGGTTTCCTGCTTCAGAATATCTTATTTTGTGTTTAACAGAAGAAAGAAAATCATAATGGTTTGGAACAAGTAAAAGGTGATTAAATGATGACAGAATGCTTTGAGTGAACTATCCATTAAAAATGAGAAACAAGTTGAATGAGTTTGAAACAACTTAAAGGTAAATTAACAAAATGATAAATTTGTGTTGTAAAAGCAAATATGTAAATTACAGTACCAAGAATTGTCAAAACTCTGCCGCATGCTCCATTTCAAACTACTGAACATGTTGAACTTACTTCAAGGATTCTAAAACAGTGTTTATTTAGAGAAATCTCTCGGCCGCTGAGTGTTTTGATGCTATTCTGCTGGAAAATTCTCTGTAGCCAAAGCTCAGCTGCGTGTCCCAGTTTGACACGGAGCTCAATCAACATCACCCCAGAGCTGCATGAAACAACCTGGTGAAAATAGCTGCTAAAACCACACTGAGATCAATCTTTTTGTAGGGGAGGAATTTTCTTCCAAAGACGACTCTCTAGAAGTTGTTTGACTACATCATGAAGTATGCAGTCACACATATAAACAATTTGCGCAATTATTTGCAGACTTGTCCTGAGTGCAGTTTCAGACTACTTTGCTGCCATGTTCACCAATGATGTGAGGGAGGCCAAACAAGAGGAAATTAAAATGGAGGGTGTTGATCCTGAGGCGCTGAGAGCACTGGTTCATTTTGCATATACTGGTGAGTAGCTACATTCCACTTGCAGACTTTAAATATGCAGTACACAGCAAAAGTCTCACAAATGTTTCCCTCTGTGTTTCATTGATGCCAATGGCCAAAACACAAATTTACAAGCCTAAACTAACTGTTTAACATTCTTTAGTCTACACAGGCTAAACATAGTATTTCATTCCTAGAACAAATCTGAAAAGTTTCTTGCCTATTTTGCTCTTTTCTCTGCATTTGCAGGAGTCCTGGAGCTAAAAGAGGAGACGATTGAAAGTCTTTTAGCTGCCGCTTGTCTCCTCCAACTCTCACAAGTTATTCAGGTCTGCTGCAACTTTCTGATGAAACAACTGCACCCGTCCAACTGCCTGGGGATCCGTTCGTTTGCTGATGCTCAGGGATGCACGGATCTTTTGAAAGTCGCTCACAACTACACTATGGTAGGACCTGGCATACAAAGTAGTTTGGATAGTATACATTATCAATTACCTGTACGTATCGCTTTGTCCTGACTGCTAGTTGAAAACCTTTCACAGTTATTCACACAGCATTGATTCTAACAGTATGATTAAATGGTGCAGATTTCACAGTGAGCATTACTGTAATCTTTGTATATTTACAGATATTACCATATTAGTATGTCTACAACACTACACTGGCAGTATTCCCAGCATGCACTCTGGCATGGATAAATTATGTGAATGCACTGTTTTAGTATTTGCTGGTTTATGTTGCTGTTGCTATTATTGTTTTGGCTCTTTTTTATTTATTTATTTTGAAATGTCGCTTCAAATGATGCTTTTTAATTTTCATCATCATTGCCCTTTGTTTTATAAATTGTTGATGACTAGCTTGGGGGATATTCTCAGAGTGGTGGTGAAAACTCAATTCTGTATCGATTCTGAGATTTTTAAAATGCATCACTATTCACTTTTAAATCAATTCTGAGCTTAGTTTGTAAAAGCAGATGGCGCTATATTCTTTACAAACAGCAATACTCTGCTTGTATCTAATTCCTGACAAATACCACTTGAACCTAAAATAATCATTAATAAAATTAGGAGCTGAAAGGACATCTGCTGTAAGTATTTGTCAGTTCATTCCACTGTGGCAACCTCTGAAATAGCAGGAAATATATATATATATATATATATATATATATATATATATATACACACACACACACACACACACACACACACACACACACACACACACAATGAAAGCTGCTCAGCTAAGGTTTACATTTGTAATATTTATGTATCTGTATCTGCATGTCCTGAATCCTGAATGTCTGGGACACTTCACAACATCTTGACAGAAAGACTAGTGTGCTATCGTTTTTTAAAAAATTATTTTTTTTTTTCACAACAGCTTCTGTCACATCAGTGACGTTTCCCCATAGTTCAAAAATAGGGAAATGAAACAGAGACAATGGCAGTGGTGCCTTGTGGAATTATGTAATGCAGCAAATGTTTGTGGGGCTGTTTTGACAACAAGACAGTCAGTACAAAACAAGGCACTTTATTAGCTGTTGTTTACACTCTTGTTTGCAGAAGTCAGCAGCTAGGTCCGTTGTCTCTGTGTTATTGTGTACATTGTTAAAAAAGATGTTAAAGAAAGACTGGTGAACATCAAAAAAACAACATGTAATGTAACATGTTTTTCTACATGTAATGTAACATGTTTATTTCTATGACATGACAAGAATTTAGGATTCAAAGCCACATTATCCAACACAGTGACTATCACAACATATAAAAACTCACTGCAAAAAAATATTTTCTTACTTGGCATTTGTAGTCCAAATGTCTAAAAATTTGTAAATTGAGAAGCACTTTCTAGGAAATGTAAAAATATAATTTTGTTCTAACAAATAATGTCAAAATTAAGTGAGTTTTTCTCCCTTAAAACACAATTATCTTCCAAGTAAAATAATCATATTTTAAAATGACTTTACTTACCCCATTGGCAGATTATTTTAAAGAAAAACACACTTAATTTTGACTTGTTTTGAAAACGAAACTTTTTTTATTTTCTAGAAAAAGCTTTTAAATGAAGAATGTTTAAATATTTTGACTAGAAACGAGACAAAAACTCTAACTGAGAAAAGCATTTTTGCAGTGCACTGTGAAGTCTGAACTTGCCATTACTTACATCGTGTCTTTCTAACCCCTTATGATTGATCCTTTTCTGTGGAACACAAAGGGAGAAATTTATGGCAGAGATTTTCAAGGCAAGATTTTGAATAAATTACAGAATGGAATGTATTGTATGACTTCGGAGTGCTTGGAATGGAGTGCATGAGACATACTAAAAATGTTATAACCTTTTTCCACCCCAGTGTTCTTTCACTTCTATTGTATATAGTAAGACAATCTTCAGATGTATTCCACTGACCAAACTAAATTCATAAGGTTTAAACAAAAAACATTAGAATTAATAAAAGGCAGAATTGTCATATTTGGCTAAAATAAAAAAATTATTCTTATTAGTACCTAATTTTTTTCTCTGCATGGTAGAAAAACAGCTTGAAAACCGAGTCACTGACACAGAAAACTCCAAGTATAAAATTTCTCGATGTGACATTTTGTATCTCTGCATGCGGTCAGTTTAAAGGGTTGTGCAGAGCTCTTTGATCTGTGAGAAATATAGCAAAAGCAGCTTTCAGTTGAATAATGCCAATACATTAAGTATTCTCAGGAGCCCAAGGATCCACAGAACACATTTGCTTGATGGGCATTTCTCTGCCCAAGTGCGGAAACAACTTAGGAAGATAGGCGTTATCTCCTGAAGGACATCTGCACAGGCTGTTTACAAAGGCCTTTCCAGAGCAGAGAGGTTAATCTAATCAGGGGACACAAGCAGGAAAATTTCCTGTTCAATCGCCTCAGTAATGAACCCAGCGTTAGCAGAGTTTCCTGGTTCGCTCGCTGTGGTGTTAGGATTAAAAAAACGTCTATTTTGATAAGCTTGTTTTTCCCCATTTCTCATCCTGATGTCTCATCCTGGCATCCTGATGTCTTTTTGAGAGAAGCAGCAGATACACGGGTTAATATCTCAGTCCAAGATTCGATGGCCTGTAGCATGCTGGAGGTCTAGGTATTTTCTTTTCAATGTAAAAAAAAAATTAACAGACTTGTTGTTTGAAGTCATAAGAGAGAGAAACAAAGAAACATTCGCAGAATAAAACAACTTAGATGAATGACTGACAACACAAACATTGCTCTAGGTCATACTTCCCCCCATGATTACATTAGATTTGGCACAACCCATTAAATTCTCACAGCATCCCTTACGATTGAATCCATTTAGGTCTTATGGAGCCTTGTGCCTCTCACACTAATTTGGCTGCAGGACCTGTTACTTGCTGTTCAGTTGAACGCCCTCCCCTAAAAATATGCCCGTGAGAAGCTTTAAATGAATGTTTGCAGTGAAACAGAATTAATGTATTCAATTAATTGCCGGGGTGCTTGTGATGGTAATTGCGAATAATGAATCTATATCAGTGTCGCCAGAAGAAGTAGAGTTTAAATCTATATCGAGGAGGGGCTGAAAATCAATGCATGGCACTCATTTAATTATGTGTGTCTGAGCTAAGCTTCGAGAGCCCATGCATGGCTTTGGAGAGACAGTGCTGTTTAGATCTGATTAATGATCAATAGGATGTTTACTACCCTTATTTGCAGCAGAATCAATGAGGATTACTTCTGATGCACAAAGGAAACTCTGGAAGTGCCATAAGTAATGAACAAGCTTGTTAGAGAGATTTCCGGCATCCTCTTCTCATGCTGCCAGTTGAACCTTGCAAAACGGTTTTATCAGAGGGCAGACTTGGACGTCCTTGAGGGCTCATCGGAGCAGATCATTATAGCGCTGAGATGAATGGCGAAGAAGACCTGTGCGAATGGCCATTTATTTTTATTTTTTTTTGCATTACCTTTTCCATAATGCATCATTCAAAACAAGATGTTATATATTTAGTGTCAGTGCTCTCCGCTTGTTAAGCCATGACATATTGAATACTGTTTCCAAATGCTGTCTCAACAACCATTTATGAGCGCTATTCATTTATAGCACAACATTAAAGGAAGCTTTTAAAAACTCAAAGTACACACTACTTTATGTGGACTCACTGAGAGGAAAGATAGATTACTATACTAGCTGGGCTCACATCGTTTTGTAATTATTGTAATTTTGTGATGGCAACATATCGTATTAGCGAGTAGGGGAGTATTGAAATGTTGTAGCTTTTGAAGAATCATTTAAACCTGGAAACAGTGACATGTAAACACCAGGTTTAGAAACTATTACATGATATGTAACTACCAGATATAATTTGGTAAAGTTTGATAACTGATATTATTTGTCATTTTGCGTGCAGTTTGAAGACTTGCAGCTAATGGCTGATTAATTACATTGCGTCACACAGATGCATATATTAAATAATAAAATCTCCTTCCCTCTTGCTCTCTTTTTCAAATTTAGGAACACTTTCTAGAGGTTATTCAGAATCAGGAGTTCCTCTTGCTGCCCACAATGGAAATTGTCAAGCTTTTGGCCAGTGATGACATCAATGTTCCAGATGAAGAAACGATTTTCCAAGCCCTGATGATGTGGGTTCGCCATGATGTGCAGCATCGACAGCAGGATCTGGGAGTGTTGTTGGCATATATCCGACTTCCTCTTTTACCACCCCAGGTTTGCCAATAACAAGCAAATATAGCCAACAATACATTGAATCAAAACATTATGTTCCATGCAGGCATTTTGTACATGTCCTACTGTAAATGTATTCATTTTGGATTATTACTTTGCATTTCTAAGGACTTAATTCAGATAACTTTACAGAAAACTTTCTCCAGATTTAGATTTTTTTGAAACCTCAGATTCTAGATTTTCGAAGAGTTGTATCTCAGTCAAATATTGTCTTATTCTAACAAACACATCAACGGAAATCTTCAAATTTTGCCTTCAAATGTTGCATAAATCTCAATTTCAACAAATGTACCTGTCCAGGGTCACATATACAGTATTAAAGATAATTTAACAAATAGTCTAAAAACATTAATGGGAGATTTTTTGCTAAAAAGCGTGACAGTAGGCTAACTAAAGCTGGAAATCATCCCTTGTTAGCAATCATCACCTGAATGTTAAAACCTTTTTTTAAATTTTTATTTAGCTTCTTGCTGATCTGGAAAACAATAAGATGTTTTCTGAAGACCTGGAATGTCAGAAGCTCTTGATGGAAGCTATGAAATACCATCTTTTGCCAGAGCGCCGTCCTATGTTACAGAGCCCAAGAACCAAACCCAGAAAATCCACTGTTGGATCACTGTATGCTGTTGGAGGAATGGACGCCTCTAAAGGTTTATCATTAATTAATATTTTTTTCTTGATATATTTTTTTTCATTTAGCATTATCTATCATTACAATAAAAATATATTCATGCTCATTTTTAAAATGATCTCCCCAAGAAACTGTTTGACACTTTTTAGCATCATACATTTCTAACAAACAATAATCTGGTCCACTGTCGACTTCAGGGTCTACAACAATAGAAAAATATGACCTTCGCACAAACAGATGGATCCAAGTTGGCGTCATGAATGGGCGAAGACTTCAGTTTGGGGTGGCAGTGATCGATAATAAACTCTATGTGGTAGGAGGACGAGATGGGCTCAAGACCTCAAACATGGTGGAGTGCTACAACCCAATCACTAAAGTGTGGTCCACCATGCCTCCAATGTCAACCCACAGACATGGTCTAGGTGAGTTCTTTAAATGTTTCAGATGTTTGTCTAATCTTATTAAATGGCATATGTATATATATTAATAAATGGTATGCAGTAATGTTTGATATTAACCAACAACAGTCCTCATAAGTTCAAATATATTCTTAACATTTTAGGCAAAGTCGTATTGGTTATTAATGATAATTAATACAGGCTAACACATCAGTAATTTATGAACAAATATGAATGTATCTTTATTTAACTTATTAAAATAAATGTCAGAATAATTGTCAGCTTTTTACTCGATACTTTTTCGAACCTTCATTTGGCCAGAAAACAGTTCCACAAAATGAAGGGTATTTTGTAAAACATGGTTTACTAGCATAGTATTGCCACAACTAAAATCTCAGAATTTTGTATTCGATTACAAAACGATTAGGATTTTTAATAATTATTTATTTATTGCATTGGCTGTAAAGCACTGAAGGTTGTTTTCACCACAATATATATGTTTTTTTATATACATATATATATATATATATATATATATTTGCCATCATTCACTTCGATTTGAGTTTTGGGTTAATATGCATTCAGTAGAAGGACAGAAAACTCTGATTAAAAATCTCTTATTTATGTTCTAAAGATTTAATATGGGTGTGGAATGACATTAGATTTATTCTTGAGTTTAAACTAACTCTTTAAGATTATTAATCTTATTAAAGATTTTCTATAACATTCTCACATTTATAACAGCATTCTGTGAGCTGTAATTTATAAGGCTTTGCTCATGAATATTAATAAAGCCATGTTCACCCAGTTGGCCTAACTTATTAGCTGAAAGGAATACACTGCTAATCAGCTAGTGAAGAAGACGAAATCCTACTATTATGAGGGCATATAGTTCATGGATGAATATTTATTCATTTATTAAGATAATTGGCTTTACTTCATAGGCTACCAAACCATGTCTGCATGACTCAATTAATATTCATGCCCAATACCAGTTTCATTCATATTCACACATGATTTGTTTTGGTTAAACAGTAGCTTGATGGAGCATGCAGTGGAACAGAACGCAGGCATCAAGATGCGTTTCAAGATATTTTGACTATTAAAATCGGCCCATGGTGTGAGGCACTTAAAACGTGACTGAGAGTATTAAATGCAGATGAAATGCAAGGACGCATCCTTTGATGTCTCATTTTAGTAAAAGCCGTCATTTTAAGTGTGAAATTTAATTTGTGCATAAGGTAAAACATATTAGAGAGATTATTTTATGGCTTACTTTAAAGCTCTTAACATTGTGTTTTCTTGTTCAATCTGGTCCAGTTTTCAGTGGCAAAACAAGCCAGACATTAATCAGTTACAGTATCAGACAACAAGTCAGTGCTTTCAATCAAATATTTCATCTACAGTAGGTGTGATCTGAGAACATTTTCAAGCTTTATTACAACATTTACCTTCAAAACTGTTTAAAATGGTGCCTGCTTTGATTCAATAATAATAATAATAATAATAATAATAATAATAATAATAATA
>CAIGQW010055024.1:5432440-5450646 GCA_903798125.1 Danio choprae
ATATATATATATATATATATATATATATATATATATATATACACACAACAGTTCTGTCTGGTTCTTGAATCTGATTGGCTGATAGCCGTGTGATATTCTGCCAGTAACAGCACTCGTCCAGCATCTTAACCCTTCACCCTTGTGTATTACTCCGCCCACATACAGCGACAAGCAGAGGAGACTCTACAGTTTGACAAATATTGCAGCTGTTGGGCAACAAAATGTACTTTTGAGGTTTTTTTAGTTGTGAATGCAGTTGTTTAGATTGCAACTATGCAGTTTATTTATAAGGATAGTGCCTATTTTAAAATATTTTAAATCACCTGTTTTGTCATCACTTTAGACATTACGCTAGAGAATCATTCAAACACTAGCTCTAAAGTGACGTTAGTGAATGAGCAACGGTTTCTGCTGTTCTGACGTCAGCTGCAGATGTGATGAATGGCAGAAGAAAGTAGTTCCTCTTACAAAAGGGTTTTTAGACTCTCCGTGTTTGATTTTTTATACACACGATTATGCCGTCAAACTGTTGTATAAATGCAATATCACACTCGTAGCAGTGCGATGTGGCTGTATTTTGTCACTGGTGGGACACTAAGGCATTCGGCCTGTGATCTCATGCCAACGCACGCCTCCAACCAGTGCCGATATACAGCCACATTGAATAATGTGTTATTCTTAATGCAGAAAGTGTGTTCAATTATTTAACATACTAATGTGTCATAAATCATACAGTTTGTGTCATAAAAGTGCTTTATATTTTCCACATTAACAAGATTAATGCAATACAAATAACTATTTTTAAATGCATGTACATTTATGAATTATTCAAGTTTATTTTTTATATGTATATAGTGCTTTTTTGCAATGTATCATAAAGACATTTCAAAAACAATTCTATCTTGTTTTAAGTTCCGTTCCAGGTACTGACCTGGCTTTTTTGCTTGTGGATAGATATTACATTATTATATTAGTCTGTTTGCAGTCTCTAATGGTAAAAATGAAATGCATTAACATAATGATATGAGAATCAGGAGGTGTTTAATACTGAAAGTAAATCCAGAAAAATGAAATATATATGTAAATAAATGAAGTATTAAGTCAGATTTGAACTCTTGATGCACTCAGAACAGAAGAGTGAAGAAAGAGTTTTCTGTCAGTATCAGTTTGTGCAGTGTGGCGTGACTGATCTCTTTTCTCCGTGGATACTCCTCATGATGAGGTCTGAATTAGGTTCTGTATCCAATATGCAGCGTAAACCTGAACAGCCTGACGGGAGTTAATGGGCTCTGAGACCACAGAATCTCCAGTGTCCTTTGCACTGAAGTCAGCGAGCTGCTGTTCGCTCTGTCCAAGAAAACACAGTCAGAACCATGACTGACGACTCATGGGGCATTTCTCTAACCAGGTCAAAAACAAACCCTTAAGAGCCCAGTGTCCTACTTCTCCAAATGATGAATTGATCAGTCTTTGCAGCAGGACACATCATAGAGGTATCATTTCTAGTTTCTATAGGACAGGGGTTTCAGCCTCATCTGACCCAGAGATCCTTTGAAAAGGCTTTCTGCAAACCAGAGGAGCCTCTAATATAAAATTGCTTTCTAAAAATGTATAGTAACACTGTAATATATTTTCTAATGACAAAAAAAAAAAGCTTTTTTATTTTACTGCATTTGTTTCATCTGCCATGATCAGGTCACACCAGTGCTTTTGTCTTGTATACATATATTTGTATATATTTTTAATATAATATAATATAATATATAATATAATATATAATATATAATATATATATTTCATTATTACAGTAATTATTAATATAATAATTAAAATCAGGCTTAAATGTCCCCTGAAGCGCCTTGAAATGTGCAGCTTTTGTTCAGTGCATGGCATAATTTGAACTGAAACGGGAAATATTGAGCTGCTCCTCCACCTTTAAAAAAAATTGGCAATAGCATTTTGTTTATATCACAGCATTTGGTATAGAATTCAGATGGATCTGATATGTTTTTTTGGTCTGTGCTGGATAATAGTGGACCACATGTGTGAGTGTGAGTGCTTTGGCAATTTGCATGATATTAACTTGAAACCAGACTTCATTCACTCTAATGAAAAGCACTTTTCCTCCAATATCTGAATCATTTCTGCCCTATAAAGTGCTCTATGCTCCATTCAGCATATAGACAGTTGTGATTGTGTGTAACAGAATTATTTTTGAATGTCCTGGTAAGGCCTTTCACAATTATTAGATAACAATCTTACGTTATTTTATACAGCAATTGTTTCAGACTACCATGATGGCTGCATTTGCTTTAAACAGCAACAACATTAAAATACAGATGAACAATTCCAAATGCACTTGCCTTTTACTTTCCCTTTCCCTAGATTGCATTTGTACTGGGTCTCAAACTTCCAACACCAGCTAGTATAGCTTTTTAGTAACAGATCTGCCTAACATATTTTTTCCCTATCATGTGTGTTTTCAAGTCTGTTTGTTACCTGCACTGTATGGCATTTTGTGTTTTAGGCCAATTTGTTGAGATTGTTTCTGACATTTATAGAATACAATAAATTACTTTAATATTTAAGGTGTAAAGTGACAACTTAAACATAGAGTCAATAATTTATAACATTCATTCATTCATTTTCATTTCGGCTTAGTCCCTTTTATTAATCTGGGGTCGCCACAGCAGAATGAACCGCCAACTTATCCAGCATATGTTTTACGCAGCGGATGCCCTTCCAGCTGCAACCCATCTCTGGGAAACATCCATACACACCCATTCACACTCATACACTACGGACAATTTAGCTTACCCAATTCACCTATACCGCATGTCTTTAGACTTGTGGGGGAAACCGGAGCACCCGGAGGAAACCCACGCCAACACAGGGAGAACATGCAAACTCCACACAGAAACGCCAACTGACCCAGCCGAGGCTCGAACCAGTGCCCTTCTTGCTGTGAGGCGAACGTGCTACCCACTGCGCGACTGTGAGGCCTAATTTACAACAATTAATTAATAAATAAAGGGAAACACACATTTAACATACAAGTTCATGTTTGGATTTCACAGATATATAAAAAATGTCACGTATATTTAACATACATTTAAGAATTTAGCAAACATGTAAATTTACATATTCATATTCAATCATTAGTATTACAAATATGCACACAGATTTTCAAATATATTAACTATAATTTTATACATTATATGCTCATATTTGGCCAAATATTAGAATCGGTATATATTCATATTCTGAATGGGCCCCAAGCAGACAATTAATCATTTTCCTTCGGCTAAGTCCCTTTATTCATCAAGGGTCACCACAGCCAACTTATGTTTTGAACTACCAGCATAAGTTTTACACAGCTACTTCCAGCTGCAACCCAGTACTGGGAAACATCCATACACACTCATTAACACACAAACATACACTATGGTCAATTTAGTTCATTCAATTCACCTATAGCGCATGTCTTTGGACTGCCTCCGGAGCACCCGGAGGAAACCCACGTGAACACGGGGAGAACATGCAAACTCCACTTAGAAGTGCCAACTGACCGAGCCGGGGCTCAAACCAGTGACCTTCTTGCTGTGAGGCAACAGTGCTAACCACTGAGCCACCATGCCGCCACATTCTTAGACATATAAGTGCTTTTTATTTTTTAAGATAACAAAGTTACTTTTAAAAGTAATGCATTATAATAGTTACTCCCCAATTTTTTTTTTTTAAATAAAAATTTTTTTATGGTAAGTAATGCGTTATGTTACTTCAGAGTTACTTTTGAATGACTTTTTCTTTCCTGGCTAAGGCTCGATCTCTTTTAGAGCTTGCAGGTTTTTTTTTCTTTCACAACCTGCAGCTCTGCATTTAACAATGCACTTTATAACATACACTTTAATTTTAAAATACATGAATAAATAATAATGTAGGATAATGTTATCTTCTGAGAACTTCCTGACCCCAGTGCTATATGTGCCGTATATACAGATTATTGGAAGTTTAAAGCAATGTGTTTACTACTTTTGTACTTTTTGTGTTATTAGTTAAGTAAAATCAATTTCCATTGAGACAATCCCCTTTTCCTTTTCTTCGATGCATTCAAAATAATGAGAATACTTCCACCGCAGAAATGTAAGGCTCTGGCTGCTATCTTCATCTCCCGTGTGTCAGCTTTGCGTATAATTAAAGATTCCTAAACTATTATAGCTCAGAACAATGTTTTGTGTCTAAGTTTTACATTTTATGGCTAAAGCCATGTAATAAGTGGGATAATCCAGACAGTTGTTATCGCAGAATAAAGCAGTCTATATATAAATCCGCCTAGATTTACTTTATCCCTTATATATGTATTATCTAATTTTTATTTCATTAATCTCAGCCTCCCAAATTCATGTTATTGTAGCTATTTCACTTTAAATGCAATGAAAATAACTTAGATGGATAGATTGATAATAGATAGATAGACAGATAGATTTGTTACTGTTTTGGAGCACACTGACTAACAAATTACATGTCCACTTCCATGATCTACTGGGGATCTTCCATGATCCTCAGTGTCCTGATGATTAAAGTAAAACCTGTATATACTTGCAGGTTGTTTGCTGTGGGTGGTCGTGATGGAAGCTCCTGCCTGAGATCAATGGAATGTTTTGATCCTCACACCAATAAATGGAGCATGTGCGCACCCATGTCCAAGAGGAGAGGCGGAGTTGGTGTGGCCACATATAACAGCTTCCTGTATGCAGTCGGAGGACATGACGCTCCAGCTTCAAGCCATTGTTCAAGACTGTCGGACTGTGTAGAGAGGTACACTACTATAGCAAAGCATCTGGAAAAAAACAAACAAACCCAACACCTAATTATCTTCATTAAAATGACAACAGGAGTCCACAAAACACAGGCTGTGAGCTTTGTTAGATAGTTATGGCTGTCAAGTACTATAATTTGCACATTTATTTGAGATTTTGGACACACCTTACTTTATTGTGAAATCCCTGTTACCTTGTTATTGAGCAATGTGGTTCAAAGCCACAGTGAATCAGTAATCTGGTGTTATACACCTCCTGCTGGTGATGATCCAAACTACAGCATACAACAGCTGCAGTAAGGATTAAAACATGAGAGTCGATGATGACACACACATACACACAAGCACAAGCATAGGCACACAAAAGAACTATGGGTAAAAATGAGACCACTTGAAAATATATATAGTTTATTTACTTGTATAAAAAAATCCACAGAAAATGATGCTGTCTACTAAAAATCACATAGATAAAGATAAACAAACAATCTATTTTTAGGCCCAGTATTTGTGTAATTGTAGCCAAATACTATACAATACAAAAAAGAAATTGCATTATAAAAAAGAAATCTTAATGAATGAACAATTACCATTAGAAGTCTAAACTCATTTAACCTCATTACTCAGTTATTACTCTGCATGTTGAAAGCACAATAGATTTCATTGTTAGGGATGATAATCATAGTCTTTGTGTGTTCAAAGGTTTCCACTGTCTAGATTACAGACTCGCTGCTTTTTAACTGCTCTATGCAATTATCTCTCATTTGATTCAGTGGCTTGTGCACAGGTTGCTGTAGTGAGTCTCATACACTCTATGCTGCATTTACAGGTACGACCCTAAAACAGACACATGGACCACAGTGTCCTCTCTGAGCGTCCCACGGGATGCAGTGGGGGTTTGTCTTCTGGGAGACAGGTTATATGCGGTCGGAGGCTATGATGGTCAGTCCTACTTAAACAGTGTTGAGTCCTATGACGCACAGAACAATGAATGGACTGAGGTGAGTGCACTGAGTTTCTGTTTCTGGTCCCTTTTAAACATCGGCCCACAAAATTTTTGATTCCAAAAGTCCTCAACAATTTTTTTGATTTACTGAATAAGCATTAAATAATTAGAAATGAATCAATAAATAGATAAATGTACTCATAATTTCTGCCTAATTAAAAATGTTTTAGAGCCTGTCATAACTAGAAAATATAGAGGTCTAATTGTTTATGAATCTACATGACTTTTGCAGTTTTGCACATTTTAATCTTTCTCAAACACATATAGTACTTTTTTAAAACATTGAGAACCACCATCCATCCATCTATATATCTATCTTAAAGACATAAAGAAAAAGAAAGAAATATACAAAAAAGAAAAACAATGGAATAATGTATTAAAGACAGATGCTATTTGAAAATATTGTATTCATTAAAGAAATTGTCAGCTTTATTTTAATTTTTTTATTTTAGTGCCTATTTATCTTTATAAAGATGCACAGAAAACCGTTGTTCAGGCAACACAAAAATATCTGAATTCATTCATTCATTCATTTTCCTTCGGCTTAGTCCCTTATTTATCAGGGGTCACCACAGCGGGATGAACCGGCAACTATTCATATGTTTTATGAAGCGGATGCCCTTTCAGCCACAACCCAGTACTGGGAAACACCCATACACTCTCGCATTCACACACTACGACATATACTGCATGTCTTTGGACTGTGAAGGAAACCGGAGCACCCGGAGAAAACCCACGGTGTCTGAATTTTGGTTGATTAAATTAGTTTGTACATTTATGCACCCAAAAATTGAGATGACCCAAAACATTTAGCTGACTCAGTGGATGGATCAATGGATGTCAGTGGTTACAGGTTTTCAGCATTTTCCAAATATTGTCTTTTTGTGTTCAACAGAAAAAAGAAACTCATACAAGTTTGAAACCACTTGAACACATTTTTTAGGTTAACTATCCACTTAATATCAACAAATAGTAATAAAGTAGTATTCTGTATTGCAACACATTTTTGCTTCTTATGATGGTCACATGACAGGTAGCTGTTTGAACATAATCATTTTTAAAATACAAAATCATTTTGTTTTATTACAGTACAATTCACATTGAAACAGCATAAAATACCCTACAATAACATGCAGACATATAACACATACAATACATAATGCAAATGTAACAATTCACAGTCATTAATAGTTATTTATGAAATGAAAAAAAAAAAGGTCAAAACATTTTGGAACATTTATTGACTAGTGTCCGTGTTATGGTATTTGCATACAGATATGTAATTGGCTGAGAGTGTATGGAAATATTTAAAACTTTTGGCACAAGCACTGCGAGTGACATGACCCAACTGACCCATAATTTGATTCGACTATGCATGATATCACCAATTCAAAGTAAATGAAAAGCATTAACACTGACTTCCCTCTGCAAAAAATGAAATAAAAAAATGAATTGGCAAAGTCCACAGTCTTTGCTTCCCTTGTGAATGAACCTGTAGTATTGACAAAAACTTACCAGGTAAATAAGCCCAGAGGCAGTGTTAGCTTTTGTTTGACACTCACTTGCATTCCATTGTTGAAGCTTACTGTAATTTAATTTAAAATTTAGTTTCTGTTTAAATTGCTTTAATTTTTATCTAAATATTTACAATGTTGTCTGCAAAGAAGAAACACACCTAGAAATGTTCTAGAACATTGAACGAGTCAAAGCTGTCAGCTTTGTGAATGTTCCTTGAATGCTTGGGTGATGTACGTCAGTGAACAGGAAGCAAAAGTATTTCCTGCCATTCATCGGTTTTCCACTGTCACAATGGCATCGAGCACCATGAGGTTAACCACTCTTTCCTCAGACAGCACGAGTTACAAACGCTCTATTCAAGTCTAGCTTGCCTCCTGTTTAAACTTCCCATGGCTCCCTCTTGCTCGCTCTTTCATAAGATTACCTGTGTTGGGCTCTTATAGCAGACACCGCGGAGGAGGCTGGACACTGGTCATTAACCTCTGTCTCTTGTTATTCTAGGAGGTTCCTCTAAACATTGGAAGGGCAGGGGCCTGTGTGGTGGTCGTCAAACTGCCTTGAAGGCTCTAAGTTCCCGAACTGTGACTTCTAAAAGAGGCCTGCGATGTCAACATTTGGAATGCTCTTTTCTCGTAGTACACAAAGTTAATCAAAGCTATCATCGACACTGGATTGACCTCAACAGATTGCAGTTCATTCTGTTTTTTTTTCCCGCTCGGCAGTATTACAGACTAGGAAAAAAAGGAAGAAAAATAAAATGCTCTTAAGATTTTACTTGTACGAGGCAGTTTCACATTTTATATTGAGAGAAGAAGAATACTTTTAAAAATGCCTTCGAGTTACGCTTTTCCATTTTAATATTTACATCTTGTTAACCTCATCACATTTTTGACATTGCTCTCTTTTATCTATATGAAAAATCAAATGTATTTTAAAGACAGCAGCATACTTGTTTACTTGTGCAATTTTGTGGAAAAATGTATTTTGACCTTAGATAAACAATTTCAAAAGACCACTGTGAATACTTCAAAATGTATGCTCGCAGCAAAACATTCTGGTTTGCCCAAAATGTTTGTGGACATTCACTCATACAGTTCTCATCTGAATACACCTTTTGTCTGAAACTAGGTTCAGCACAAAATTACTTTACAAAGTTGTCTTTGAAATAGAAAAAAATAAGCAAAACAAAAAAACACCAAAGTAATTAGCATGTGTCTGTAAGTCATGATTTTAATGGTAATAAGGTTTACAGTAGAAAATATACTATTATATCATATTGATATTTCACCTATATGTAAAGGTTTTGTAATTTGTATTGTATATAGTCCTGTGTATTTTATCATCATACATACTGTCAAACTATATGTTTTAAAATATTTTAAAGACCCAATGAAATCACTTGACAAACTTGTGTTGAAAAATTCCCTTTTCTAAACAGTAGTTTGGTGGGATATACTGTATGCATTTTTTTTTTAATATTCAGTAGACTTTAGTTATTACACAGCTATACAATGGTTATTTGTATTACAATTACACTAGCAACTAAGGCCCTGACATACCAAGTACAAAGTAAACTGTCATTCTGTCTATTTCAGACAAAAGATGACCAACATGAAACAATCATGATGATTTTTTTTTTTGTTCATGGCTCCTGTGATCCTACATAATACAATAAGAAAGGTTCAAAGATAGTTGTTGTGAAAGTTGTGCAACCAAAGATACTGAATGAACAGATATTTCTGATAGTGTTTGAATTTTATAATGATCAAACTCTATAGACCTATGATCTACTGATCAACCTATAAACTGCAACATAAAATTGTCTATTGATGAACATGACATGGTGCTAAAACTTAAAAACCTTGAAGACAAAAATAGATAAACAATACCAGCATATGGCATTCCAATATGGAAGAAAACTCCACAACATACATGTTATGGACATGTTTTTCTTTACAATCACTGCATCATTGGACCCTACATACATGATGTTCCTAAGTATCACACAGTGTTATTTTTAAGGATCTTATAAGACTGCTGAAGTCCATAGAACTCTTAAATCAGGTCCTATCAGTACTTTATGGTCAACTGTGGACTGTGAATTGGTTGTTCAGTTTAACAAACCAGTAAGTGCATGAGAAAGTTAACAAAAATTCAAGACAGCATTCTGTCCTAATTTTGTCTTCTTGCATTTAAATATGTGAATATATTCTTAATGATGAGAGCCATCTGGAATGAAAAAAGTGATCAACAATATTCCTATTCAAAATGGGAGGCAAGCATTGTTATATAGTAGCACCTCCGAAATTGCATATGGGTAGAATATGCAATATTTTGAAATATGGATAGAATGAATGAAATTTGGACTTACAGTATACCACTTATCTATTGGTGTTTGTTGTTTAATTTCACTGTCACTCACAAATCAACGTCTGCTGTCTCATGGGATAGTAGAATATGTGCACATCAGAATCTCAGAAATGGCATCTAAATACCAAACACTATGAATTCTGACATAGTGCTCTTTTGGCTTATGTATTTCACACACTTTACAGTAGGGAAGTATTTGATTTCAAATACAGCCCAATTTTACTTCTGATAACTGTCCAGACAAGGACGGTTCATTTTCTTCATGCAAATGCAGACTGTACTTGCAAGTTGGTCTGCTGACACACAGACAGTCACGCTTTGATGCGTCATGGCCCATAGATGACTATAAAAATGACTGACGTGGACTAAATGCCACACAACTCTTGATTTCATGGGGTCTTTTACAGCAATGTCAAATTTAGCCATTGGAACTGAGTTGTATAGATGACTGCTTTGTGCTGCACTGACGTTCATTTGCTTTCTGACTGCCATAAATTGTTTTATTGAAGAGCCTCATTAACTGGAATGTAACATACAAATCAATAATACGTTTACTAGTGTGATGCATTTGTAATACAGAAATGCTTTCATTGATTTTTTTTCATCATTTTGTATGGCATGCTAAAGAAGTTAGAAATAAAACGTTATTCTCTTTTCTGAGTATTTTTTTTATTTTTTTATATGACTGGGTTTGGCTACTGTTGCAAACCCTAATGCTCCAGTGGCCTCCAGTGGTGGTCTGCTGTACAGCATTGGATGTATATTGCCTCATCTGTGGTCTCCTTGCAATGTCTGTGAAACTAATAATGGATTCTGTTTGAAAATGAAAAGGTAACAGCCAAGTCATCTGCAGCAAAATCATCTAGTCACCAACAACACGGCTAGTTTATGTTAAACATTATGGATTAGAAGTCAAAACCCAACGACAAAAGCAAGACTGCTGCAATGGTCAATAAATCTAGTACATGGGTAGAATCATTATTCTACATGAAGGACATAACTGGATCAATATGAAACGAAAAGAGGCAATATCATTTCAGTCAAACCGACTCAGAGACCTGGAAGGTTCACCTAAGAGGTTCAAGACTGGAAAAAAGAACTTCAATTGTTGCGGTGTAACCTTTAAAAAATTAATGTGTTATTTGTTGATAGTCTGAAATGTCAAAAGATGAAAGTGACGTGAAAGGACAGAGGGACGTCCAAAGCCAGATTGTATCTTACAAAATGAATAGATTGCAATTATATTCTTTGTTCTCCAGCAGAGCAAGAGCGAAACAAAGACTGAACATTTCAAAGGGAATAAAAATTGATTATTAATGCAACGCAATTGCAGCAGCACATCAGAAGACGGATGGAGAGGGAGAGCAAAAGGGCAGAAAGACTGCAGGTGTTGTTTTAGTCCCTCCAGATGTTGGAAATGGCAATATCTGAAAAGCCTTCTGAAATTACCTGACCTCCAGTTCATGGCCTTATGGAAAGCCGTGTCTGCTTCATCCAAGCTGGAACTGAGAAATCAATGGCGAGACCTCTGAATGAAGCTAAGAAGTACAAAAATATATCCACTCGCAACATTTTACTTTTCATCCGTTATTTTCAAACCAACTCTCAAATTACGAGAATATATTCTTAAGCTTTTGATTTAGAATAATGTAGCAGATTTAGCTCAATTCCATCTCGCGATGAAGCCATTGATGTGATTTTCTTGGACATTACAGAAAAGTAATTTAAGTTTCTGTCGATATCACTCAGACCATCAAATTACTTTGCATACTGACTGCAGAGCTCAAATAAGAAGTCAATATAAACAAGACAGCCTGGACTCCATCCAGCAAAACTTCCAGCAGACCTTGCAATGACTTACAGTGAGAGACTGAACACGGCTCTGAGAACATGGCTTTACATTTTGATGCGTATGCATAATTGTGTGTTTACAGCAGATGGTGCTGTTGCGCTTCTAGTTGTAGTATTATTTTAAGTTAAAGTGTAAAAACAAAAAATAATAATCAAAAGGCCAGATCTCTATCCCTGCTAGGAACAATAAATGTCAACTTACATCAACTAGGTCAAGGGCAAGTAATTGAGATAATTCTGCTGCATAATTATTAGGACAGGCTGATGAAATATGAAGAAATTTTATATACTGTATACATAAAAGAATGTCCACACCCTGCTTCTCATTATGACAAATCATGCTTTGCGATTGGCAAAAAACAGCGATTCAAAGAATAGATGCCTTAAAGTTGCACCTTAGTTGCACCCATAATTTACTGTCAACCAGAAATTCCTCAGCTATTTTAAAGTCCCTGAACGGATTGAGAAAGAGCACCTTAGATGCTTTGCATTCAAGGAATTGTTCTCTAAAAAGGAAAATTCTGCCATCATTTACTTACCTACATGTCATTCAAAACCTGACTGTGGCTATTTTTTCATGGAGCACAAAATTGTGGGAATAATCATTATACAGCTCTTGATTTACAAGGACAATAACATGTTAAGGGAATGTCAAGCTCCAGCTAAAATATACTACATCTATAATAATAAATCAATGTAAAAACTGGCCCATCGTTCTTGCACAAACAATTGTAATGGATTAAGTATTGAGCACACATAATGCAGTGTTCTTTTTATGGTTTTTTTTCTTTACTTTTTTTTTTTTTTGCTCAGTAGAGGTCACTTACATTTTACACTATATAACGGTTTAAAGGTATAGTTCATGCAAAAATGGAAATTTACTTTACTAAATGATTACTATTTCCTGAACCTCAAATGGTTCCAAACCTCTATGAGTTTATTTTTTTTTATGAACATTTCTTATGATATTTTGAAGAAAGCAGTAACCACTGAAACCCATAGTAGGAAAAACAAATACTGTGGAAGTCAATTGATGAATTTCAGTGAACTATCCCTTTAAATTATTTTTCTTCTATGCCTGAAACGTAATTTAATTACTTGCCTCAATATTTAAAATCCTTAGAAAGACAATAGAAATTAAGCTCTTTTAATTATATACATTTGAGTCAAACAGGTAATTTTAGCTTTATTAATAAAAAATATAGAAGATAATTACGTTAAAAACCATGTATAAAACCACAAAATGTTTTAAAGAAATTATACCATATTCCATACATAACATATTGTCATTGTGAAGTTGTCAGACAAATGTAATCTTCTTTAGTTGGAAAAACTAAATCATTTCTGAAAAAACTATTACACTCTCTATAAAACAATATATTTGCATAACAGAAATATAATTACTTCCCTTCCCTGAATTGATTTTTACAGAACTGTTGAATTTATGTACATAATTTAACTGTAGTTATAATTAAATTACCAAAAAATTTAATTGACACTTTTAGCAGATAAGTAAATTAATTACGGTTACTAATTACTTTGTAATTAATTTCACCAAACACTAACTGTGCTGACTGACATCATCCGATGAGAAAAATACTTCAACTGAATTAAGCTGGAAGATGTCTGTCTTCTGCAGACCTGCATCATAGCTGAATCACATCCTGCAACACTGACACTGGATATAGACATTGCTGCATTTTATAAAACTGCTTACAGATTAATTGAACTTGTGTTTAAAAGATGATACAACATTGTAGCAGTATGGTAAATCATGCTTTAATAATGCTAAAAGTGTACAAAAACATGGAGCAGTGTGGTAAATAATGTAAAATATGTGTTAAATTATGCTAAAATGTGCTAAAACATCCTAGCATTGTGTTAAATCATGACAGAAATGTTAAAGGGATAGTGACAACTTTCTCACTATTTCCTCACACTCAAGTGGTTCTCTTATGAATTTCTTTCTTCTGAAAAATGTTGGAATGTTGGGGAAAAACAGCCATTGACTTCCATAGCTTTTTATGTTCTTAATATGGATGCTTTCCCCCCAACATTCTTCAGTATATCTTCTTTTGTGTTCACTTAAACAAGTGGAGGATGAGTAGACGATGACAGAATTCTCATTTTTGGGTAATCTATGCCTTTAACAATATGTTCAAACATTATAGCAATGCCTGCAGAAACATTTGAAAACATGCTAGCATCCTGCTAAAATGTAGACATTTTAGAAACACACACATACATTATGGTAAAAGGTTAGTTAGCGAGTTAAATCATACATGAAACATGTCTACTTTCAAACTGTTTTAATCAAATTTCTCATTGTTCGTTTGAACCTTTTTTCATGAGTGGATTTGAATACTTTCCTTCTTTGACACAATCTGTATTGTATTTAGCGCTTCATAAATAAAGGTTTTTGTTGTTTATAAAGAACTTGAGGAAAACCTCTGAAGAACACATAGTCCTGAGAAGATGACAAGAAAACAAATTATCACCATAAGGTCGCAGCACAGCACAAACTCAAAACAACTTCCTCTTAAAAATACAGTTCACCCAATAATTCATGCACCCTTAAGTCATTCCAAATCTGTAAGATTTTTCATGCTGTTGAAATGAACAGTGACTGGAGATTTACATTTTAAAGAGCTTACAGTTTTGTTTTCATTGAGAGAAGCATTCGATTTCTTTCCTCTTTGCTTTTTGTTTCATTGGTAGTAGTGGTTTCTAAACTTTTTTAATCATAGTTACTTTTTTTTTTTTGTTTAGATTAAAATGAAAATGTTGAAATGTTTGTAATGCCAGCAATCCTTAAAAAAACATGCTAGCAACTTGCTAAATTATACTAGACATTTTAGAAGGTTAAAATGTTAGTTGACATGCTATAATCAGGGGTGTCAAACTAATTTTAGCTCAGGGGCCACATAGAGGAAAATCTATTCCCAAATGGGCCGGACCGGTAAAATCATGATATATATACATCATATCATATAACTTAAAAACAACAACTTCAGATTGTTTTCTTTGTTTTAATACGATCAACATAAATCATAAAGCTGGAGCCTGAGGACAACACGATCTCACGGCAATTCGTAACTTTTTGATTAGTGGTTAATTCATATGAATTCGTACAATCTCATTCGTACAATTTAGTAAGATTTGCTTATCTACTAATGATGGTTGGGTTCATACGACTGAACTCGTACGAGGGGCAACGCGGTGGTGCAATGGGTAGCACAATCGCCTCACAGCAAGAAGGTTGCTGGTTTGAGCCTCGGCTGGGTCAGTTGGCAGGTCTGTGTGGAGTTTGCATGTTCTCCCCGTGTTGGCGTGGGTTTCCTCCGGGTGCTCCGGTTTCCCCCACAAGTCCAAAGACATGCTGTACAGGTGAATTGGGTAAGCAAAACTGTCCGTAGTGTATGTGTGTGAATGAGAGTGTATGGGTGTTTCCCAGTGATGGGTTACAGCTGGAAGGGCATCCGCTGCGTAAAACATATGCTGAATAAGTTGGCGGTTCATTCCGCTGTGGCAACCCTAGATTAATAAAGGGACTAAGCCAAAAAGAAAATGAATGAAGGAATGAACTCGTACAAATTAGCCACTAAACTGACAAAACGTAAAATCGTTACTTTTCCTTGTGAGAACACCTCAGTGTGTTATGGCAGGGCATAGATGTGGTCATTCTGTCTGAGAAGGCTGTCAAACTGATGCTGATTCAGGCTTCTGGACTGGATGAAATTAACAGTTTGCTATTGCGCCATTCAGTGGACACAATTGGAACAGCAGTTTCTTTCATTGAAAAATTGCAGCTCATTTTTATACTTTACAGAATCATCTCGCGGGCCAGATTAAACCCATTTGCAGGCCTGATCCGGCCTGCGGGCCATATGTTTGACACCCCTGTGCTAAATCATACATACAACAAATATCTACTTTCAAACTGTTTTATTCATTCATTCATTTTCATTTCGGCTTAGTCCCTTTATTAATCTGGGGTCGCCACAGCGGAATGAACCGCCAACTTATCCAGCATATGTTTCACGCAGCGGATGCCCTTCCAGCTGCAACCCATCTCTGGGAAACATCCATACACACCCATTCACACTCATACACTACGGGCAATTTAGCTTACCCAATTCACCTATACCGCATGTCTTTGGACTTGTGGGGGAAACCGGAGCACCCGGAGGAAACCCACGCCAACACAGGGAGAACATGCAAACTCCACACAGAAACGCCAACTGACCGAGGCTCGAACCAGCGATCAGCGACCTTCTTGCTGTGAGGCGAACGTGCTACCCACTGCGCCACTGTGAGGCCCCAAACTGTTTTAATCAAGTTTCAATTTCAAAGTTTGTTTTGAACTTTTTTTCATCAGTGGATATAACTCTGTTCCTATTTCAACACAATCTATATTGTATATAGCTCTCTATAAATAAATGTGACTTTTTTCGTGGCTTGTAAAGAACTTCCGAAGAACTTATAGTCCTGAAAAGATGAATATTCTAGGGTTATGAATCAGACCTTTATGGTATGCATGCATATATTGTTCCCTCAACAAATATTACAACTGTTCAACAACAAAAATAACAAAGGCTATTTATATGCTGGAATGTCAAGACAAATCGAAAATCCCAATAAAGCAACATTGCAACGTATTTGATTTTATATAGAATGTAGGTCTACTTATTGAAAAAAAAGTTCGTAATTGCTGTCAAAAATGTCAAAAGTGATATGACAAGCGAGGAAAGAAGCACTGCTGTGCCAAAGCCACCTCATTTGAAAACGTCTTAATTGCTATTCATGCGTTCTCAAAGGTATTTTCTGCCGTGCCAGAAAATGACACACAGCATAAGAGGCAAACGTGATGTTCGTCAGATGTTTTGAGCCTGAAAAGGGAGGTAGAGACTTTGTCTCAGAGGCTGAAATGATGCACTGATTGTCATTGGTTTTAACGAGATGTGACGGGAGGAATGTGCAGATCTACAAGCTTTAGAGAAGAAGAAATGAACCCATCCATTGCTTGCTTGTACAGGCTTTGTGCTGTCTTTGAAATTATGCACGGTAGGCCTGTCCACTGACTTCAGATGATATAGACTCTGTCTTTTCATTGTCAGAATTTACATTTTCCTTCTTCTCCCTCAAAGGCAGTCTTCTGATGTCAGGTAGACTGCTGCCAACTCGCCTGAGAGCCCAGATTCAACATTTGTGGATTTTTCACCGGAATGAATGCAATTAGACTGCTTTGTGGGTGTAAACTGTCCCTAAGCATAAACTACGACACAGTGCAATCTATCATTTTAATGGGCTTCAACTTCCAAGGGAGACATTCTGTAATTCAGCGACTACATACTCTGAGTCACTATTACAAACACAAGAAGACTCAACCTCCACAAATATGAATGCCAATTTCCCAGACAAGCGCGTAAGTGAACTTTTAAGAGAGGTATGAATGACAAGCGTTTCAAAATTACCCAAAAGAAACCTTGTGAATGAATCGCAGTGGACTTTATTTTGCAATGCATTTCTAATCGTCTGTAACATTTGAACCAGGGAACACACAACTAATCACACTTCAGCGAGGAGTTGCATGAAGCAAAAATACGTCAACCTTGACAAAATGTCTCCATCTGAGCTGAGCTGAAATACTGATTGCCTTTAAATATTCTCTCAGGAGCTGAAATGATCAGAAAAAGTAGTCACCAAAACTGAGGAGCGAAGATTGGGAAACATAACACAAACATAAGGCCAAGTTTAGCACCCTAAACACTTCTAACAACTTTAGCAACATTAGTAAATAACAGGCAGCAATTACATCAGAAATGCTCCCCGGGCTGTGTCATGATTATTAATTAAACACCCTTCTAGATTCATCTTTGTCTGCTGCCTGACTCCAGATTTAGGAACAGTGACAAGCTGAGCACAAATACAATATGTCTCACATTTTCAGAGCTAACAAAAATATAAATAGCTTGAAAAAGAGACAAGAAAACAAATTATCACCATAAGGTCGCAGCACAAACTCAGATAGCAATTTAATCAAACTCCCCCTTATAGGAACAATTCACCCAAACATTCTGCCATCATTTATGCACCCTTAAGTCATTCAGAATCTGTACGATTTTTCATGCTGTTCAAATGAATAGGGACTGGAGATTTATGTTTTAAAATACTTAAGAAGTAAGAGAAGAGAAGAGAAGTTTTGTTTTCACTTTTTTTTGGTTGTTGTGGTTTCTAAACAAGTTTTATCAGTTACTGATAGTTTTAATGATTACATTCAGCATGTGTAAATAATCAGTTTTGTTTTGTATATAATGTAGGCCTTCAATTTGCCTGTTTGGCTCTTATGTGTTTTGTGGCTGAAAGCAAGTTAAGAAAACACATGCAAATAGAAAAACGCAAAAAAACTGAGAAAACATCTTTATTAGTTTGACAACATACATGACAACACATGCTAGTACAGAAACCTTCTGCAAATAGACCATGACAGAAATGTGTTGGGAAAACGCAAAAAGTGATGAACCTGGCTGCTTCCTGTTTAGAGTCAAGGTTGCTGTCGGAGATCTGAGAGGTGAGCTTTTATTTTATTTTTTTATCTAAAAATATTCAAATAACAAGGAACTGTATTACCAAGATATTAAAATA
>CAIGQW010055024.1:5455646-5470605 GCA_903798125.1 Danio choprae
TATACAATCCTTGAAACTATGAAAGATCTGAAGACTTTAATGGACAGCGCAAAACTTTTCACATTTTCATTCATTCATTTTCATTTCGGCTTAGTCCCTTTATTAATCTGGGGTCGCCACAGCGGAATGAACCGCCAACTTATCCAGCATATGTTTTACGCAGCGGATGCCCTTCCAGCTGCAACCCATCTCTGGGAAACATCCATACACACCCATTCACACACATACACTACGGACAATTTAGTTTACCCAATTCACCTGTACCGCATGTCTTTGGACTTGTGGGGGAAACCGGAGACTTTTCACATTTACAGAGCACAATTAATGTTTCTAACATCAGACTCCTCCCACATACCTTGTGTATGTTGCACTAATATTTTCTTAGGCACTTTGACAAAAATATATTTATATTTTCATTCACAGAGCTCCCATTATAAAGCTTAACAAAGATTATTGGAGGGTAGTATTCCTTCTGTTTGATAAAAGATGTGCTACCTTGTGCTTTGGACAACGCAGAGGAGGTTTTAGATAAAAAAGGCTTTTAGCCACAATTGAGACTAGAGCTCTAGAGGGCTTTGAGAAATGATGCTGTACTATCACAGCATTAAAATGTAAAGACTTCATATACTGTAGCTGCATCTATATATAATGTTGTGAGTAAACAGGAACAGAAAGGGTTTAAAAAAGAAGAAGAAGTATAACATGACTATGGTTGGGATTTGAAAAAACTTGTATTTCGTATCATCACCTTTAACACAACGCTAAATAATTAACATCTCTGTAAACTATCTGCTGCCTGATCAAACGAAGGTGATTTGTGCACTGCGTCGCAGAAAATGCTGCCAAGATCCTTATCATGTGCCGTTACATTTCATTATCTTTGGCCTCTCTGGACAAAAGGCAAAGAGAGGACGCTGAGGCATTTCATTTTATACTCGATCTCGTAACCTCCAGATGTTCACCTCTAAAACATTTCCGCAGATACAGGTAGAACTTAATGACCCGAAAATCGCCTGGAGTTTGGGTAATGAAGAGCAAGCCCTGTTCGCTTTTAATTGGGACTTTGAATTGAGATTGCCAGGTAATGTGCTCCATGCATCATGAGTTTAAAGAACAAAAATCTGCCAACAGATATTTTGTTTGTATGAAGAGCAGACCTTCATGAACCGCACTTCATATAATTGTGAGGGGAGAAGTGCTGTGTCAAAAAGGTGAGTTTGCCAAGACCACATATCAGCTGCAAAATGTCATCCAGACTTGTAATTATTCAGGGCTCTAAAATTAGACGTCAAGATTCCCGTGACAAGGACTGAGCACCAAGGGCCCTTTGCGGCAGATTAGAAAACACAATCCCCTTTGAGTCAAGCTTGTTATTCCTTTGACTACTGACTGCTTTTGTTTGATAACGCTGTCAGTAGGAGATGAGCAGTTTGATCAGATGTCTTTTGAACCTTTCTTCTACACAGATTACTTGTGTGATTGCTCCGACTGGACAACAGCACATCGCTCAGGTCCAGGGTGAATTAGGTTAGGAATAATTGACAGAGGACTGTTGAATTACTAGAAAATAATACACATCTGAGGAGGTGATGTGGCCTTGACACAAAACAGACAGTTATTATTTCTAATGATTCAATGAAACTGATTATTTCAATTAATTAAATTGTTCTGATAATACTACTGTTACCACAGCTAAAGACAATGTTCAGATGTTGTATACAGGGCCAGATTATCATACAGGCTAGGTGGGGCTGAAGGAGGAGGCCCTTGATTGACTTTAAAATGTGCATCATAATGCTAGGAAATGCCTCTTTGCGTTACGCATTCGCATGTCAAAAATGTGAAGTATTCTATTTGGCTTGCTGGTGTTCAATACAGTGACACAACTTCTCTGGACTGGGAGTGGGTATAGCCTAATACGAATTTTAAATAGCCTCAGTTTAGCCCCAATAGGGTGACCAGATGTCCTGTTTTTCCAGGGACAGTCTCATATTTCAGCTGTATTTTTAGTATCATTAGAACAGCCTAATCAAAGGTAAGCAAGCTTGTCGTAGTATAAAAATTGCAATTCAAACACGATTCTTAACTTGAATTAAACTGCAGTAAGAAAAGCCAGGATAGGTGGAATCATAGGCTTAATGAACTCATTACTGTCTTGGGCCATGTGTTCACACTATTCTTCTCTTAGATATATAATGAAAAAGAGGCAGACCAAATCAAATATACACACAGTTGTCAAAATCTCCATAGTGTTGACTATATAGGGCATATACAGACAGTTAGAAAGCAAACATTTTTATAAATGTTTACTTTGCCCCGTTTGATAAAAACTAATCAAAATGACGCTGGTCTGATGCTGAAACCAAAATGATTGAAAATTAGCATGGATTTTAAAGATATCATCACAGGGATTTCTGCTCAGCTAAAGTTTTCAAGAAGACAGTAAAGGAAAGACCATTTAGAATGTATTTATTTTAGGTACTCATTTTAGGTTGTGATTTTTATTTTTCACATCTGTAGTTAATGCATTTATGTAATTAATGTGTTGCATTTTGTGTGGTAGTACTTTTCTAAAATAGGAATCAAATATAATAATCTAATATCAAATTTTAATCAAATTGTAGAAAAATAGATAATAAATTACTTAGAAAATTAATATTACCATCACTACTACTACTATTACTACTACTACTACTACGAAAAAAAAAGAAGGTAAAAGACGCTTTTGGCATGGCAATAAATTAACAGGGGGTCCTTGCTATAGCTCCAGAGCCCAATGTGTTCCTAATCTAGCCCTGGCTGTATATTAAGACATATGTCAGCTTTTTATGCATATCATCCAATGCATTTTATTATGTTTTATTTTTATTTTTAACTGTTGCAGGCTGTCAAATAACTAATATAGTTTTGGCTTAAAACCATGGAACTGTAACATGGTCAAGAAGACCTGTCTGGAACTACTTTAGTTGTGCCTTTTTCTGAAAATAATTGCACACTTAGAATGTCCATCAGCGAATCGGTATCAAGCATTCAACAAATCCCTAGAATAAAGTCCAATAACTTTGCCAGTCCTCCAAAGCCATAATGATTGTTCCCCTTTAACATAAGTGCGTAACGTTGAATAAAGTGTTTTTTTTCTTGCTAGTTAAGGGCGCTTGTGTGACAGGCAGCTGGTGACAAGCTGAAGCCCAGATGCTGCTGCCCCACCTCTGCTCAGCTGTCCACACTGGAGACGCCTTTGAACAGCCTGTTACCTCCACACAGCACCAGGGAAAGCAATCAGCACCACTGGATCACTTCTCTTGGACCAGATGGTGAGAAAGATGAATCACACCATTATATTAGAGCCCAATGATTCTTTAGATTAATCTAATTATACCCCTTCTCCTACCTATCTTCAATCACTAAACATGGCTGATGGCAATGCCACTCCCTCCATAAATTTTTACAATTATAATGATTCTATCTGATACAGCTTTTGACCTTAGTTTCTTGCTATAATGGATCACTAATAAAAAAAAACATAGAGCTGCTTTAGAGTTTGCACATGTATTCATAAAAGACATCTAACAGGCTTTACGGTAGCTCATGAAGAGGGCCATTCATCTCAGTCAGAATCTTTAAAATGTGAATCAACTCAAGTTTTCAAAAGGAAACGTTAAATCCGTTTTCTTAAGTCTCTTTATTTTTTAAAGGAATATTTTAGCCTAAAGCAATCTGTCATCATGTACTCAACCTCATACTGGTAGTCATACTAAGTGTTCTTGTAATACATGCAAGCTAGGCTCACTGGAAATACATGCCTGTGGTGACATTTTTGAAAAATGATATCAAGTTGCTTATTGCACATTTTGCAACTCTTTCAAAGTGAAAATGTTAGTGCCAACAGTGCATTCAGTTTTATCCAAAAAAAGATGTGTGAACTTGTCATCTTTTTGTGATGATTGGTTGTTGAACGCATTGCAGCAGTTTGCAAATTAAAAGTCCAGTGAGTGGTGCTAAAAGGTTAACGGTCTGTGTGAGATTTTAAAAAATGTAGCTGAAACAACCATTCTATTTTAGCTTGCTTCAAGAAGTCTTTTTGAGCTTTTCCCAAGCACTCTGCAACTTTATGTCAGAAAAGTCTAAACATGAAGCTGCTTATAGGATGCAAACCTCAAAAATGTGCTTTGGTTTAGAAACAGTGTATTTTAGAGATCTGCTGATAAGATTCGCTTAAAGGTGCAGTATGTAAGTTTGACACCCAGTGGTTGAAATAGGTATTGCATTCCTGGATTAAAACACATGCAAGCGCAGGTTGCCAGATTGAGGACCAACAGGAGTGTCTCTCACTGTTGAGCCTAAAGGCTGATTTAAGGCTGACTTAAACCGTGTTTTATATAAAAGCAACGACACACGATAGAGGGAATATTTTTCACATTAAAAGGAGCTTTTCTTCTAACCAATACCTGGAATTTATATTTTAGAAACGGCTTCTATTTCTTGTAGCTGAACAACAGAAAACTTTGACAATGATCACCTCAGGTACACCTCATGTGCTTTATTCAGTGTTAAATGCTAAGAATATGAGTTTGAATGCCATTTTACATGACATTCATTGCCATACTTCTGAAAGCAGCAGCAGATAGTTCACCTCAGATCTTGAAAATGAAATTAAGCGTTTGAAATTGAACTTTAGAACTGTGACTCACAACTAACACATATCAGTGTTTCAGCATGTACATATAATAATGTTAAAGAAGTTTAATATGTATTATTTAGATTATAAACCTTACCATTTTGTGAGTAAGTGCATATTCTGTGCTTCTGAATGACTGTATTTAAATTTCTGTTGTGTTTTGTCTGGTGCAAACAGCCAAATTGCTTGTCAAGTAGCGTGTTGTTAGGATATAATTGAATAGTATATAATTGACTAAACTGGCATTGGGTGGGTTAAAAGAACAAAATCAAAGACACCCGTTCTGACACGTAATGCACATTTTCGAAGCAGAATAATTGACAATGATAACAACAGCATCGACCAATACATGCTATTTTATTCATGAAATTTTGTCAGCATTGTAATTTCAATTCAATCTTCATCTGCAGTTTCAATTTAAGTCTAATGTTTTCAAAATGACAGCACAAATAAAATGGAACAAATGCAATTATTCATTTTGAAACACAGTTTAAAAATCTTTACATGTACACATTTTCCAGAAAGCAACACATATGCTTTGAAATGAGATTTAGGTGAGCTTTTAGAAAATTAGATTATAAAGTTTTCTTTTTCTTTAGACTGAAAAAAAGATATTTGGTGGTTGTTTAACCAAGGCTATAGACCAATGATCTGTCCACTGTCAATTGAATTTGACTCAGTTATGGTCAGATTCAGTGTGAAAGCAAATATCTAATCAATCGAAATTTGATCAAACAACTTCAAAGCCATTTTCTCAGTCGCAGTTTTAGCATATTTACACAATTTGTTTGTCATGCTGAACTCCAAACTTACAATCTCAGTACTGGCATGCTCAGCACAGTTAATTTCTCAGGTAAAAATCGCAACACGCCATAGTGATCATGCTCACTTCATAACAGAAACTAGGTAACACGTTTGTAAGAGAAACACATATAAACTGTGAATATTCACATATACACAAAGTAGCTGTGAAAAGATCTTAATATTTCTCTTACAGTATGTTTCCCTAAAAAAAGATACAAAGAAGACATAAACTAGAATAACATGAGTGTGTGTAAATGTGACAAAATGTATTTTTGGATGAACTATCCCTGTAATAAAACAATACTAGAAATATTACAAAGAAACTCTGTTGAACCTGGACTGCATTACAATCTGTCATATCCTAATTAGAGCCAAGAGAAAATGGCTTGTTCTCACTCTCAGTTAGGTAGTAGCTGTTCTCAGAGCACCCACGCTTATAACATTCACAGCTCTTGCCAACATAGGACCGGGTAAAGATAAAGACTGCTCAGTTAATTGAATCCAACACAGAATTGTAGGCACTTTCCAAAGTACTAAACATGACAATATTTGTTTATGTAAGCACATAGTGAAGTTCATCCCACAATCCTCCTCATACTGGCAGCAATGAGCCATACATGCGACAAAAGTGGCAGCTTGCCTTTCCAAAAAAGCACAGGCCTTCTTAATATATGTCACAATAAAATGTCACATGTTCTGTGTGGTGAGAAGTACATGACCACATAGCAATGACGCACATTTTCGGCTGGATGTCAGACACATGGCTTGACCTTTCTCCAGACTGAATGTTATAATGGGCAGCAAACAAAGGATGGCCAAGCATACCTGAGCTAACCTGTGCTTTGGTCTGCTAGCATAAAATTCCCTAGCAAATTTCTGCTTTCATAAGTGAAGTATTAACACCTACAAGAGGAGATGAAAATATAGCCACAAGCACTAATCGTGGAAAAATATTCCTGAAAGAGTCTAAATTAATTTGCATGCGCTGTGTAAGTGAAATAGTCACTTTCTTTCTATTTTGACCACGGTCCTGACGAAACTTTTTATTTTAAGACCTTATCACCAACTCAATCTTTTTAATCTTCTCTGGTATAAAGAGAGGTAAAACACATTGGGATGGTTCGACTGTACTGCCGCTGGGTATAAATCAACACTGGCAAAAGGACAACAGTAATCACATTCACCTAATCTCCCATGACAGATTCAGGACATGCTTTTCATTATAGCAAAAGTGGATAACTGAGCAATAAGCACTGTTTCAGAGTTTACTCAAATCCTGCTCAAACTAACAAAGAGATTCTTGCTCCTTGGTGGTTGATGACGCACTGTATTTGCTCAGATTTAAGGCAAAAATAAGGTGCTGAATTTTTTTATACGGTCTGATACACCTTTCTTTTCCATCTTAGATTTAGTTTCTCTGCTGCTATTTACTGCTATATTCTGTTGACCATAAGTACCTTTGCAACTGCATGAAACTCTTGTAAGAGTATTAGTATAGTTTTAGCAGACTGTTTAGGGTTAGTACAAGTGGCCTTGTATTTGCAAAGTCACTTAATGCCAGTAGAACATTTGTTGATAGACAAACAGAAATGTAATGCTGGACCAAAAAACTAAATAACATTGTGAGTCAAAATGATAGATTTTTATTTTATGCCAACAATTATTAGAATATTACATAAACATCTATGTTCTATGAAGAAATATTGTACATTTTCTTCTAGAAATATGTCAAAGGTTAATTTTTGATTAGTGATATGCAAGAACTTAATTTGTACCCTTTTAAAGGCAAATTTCTCAATATATATATGCAGATTTTCACATAGTAGTATCTCAGCCAAATGTTACTCAATCCTAACAAACCAGTCATCAATGAAAGCTCAATTTCCAAAAATTAACCCTTATGACTAGTTTTCTGGTCCAGAGTCACATATCAAGAAGACATCTATTAAATACTATAAAGACCGCAAGTTGATAACAAAATTAAATCTAGGCATACAGTGTAGTTTTAGGAGTGAAAACAACATCTGAATGTGGGAGTGAACCTCCTACATTTGAAATGTGCTCTTAAGTGATGAAAATTAATAATAGAGCATCAAAAAAGACTAGTTAAATTCTGCGTCTTTACCTACCACTACTGCCAGAGCCATTGTGCTTTGTTTTTGTTAGGAAGGCTGCTTCACAGAGCATGCTTTTGAAGTATTGCCACATCCACTTATTATAAGTGATGCTTATTTAGGTTTTTTAGGCTTGGCTCATAAAGCATTCCATTTAATAAAGTTAATAAATTGGCAGGTTATGATAATTTGGTGTGTGGATTATTTTCAAGAAAAGTGTTTTCAGTTTTAAGTTTATTATTTATAAGGTTGTTTTTATTTGCTATCTAGCAAGATCTGGCAACACAATTGAGTCAAGCCATGTTCATTGTGATCCCTAATTTTCCACAACTCATACAGAAGACAGACTCAGATATGCATTTCAATATTTAATTATTCATTCATTCATTCATTCATTCATTCATTCATTCATTCATTCATTCATTTTCAACCGCTTATCCGGGGCCGGGTCGCGGGGGCAGCAGTCTTAGGAGAGAACCCCAGACTTCCCTCTCCCCAGACACTTCCTCCAGCTCCTCCGGGGGGATCCCGAGGCGTTCACAGGCCAGCCGAGAGACATAGTCTCTCCAGCGTGTCCTGGGTCTTCCCCGAGGCCTCTTCCCGGTGGGACATGCCTGGAACACCTCCCTAGGTAGGCGTCCAGGAGGCATCCGAAACAGATGCACGAGCCACCTTAGCTGACTTCTCTCGATGTGGAGGAGTAGCGGCTCTACTCCGAGCTCCTCCCGGGTGACAGAGCTCCTCACCCTATCTATAAGGGTGCGCCCTGCCACCCTGCGAAGGAAACTCATTTCGGCCACCTGTATCCGAGATCTTGTCCTTTCGGTCATGACCCAAAGCTCATGACCATAGGTGAGAGTAGAAACGTAGATTGACCGGTAAATCGAGAGCTTTGCCTTTCGGCTCAGCTCCTTCTTTACCACAACGGACTGGTACATCGACCGCATTACTGCAGCCGCTGCACCAATCCGCCTGTCAATCTGACGTTCCATCCTTCCCTCACTCGTGAACGAAACCCCAAGATACTTGAACTCCTCCACCTGGGGTAAGGACTTTCCTCCAACCTGGAGATGGCAAACCAACTTTTTCCGGTGAAGCACCATGGCCTCGGACTTGGAGGTGCTGATTCTCATCCCAGCCGCGTCACACTCAGCAGCAAACCGCCCCAGTGCATGCTGAAGATCCATGTTCGATGAAGCCAACGGAACCACATCGTCTGCGAATAACAGAGATGAAATCCTGTGGTCCCCGAACCGGACCCCCTCCAGCCCAATGGCTCAATTTAATTAACAATTTATTATTCAGTTCAGTCATGTATATGTATAGAATTTTTGTAAATGTTGGAATAAAAAAAAAAAGTTAATTAACTTGGTTTCAGAATACAGGTTTCACTGCAATAAATTATTGAAATGAACCGAGAACATTCAAACAAATTGTCATTTAAAAAAAGTCTACACAACTATTGTTTAAAATTATATAAACTTAAATAAATTAAAATCAACTATTACAAACTATTTGTAATATATAATTTCTTAGGCGACGCAGTGGCACAGTGGGTAGCACAATCGCCTCACAGCAAGAAGGTCACTGGTTCGAGCCTCGGCTGGGTCAGTTGGAATTTCTGTGTGGAGTTTGCATGTTCTCCCTGTGTTCGCATGGGTTTTCTCCGGGTGCTCCGGTTTCCCACACAAGTCCAAAGACATGTGCTATAGGTGAATTGGGTAAGCTAAATTGGCCGTAGTGTATGTGTGTGAATGAGAAGGGCATCCGCTGCGTAAAACATATGTTGGATAAGTTGGCGGTTCATTCCGCTGTGGCAACCCCAGATTAATAAAGGGACTAAGCCGAAAAGCAAATGAATGAATGAATATGATTTCTTAAAGTGATAGTTCACCCAAAAATGAAAAAATAGGTTTTAAACCTTTATGAATTTTCTTTTTCTGCTGAACACAAAAGTAGATCATTTGATGAAAGCCAAAAACCTGTAACCATTGACTGAAAAACAAATACCATTGAAGTCAAGAGTTACAGGTTTCCAGCTTTCTTCAAAATATCTTATTTTTTTGCATTTAACAGTAGAAATGAACTAAAGATTTAAAACAAGTAAAGGGTGAGTAAATAAGAACAGAATTTGGGTAAACTATCCCTTTAAGATGCCAATCAGTGGGCCAATCTGTTGCCTTATAGCAAGAAGCTCCCTGGTTGGAGTCTTGGCTCATCCAGGATGCCTTTCAGTAAGGAGTTTGTATGTTCTCCCTATGTTCGCATGGGTTTCCTCAAGGTGCTCCGGTTTCCAGTCCAAAGACATGTGGGATAGGTAAATGGAACAAACAAAATTGACTGTAGTGTGTGAATGGTGTAAAAGTGTGTAGGTGTTTCCCAGCACTGGGGGTTGCATGAGCTAGTGCACCCTCAAGGTTGGGTTTAGGGCAGAAAGGACATCTGCCAGCAAAACATATGCCAGATTAAATAGCGGTTCATTCCGCTGCGACACCCCCTGATAAAGGGAATAAGTCAAAAGAAGTGAGTGAGATTCATATGCTTTTGCTACTGTCGTGCAGTATGATATACATGAAAAACTCATAATCACACACCCTTCATCTTTTATGACAGGCACTGGCTTGTAAAGTTATGTTTATGGTCAGTAAAACATATTAAGTTCATTCTTTAGTAGCATGCAGCATAGCCATATTTGAAAGTCGTACTTGCATTGAATAGCTTTACAATAAATATTGTGTGTCACAAGCAGCAAGGGGAGTGTGGGAATGATTTATACAAGTTGTGGCAAGTGGTGGCACAGCTAAAGAACTGGCACCAACATAGGGTAATGTCTGAAAGCATATTTTACACTTGCCTGTCATTCTCTTATAGCATTTAAAAGAAGTCAGAGCCATGTTTGTGACAGCTGAAGCCTGCTGGCCAATGCACAATTCTGCCCATCCACATTTTGCAGTCACAGTGATCGGAGGGCAAATATGTTGAAGTGATAAGACAATGCTAACAAAATACATTTTCAGGATGGTTAAAGAAATATTCATCTTAAACATTTAACAACTTACTTTGTCTTGCAGTGCTGTCGTCGCTTAGTTAAGGTCTAAGCTTTTTTAGCACAAAAATAATGCAAAACTGTGTTTGAAATTAAATGTTTAATCAGTGATTTGTTTGTGCATTTTAAGACAAGTGGATTCTGTAGAATTAAGACCCGAGGAGACGTCAGTTCTAATGACTTCCTCCGAAGGTGCCAGATGAAGATAAGAATGTTTTCATTTTAAAGCAAAACATGGATTTCTTATTAACTGATACTGTAATCTTGTTCATAAATGACAATTGGTTTGACACAAGTATACTTTCTGAATGACTTCAAAACGTGAAAGTCTTGCCTGTGGCTGATTTACAATTTAAAATTCACAGTGTCAAGTTCAATTTACCCTCATATTTGTAGCTTATTTCTAGTACTGTGTTATGGCAGTGTGATTATAACAACAGCATAATAAACAGGCATATTAAAACTTGTTGCGGGATGGAGATAAACGCTGAGGTATATGGGGTATAAACTATGTGAGCTTCTTTTGCTGTATGGCTTAAGACAGAAATACTACTGCAGAATATAATTACATGGCTGTAACTAATAATTACGAAAGCCACATTGTCTCTAATCTATAAATTCTATAACAGCCTTAAGAAAAGAAAATCAAACCCGTGTCTTGGAATGTGGTTCTGATTAGGTCAGGGAATTAATTTCAGTTGTACACAGTGGCACACGTTCTAACCTCTGGGGAAAGGAGTGCTAATGACACTCGCTGATGTGATTATTTTTCTTGCAGCAGAGTGTACCTCTAATCATTAAGCCCACTACAAACTATCTCAAATTAATCTCTTGGACAGGTGGCTAAACTTATGATCAGGTCCGGTTGCATTGTCTCCAGGGAAATTCTTGTAACAAAAGTACTTCCCACAAACATACAAAGTTTCAGCCATGATATATGGTATATTTTCCAAGAATGTGTAACTCTATGCTTGATAATTAAGCAGTGTCATATATCACACAGGCAGGGGTGTGATATTATCCGTGGCCTATAGTGCAGAATCACTGCAATATGCATGATTGACCATAAGCATCGAACAATCTTAAGAACTTCCCCAATAATTAAAGCCAGCTGGAAAACGTCAAGTAAAATGTCACTTGGTGGATAATCACAATTTAGTTTATAATTACATTTAAATAGTCACTTAATTCATGTAGTTGCTTTCATTCTAAATAATTTGTTTTCTGCAACTGTACATGCTCCAGCCTACATTTTTGGGAAGAATCTATGCAAAAAGTACTGAAAAACATGTTTGACTGTCATTTCTACAGTAGCAGGGCACTATGACGCCAATGACCTTTGTTCCTTTTATATAGATATATTTATGTTTTTATTTCTGCTAAATATAAAACAACAATACTGTTCGTGTTATTTCAATTTAGAATGACTGTTTTCTATGTGTATATTGTTTTGATTAGTGCTGTAGTCCAGGTAAATTACTGTTATATCACAAATTACAAAGCAGTGTGTGAAAGCAGTGTGCAAAACATCTTTGAAACCGCTGAAGTCATATCTTATATTGAAGAGTGTAATAATCTCTAGGCAGAAAGCACATTATGAGGGCCTTACAATTTCAGTATTGCTAAATGAAATGACAGCGGGATACAGTACAGGTTGCAGCATTATGGTCATTTGATCAAAATGAAGAGAAGATATACTGGGTTTGTCAAATAGGGTGCAGGAAATAACATTATGTAAGCATTAAAAATACATGGAACACTGTTTTGTTACAAAGTGTGAAAACCAACATGATGGCTAACAACTTTGTACATTAAAAAGACCCCAAAATAAAAATTCTGCCATGACTTACTTACCCTTGACTTGTTTCAAACCAGTTTGAGTGTGTGTGTGGGGGGGGGGGGTTGGTCTGTTGAATGCAAAAACAAGATATTTTGAAGAATGTTATAACCTGTAACGAGTGACATATAGTATTTGTTTTTTACTACGGATGTCAATGGTTCCCCTTCATCTGGGAACTCCAACGTGCATCTGTAAACAGACTACGGGAGATTGCTAGACGACCAATCACTCTGAAGAGAAAGATAAAGGGCCAATGAATCCCAAATGAGTTGGGAGAGCTCGGCTCCACAGGTGCGACTGATTAGTCATTAGTGGAGTATATCAGTAGCATCCGCAGAGCGAGCATCAGATTCTTTACTTCAGACCTTACACTGAGACGCAACAGCGGTGGTCGAACTGGGCTCCTTTCCCGTCCCCTGGTTTCACTGGTGTTAATTAAAAGAGAAGTTTTCTCTAAAAGAGCAGATCTCCTAAGAAAGCAACACGGCTGAGCAGCATGTCTTTTTACAGATGTTGTTCCGGCAGTGCGTTTCTGGATGCAGTGGTTTCCTAACCCCGGTTGACAGGCACGAGTATTGCATCACATGTCTGGGGATCCAGCATGTGGAAGCGGTGCTCGAGGACTGTTCTTGCCCTCACTGCAAGGACTTGACTGTTGTGCAGCTAAGGTCGCGGTGCACTCTACTCTAGCATTAGGGTGCGCCACCCCTGTTGCTCCCCGCAAGTCAGTAAGTGCACGGGCAGGCCTGAGGATCACAGTGGGGGCTAATCCATTGCCTTCGGACCCCTTACTTCTCATCAGTGCGCTCCTGGTTGGCCACGCTCTCATTAGATGACACCGGGGACCAGATGTCCATCACTGCATCGGAGGGTGGGTTAACATGCTCTGATGATGATCCGGACCTGCTGCCACCCTCCGGGGTGGTCAGCGAGGCTTGGGATTTGGAATCAGACATGTTAGCCATGCTATTCCAGGCTGCTTTGGCCGTAGGACTGAAGATGGCTTGTCCCCCAGCTCCACGGCCGGACCGCTTAGATGGGTGTTACGAAGCCTTCCAAGCCCCCCGCCCCTTCTTCCCGGAGGTATCCCGGTGAGCTCAAGCAGGCATGGAGGGCACCTTTTTCTGCCCAGACCTCATGCGCTCTCGCTTTTTATCACCCACGATGATGGAGCAGCCAGGGAGTATGAGGCAATTCCTCAGGTGGAGCTGGCTATTGTGGTCAATCTTTGCCCACAAGGTGCCTCCACCTGGAGAGATCCACCTAAACTCCCGTCCAAAGCGTGTAGGATGTCTGAGTCATTCATGGCCAGAGCCTATACTGTGGCGGGCCAGGCTGCTTCCGCTCTGCACGCTATGGCCACCTGTCAACGCTACCAAGCAGAGATGTTCCCCTGGCTTAATGCACAAGCTCCGCACGGCAACCGATTATGCTCTCGTGACCACCAAATCGGCTGCCCGTGCCCTGGGGTAGACAATGGCCACACTGGTGGTCCAGGAACGCCAACTCTGGCTTAACCTTGCTGATATGAGGGATGCTAACAAAGCTCACTTTCTCAACGCACCCATATCTCAGGCTGGCCTGTTCGGCGACACCATTGGGGACTTTACCCAGGAGTTCTCGGCAGTGAAAGAGCAGTCAAAGGCAATGGGAGAGGTCATCTACCAGTGGTCTCGGAAAACTGCTCTCCCCGGTAAACGGACCGTGAAGCGTCCCTGAGACAGGCCATCCGGAGAAGAGGGGACCTGCTCTTTCCTTGGTAGGACCAATTCAGTCCACAACAGCAACTGTAATTCCACCTCTGGCCTTTGGGCATGTTCACGTGTGTACATTTCACAAGGGTCAGCCCCGTGTCCGACCCTGTCTTGCGAGAGGAGATTACCTTGGCACATCAACTGCCTAGAGCTGTCGGCAGTGTTTCTCGCTCTTCACCGTTTTTGCCGGTCCTAAAGCAGAAACACGTACTGGTCAGAATGGACAGCATGGCAACGGTGGCATATATCAACCATATGGAGGGTATACGATCCCGTCGCATGTCTCAGCTCGCTCGCCGTCTGCTCCTCTGGAGTCACACTCGGTTGAAATCGTTGCATGCCAATCACATCCTAGGCGAGCTCAACCGTGCAGCCAATGTGCTTTCACGGCATCCCAAGGGGAATGAAGACTCCCCCCGGTTCGGTCCAGCTGATATGGGAGTGCTTCGGGGAAGCCCAGGTCAACCTTTTTGCGTCTCCTGAAAACGACCATTGCCAGTTATTTTACTCCCTGACCGAGGTAACCAGGACGTTACACGTTTCCAACATTCTTCAAAAAATCTTATTTTGAGTTAGTAAATAATGGCGATATTTTTGGGGGGTGAACTATGCCTATAAATTCAGATTACTTTATGCACTCAATGTGCTGTTTTAAAACACAACAGAAAAATAACTTTTTGCACAGTGAAAAGTCCTATTAATTTATTAATTTAAACCCAGTAA
>CAIGQW010055024.1:5470615-5486291 GCA_903798125.1 Danio choprae
TCTCTCTCTCTCTCTCTCTCTCTCTCTCTCTCTCTCTCTCCACAAGACTAAATGAGCTTCAAAAATTCATAGAATATTGATCAGCTGGCAAAGTCAAACACGATATCTAAGATCACAAAGACTTGGGGCGAGATGCACTATCAGCTAGAAATAGTTGTGTCACACAGAGTACATAAGAGAGCTTCAAATGAGACACGGATGAGGCCAAGTCAATGGTGTCTGCTATCAGGCCTGATTTGGAAGGTCATCTGTTGGTTGGTTAAATGATGGTAAAAACAACAACTCCCTGGCTGAAGATGTCAGCTTTTTTTTTTTTTTTTTTTTTGATGTGCTTTTAAAACGATCAATTTTCCGAGCTAAGACAGAATGACAAACAGTCTAATTTTGCATACCAGCAGGAGGTTTAGAGCTGAGTGTGTAAATACAGATTTTCACCTTGATCATTTGCATTGCTCTGTTTTACAACTCTGTTAGGTGAATTGCTTATTTTTGGCATGTCATGACACATTTGTTTCCTTCTCAAAGCTGTGGGACTCACAATCTGCTTGATTTGTTCGTCAACACTATGCTCTGTCTAGAACCGCACCAACACTATAATTTCATACAGATTTCCTCAGTAGCTCCTCAGTAAAAAATTGGGGGCATTATTTTGCATTGGAAAAATAAATAAATCTCGCAGGATGGATAAAAAATGATTTGTGTCACTTTCAAGCGGTGAAAATACACAATTGGCTGTAGATTACAACACTCCATATGTTATCAGCAACTGTGCAAAATGCAAGTTGTTGGATGCATGCAAAACACACAATCAATGCAAAAGTAATTCATGAATCAGCTAGGCACTTCCAAGAGGGTGTAATTTCCATTTCAATATGTGATTGCAAAGGCTGTTGAGTGAATTGGATGCTTATTTTGTCTGTTCCATGTTAGAGTTGACTTTCGTCTCCAGACCAATTGTCGAGGAATAAAGACTTCACAATCTTAGAGCCAGAAAATGCTGCATTGGAAGTGGTTTAGTGTTGCCATAATCAACAAGGAAAATACATTAATTGCTCAGGTACAGTAGATGTATTGATGGTGGAGAAGTCTGTCAGTGAACTATAAAGCTATAAAATATTGTTTATATTTGTGGGTCAAAGACTAACAATAGTTTATATACCAAAACACCTAATTTATCTGAAATATAAATACAATGCTAAAACATTTGAAAACTGAATTTTAGCTTCATGACTGACTGACAAGATTTAACATGTGCATTACTGTATGTACTTCTTGTTCATTTATTTTTTTAATTTCTCACATTTCTAAAAAAAAAAAAAAGTTTATTAAATTTTTTATTAACATGAAAAGAAATGATTGAAAACAAATATTTAGGAGCAATGAAATCTCTGTTTCTGCAGGACCAGATTTTCCTGCCTTCTGATGTTTTCAAAGATAAAAAAAATGCTTTGTTGTTTCAACCACATTTAAGTAAAATGTGGACGGAATCAATCACTGCATCAGCAATTTACCCAATTGTTGTGTTTTACACATATTTGAGTTGAAACAACTCAGCATTTTTAATTGTGTAGACATTTTTCTTGCATTAAAGAGATTCATTGTAAATACAAATTCTATAATAATTTAGTGAGCGACACTTTAAAATAATGATCAATTAGTTAATGCTAGTAATGTATTTACTAACAAGAATAACGAACAATAGATTTATTACAGTAGTTCACACTTACTTCACATTAGTAAATACATTAAAGGGATAGTCCCTACTTACTTTACGTGTTTCAAACCTGTTTGAGTTCCTTTCTTCTGTTAAACACAAACTAATTTATTTTTTTGCTGCAATCCTGTTACCATTGAGTTCCATAGTATTTGTTTTCCCACTATGGATGTCAGTGGTTAGAGATTTTCAGCTTTCTTCAGAATATCTTCTTTGTGTTTAACAGAAAAAAGATAAACTCATAAAGGTTTGCAATCGCTTGAGGGTAATTAAATAGTGAGTGCATTTTCATTTTTGGGTGAACTATCCCTTTAACTAACATTAACTAATGGACTATTATTTTAAAGTGTTACATTAAAAAAACATGAACTTTTCTATTCTCCACGCTGTTCAGTTCCACTCAGTACACTAAAAATGCATGTGCATTTAAATGAATTTATAACAGTAAAACCGATGAATGAAATAAGAAGAACCCAGACATGTCTGATTTTGAATACATTTTTAAAACATCATGCAATGCATATGGATGAAGCCAGCACGCAAAAAGGATGGGCAAAACCGAGCTCTCAAACCTCACAGTTCCCTGGGGAACGTGAGCCTTCTGTCTTTCAAGCCACACACATACGCACAGAGGCAAAGAGAATATTTGCATGCACAGTACAACTCAGGGCTCTTGAAATGTTTAAAACTTCCCTTGATGTGCACGATACGACTATTGTCCCATTGAAGAGAACCAAAGGTGTACCTTTGTCATAGCGCTGTCAGAGCACAACGAAGGAAGGGACTGTTTGATTTGGCTGTAGTGCTTATGCAAAGGAACAGGTTTCTCAGAAGAGGCTTTTATCTGATTCCCTATAGCAGACGGAGATGTGAGACTTGACTCATTTGAGGACTGCTTCCAATGCATAAGAAAGCAAAGAGGAGGGGCGGTTGACACAGCAAAGCCAGCCCAATTAAACATTACTCATAAGTTATTCACCATGAGTTGAACAACAGTCTCATGAAAAAAAAGAAAACCAGCAGACAAGCTTACCACTGACGCTCTCCAACTCTAGGATTAAGCAGAAGACGGTCAGGTCTTCGCTCTGCCAGGTCATGCCAGCATGTGAACTTTGCAATGCATTCTCTTGAAAAGTACGGCTACTTGGGCATCTTTGAGTGAACTCGAGACATTCAAGCAATTATTTTTATGTGTTTTCTGATATGCGCAGGCATTCAAAGACAGACAATGATGTGATATTAAAAAGCATGTAATTTAGCAGCTGAGGGACTTTTGAACGTGAACGAGGCATGGCGACAATACCATGGCAAAGGCTGTGATGTCTCTTCCATTTAATTTTCCAATCCACTTCCTCCACGTAGTTAGGAGAAGTGAGTTTTGTTCTGGTTTGATACACCGTCTAATGAGAGGCGCTAAGAGCTTGTTGAAATTGTTCTTTGGTAATGCATTCTGAAGTCTCAGAATGATGAATATTTCTGCTATCTTCTCGCACTGTGTTTAATATATTCCAGAGCTCCTGACTTCTGCTCTCTTTCAACTTTTTAAATCACCGCAGTCTAACTAGTGTGAGAGATTTTTCCCATAAAATCCTTTTGAAGGCACGAGTGTGGGATGTGAATGTCTTGAGCTGGATATTTGAGCCTTGCATTGGTCGGTTATTTGTATAACGTCGCCACAGTATTGCAAGTAAAAAAGGACATTTCTAGGATGAAATATTATGGTAAAATATTACCAATGTGACAAACTGATGTGAATGGAATAATATTATAAAAATTATTTCAAATATTCCACACACAATATGTTGCGTAAGAACACGATTCTGTTTAACTGCAGGAAAGTCTTTCTTAGTTAGTGATTTGACATTTCTATTAAAATAATTAAAGAATAAACTTGACTTTGCACAGATACAATCATTTAGAAATTCACAAAGAACAAACAAAGCTATTCAAATTAAACTTACATGTATCTGTCAGCATGAAGCGGTGGCTAAAGTTTTCAAGTTGTATTTATGAACAGACTGGATGTTTTATGAACTTCTGGTGCCTTTATGTTTCAGGGTTTTGATTTTAATTAAAACAGATTTCAGCTTTTATCTTGGTTTGCAAGAAGGTCACATTAAAACGCATTTGTTCGAAAAGTTTTAAAGAACATTCATTGTTATTGTCTTTCAAAAGAATTCAGTGTCTAGACTTTTTTATTTTACCCTTGTCTCTGGCCAGCACTCTGAAAGAGAACTTTGAAAATAAAAAAATACATCATAAAAATATAATGCTATAAACTTACATAAGCTCTTATGTTTGATACAACCAGTTTAATATTTGTATGAAAATGTTTTGTTTTTTTACACACATAATGACTGTCCCACACTTTCCACATTGTAAAAAATAAACAAGCTTTAGAAATAATAAATATATTTATAAAGAATATATATTATAAAGAAATACTATAATACTACATTATACAATATTGTTTTCACATAGGGCAGCACGGTGTCGCAGTGGGTAGCACAATCGCCTCACAGCAAGAAGGTTACTGGTTCAAGCCCCGGCTGGGTCAGTTGGCATTTCTGTGTGGAGTTTACATGTTCTCCCCGTGTTGGCGTGGGTTTCCTCTGGGTGCTCTGGTTTCCCCCACAGTCCAAAGACATGCGGTATAGGTGAATTGGGTAGGCTAAATTGTCCGTAGTGTATGTGTGTGAATGAGTGTGTATGGATGTTTCCCAGTGATGGGTTGCAGCTGGAAGGGCATGCGCTGCGTTAAACATATGCTGGATAAGTTGGCGGTTCATTCCGTTGTGGCGACCCCAGATTAATAAAGGGACTAAGCCGAAAAGAAAATGAATGAATGAATGTTTTAACATATAACTTGCCTTGAGATACAGATCATTTTTTTATTGAATGAATTCAATAAGCAAATAAAATAGCGTATAAAGAGATAAACAAAATCACTAATTATATTACATTATAATCTATATATGCATTATTATGTATAATTTTATGCAAACAATGCAGAACAAGTAAAATGTCAAGACATTATTTCATTGTGTATTTAGCCTGCATAAAAAATGCTTGCTGTAATCAGAAGATAATTAATGCTTAAAATGCAATTTCCACCACAAAATACGATAAAAAAAAACATAATTTGAAATGTGGTGTAAATATTTTATAAGCTGACACAAACATTACACACCCTCTCACTGGATAAACTAGATAGCGCAAAGAGAATTTTATTACTTTCAAGTCCACAGGGACAAACATGTCCAAATGTGTCAAAAAAAGCACAAGTACTAAATCTGCACAATGTTTCCCTAAAAATGCCAACCAACAAATTATTTATTTATTTATTTTCTGAAAATAAGGTAATGTTCACTCAGTTCTATCAGCTAGATACAGTTAGCCGCTTTATCTGCTTCTCTGCCACCCCGGGCTATGTGCATTTGTTTCACCGAGCCTCGTCTAAGCTTTGAATTCTGGAATTGTGTTTGCACCTTGATGTCTGATTGGATCTTTACAAATGCATGTATATGCAAATCCAGCAATATCAGTCTTTGCTCCAGGCTAAATAAATAGACAGTGGCTGCATCCTAAGAACGCTTTGCCAACTATGTTCTCGCTGTGAGACCGGCGCTCTGTGAAAGTTAAATCTCTTTACTTCTCCAGCAGACATGTTAGACTGTACATTGTGTTTTTTCCTGCAAGGAAAATCGATAAAGTGTGTCAATTTCATCAAACATATATCCACAAGAGCCTACATCTTATTCACTGTGTTTCAACAAGTGCAGCGTTGAGTTGAGCAAGACATATTTCCTAAACACTAACTTGAAAATGGCTCCATGTATCATGCGGTGGTTCTAGACTGCACTAGTTTAGAAACACAATGAAGGCTTTGTGATGTTCGTCGTAATCTCGGAATGAAAACAAAGGTTAAGATGAATAATATGGAGATAAGATTGTTACTTGTTTTGTGAATATTTCACATTGTTGGAGAAAGTAAAAACAAACAGTGGCGAGGTGAATTTTTCAGTGCTGTGTAAAGCGCATCTCCACTTTTAAGAGCTTTTATCAGAAAGTCTTGTTAACTGAAGCCTTGTTGACACAAAATTTTACTGACGACAAGCAGAACTCCTCTGTAGTTTGTGAAGCAGCATGTCGAGTGATCAAAGCTGTGCGACTGAAGGATTTCATTTTATTGCTCACAGAGAAATGTTTAGAAAAAAATAAGTCACAATACAGTTCACTACATTATAAGATATACAGCCGAGCACCAAAAGTTCTCTGATCTTGGTACAATGTGCAAATACATAAGAGACTTATTTTGAAACTTTGATTTAGACATTTCATGATGTAGGGCTGCTGATTGCATTGCTTATCTGCATTCTTTTAATACTAGATTAACTAAAAGAATTATGCAAATCACGTAACATACAAAAACTATGCCACACCCCCTACAATCAACATTTTAGAAATGCTATTGCAACAGTGTTTTTTTAAAAGGAATAAATAGGTTTAAAACATAAAACATGTCTCAGCAGTGTTTGTACACAACCACCATATAATGGTAAAAATTCACCCACTATTTTTTTTGTACTACCTGCAAATCACAAACCATTTGTCAAAACAAGCTTCTGATGTAGCTTTGGAATGCTGATTTTGATACACATATCGAATATCAATATTCAATTTCCTTACTTGCACCTTCACAGATATATTCAACTTTGTTTATGTGAATGTTTTTGTGAGTTTTTGATATAACCTTGAATTTATTTTTATAGTTTAAGTGCAGTAAGACATGAAAGGGAACGTACGTTTAATACTCATGTGACATGTGCCATCTGCATTCTGTCCATCAGATGTATGTAATTGTATGTCAGCAGGAGTTTAAACTGACATGGCTTCGAAACACATGCATATAATAAACTTTCATGATGATAAACAGCTGCAGTGTTATGTCAGTGCCACAAATCAAAACAAACCACTGTCTCAGAGTCTCAGAGACACAAGAAGTAAAAGCTATGTAAGGATTCTTAATTAATCGATTTTTTTCATCAACAATATTTTGCGGCAAAGATACGGATAAAGTATTTTTCAACTTCCTTTTACATTTGAACAAATTAAATAAATCTTTTTTTAAATTTAGCTAAATAGACAAATCCTACATTAACAATGGAACTACCAGTGTAATAATAACCATAGCAGTCATTCTGACCATAAGATCTGAATTGAATTTGTGTCACGTCATATTTATTACCCTAAAAATGTGACTTTTTTTTGGAATATAACCTATAATTGTGCACAAGTTACTAGACTGCCCCGAAGGTGCTTACCTCACTTTATCCAGCAAGAAAAAGAACATAGTTATTTCAACACAGCAAAAACACCACATTTTAAAACACCATATTGTTTTGTTTTTTAAGCACTGTTGTTAGATTTGTACGGATGTTTATTGTAGGTTGTTATTTTCAAAACAACCAATTAACGTTTTATTGTCACTTGCTGGTCATTTGACTTCTAAACACATGCATTAACAATTAAACTTTCATTCATTTTCATTTCGGCTTAGTCCCTTTATTAATCTGGGGTCGCCACAGCAGAATGAACCGCCAACTTATCCAGCATATATTTTACGCAGCGGATGCCCTTCCAGCTGCAACCCATCTCTGGGAAACATCCATACACACCCATTCACACACATACACTACGGACAATTTAGCTTACCCAATTCACCTATACCGCATGTCTTTGGACTTGTGGGGGAAACCGGAGCACCCGGAGGAAACCCACGCCAACACGGGAGAACATGCAAACTCCACACAGAAACGCGACCTTCTTGCTGTGAGGTGAACGTGCTACCCACTGCGCCACCGTGAGGCCACCAATTAATCAATGAAGTTTATTTACAGGACATTTTGAAAGGTACACATGCAAGACAACAAACAACAACAATTTTCAACAATTTTGATACACTTAAATTTTTTCACAACCTAGGAAAAGACAAGAAAATAAAAAGTTTACGTTTTGATGTCCTTTTTATATTTCATATTCAACTTAAAACAACAACAGCAACAACAACAACAACAGCTCATGGAAATACATGCCTCAGGCTACTTTTTTTGTAAAACCTAAAACACATGAGATGAGAATGTAGGGCTTGTCTTACAGATTACCTAGACCAGCCAACCACTGTCCTAAGCCCAACCAATAGTGTTTTCAAAATTAAGAATAAAGTGCATTGTGACCATTTTACATTGATTCACATTTATGATTTTACATTTGTTTTTATCTTTTTGTGGAAACTAGATCGCTCTGCATCACAAGTACAACACTGTAAGAAGTGAGAATAAGTTAACCACATCAGAAATCTGGTCCTTATGGAAATAGATACTGTAGTATTCAATTACAAATCATAGACACTGTTAAGGTGTTTAATGATATATTTTGTTGTGGTACAAAAAACTGCACAAAAATAATCAGTTATTCGTCAATAATATGTCCTTGTAATTATGATTAGTGTAAACAATCGTTAATTGTTTAAGTACGTTTTTGTGGCTTCACAAAAACTGAGACTGAAGCACATATTTCCACTAAGCCTGTGTTGAAAAATGGTATGAAGGCCCTTCCATAATTCTAAACAGCCATCATAGGGGCATCAGTAGATTGCAAAACATTAGAATGAGATTATAGGAATTTATTTGAATAAACCCCTGCAATTTGTTAAAAAGCAAAATAGTTAGGAATTGCCATGTTATTTTGGGTTTTGTTTTTGTGACAAAATTTTGCACATACAAATGACAATTTTTGGTGTAATTGTCCCTCAAATCGGCGGATCCAAGAAACAGAACAACACGATTTGCAATCTGAGCTGCCCTTTACATCAGAGCTCGCTCAGTGAGTACAGGCAGGGCTGATCTGTAAGATCTTCCAGCATTTGTCACAGACGTCTCTTGCTTTCAAAGCAGCAATGATTATTCCGTAACACGAGCTATTAATCTACCTTGATGTGATAATTTGTTTCCGCTCTGTTTGGGGGTTTTAAGTGAACTTTGCCTCAGCAGGGCGGCTGAGCAGCTCGTGACGACCGAACGAACAAGAGGCAGCTGCTTTCCTTTCACTCTCTGTCAAAACAATAGCGCCGTTAACAAAGCAGAGGGGGCTTCATGCATAGTGCGACGCCATTGCTTTTGACAAGTTGAGGAAAATTATTTGATTGATGAACAAAGTCATTTCCCACTTGTAATTAATACTAGTACATGTGAAGTCCTTTTGAGAGCAGGCGGCAATATTGCATTAATTCAGGGTTTCAGAAGTGGATGGGAATCCCACCAGACAGAGGGGGCAGGATCTCATTTATCAAAGCACACTCTAAATATCCATGACATTATTAATGGATTCTTTGTTAAAATGAGGCAAAATGATTAAAGAGGTAGAGGAGGAATTATATCTGTTTGTACTTTACTTTTTCCCACTCATATATGAAGTCATGCTCAACACATCTTCATGGCCCTTGCTTTCTACATCATTTTCTTGTCATTATAGAGCTATTTTACCCCTCTGTCCAATGGCAAAGAATAGAGATATAATGGCCTAAATTGTATTCGTGATGATACAGTTGACCTGATTCAATTTACGTGACTAAATCTGACTCTCTCGTTCTTGCACTCTCTCTCTCTCTCACACACACACACACACACACACGCGTGCGCACACATGCAGTATACAGTGTGTTGCAAACTAGTTCAACAACTTAACTTTTTCAATTATGGCTCTCCCACACAAGTATCTGAAATAAGATGAACTGATTTTTCATCCTCAAGGACACTTCTATTTTTGATACAGATGTTTGTAGCTCTACCACGTGTCAGAACTCTCACAATAAAGCCATTTTATCCGTGTATAAGACATTCATCATGTGAGAACTCAGTGGAGACCTTGAGAACACTTGTGTCTAAGAACACCTGATAATACAGACAGACAGACAGATATATAGATAGATTATACTACAGTATTTAAATAAACTTAAAGGTTGGAAAACATAGATTTTTATTATTCTATACATATAATTTTATACTGACCAATTTTTTGTTTTGCAAATAAATGCTCAAATTGTAATTTTTTAAAACACTTTACATATGTCACTCAAAACAAATGGTAAATGGTAAATCTTGAGAACTAATAATCACCGGGTTTTATAATTTTTTCCAGAGCTGTATCATAACATCATTGTGTGTCTTTCAATATTGTAATAAATAAACCCAATTCTGTGAATTTTAATATCCATTAATACATTGAAAGCAAATTTATAATAAGAAAAAACAATCACACTGCTGATATTTTTGAGTGTGCATATAGATTTTCTTATATTCTTATATATATATTTTTATATCACTTGCATGCTATATGAACCCAAGTCTTTTGAATGTTGGCTTAACAATTTTATTGTAAGAAAAACATTTTTTTTTTTTACATTACAAATCTATATAGCACATATAGTTCACCATTTTGTATGCTTTTTATTTTATTCTTGTTAAAGAATACCTTAACATTGACCAAGGCTTAGATTTTATCCTCCTTTTGTCGATGGACCCAGGTCTTTTCAGCATGAAGTGAGCGCCTGTGTTACTGTATAATTTTGATGGCTTTGCACAAGCCAGGTTGGTGCTATGAATCATTGATTATACATCATTTTAGTATGCCGCACTGCAGACGCCACATTGGGTTCAAATGGAGGAAAGGCAACCTGAAGTCCCTGATCAATACGAGCAAACCTGGGAGAAAGCTGTCAGAATGAGGCGAAAGACTCCCTTCTGCTCCTCTGGGCTAAGGAGTAACCTTTTCAAAAGCAAGGTGATGAAGAAGCTCATCATTTTTAATGAGGAATTAGCGATCCATTGGAAAAAAAAAAAGACTATCAAAAGAGCAGAGAGGAGATAGAACGACTTCCTGACTGATGCATGCTACTCATCAAGATGACAAAAGTCTGACAAAAGTGCCAATTGATGCATTAAAAGATAATGTTAATTAGCGGGGTATCTATTTTATTTCAATGTATTACAGTTGGTTTTGCATTGTGAGCAAGACTGAAAGGAAAAGGCAATTTTGTCATGAGGTAATCAAATTGCTACCTACTATGAACCCTCAGAAGCTGGTGCAGCTAAGAACCTATTTAATTTTTCACAGTCATGCTCAAAAGAAAATCTAAACCGATCCGGGGAAACTGATACGTTATTTGACGGAAAGCATCCCATCTCACATCGTACTGTATTTTTCATAAGAAAATGACAAATTGCTGCAATTGACAGAAACAGATTCATGGTTAATTAAAAATATAATTGCATGCACTTAAGCCATTTAGAGTAAGATGAATGTGACATCATTAGGCACACTTTGAAAACCAGATGTTCGTTAAATCAGTTTGTACTGGCGACAATATAATAGATCGAGAGATTCCAATGATTGAGATACATTCAATCCCACAACATGCAATCAAGTTTACCTGCAGAAATGGGCAGTTTTTGCTTTGAAAACACATGAATTGATGTGTCGCTTCATATCTGCATTGCTCACTTGCACTGCTCTATTACTAATACAAAGCTAGACAGCAAATCCACTTATTTCAGGAGAAAAAGCGATAAAGAAAATGCTATGCCTTTCAAATTTAACCTGTATTTTGCTGACACATACGGCAGCAGTTACTTTAGATTTGCCTTTATTTGTCAAGGCAGCAGAGCGTCCGATGCCTGTCCTCCGACATGTGTCTCTGCTGGATGCTAATAATTATGGGTGCGTATTTCCCTTCCTCAATTAGCACCTGCTGTTTAATTTATAGGGATGATTTAGCAACCGCACAAACGTATGAGTCCGACCATAAATAGACCCACATGCCATGGAGAAAAAACAAGGACACACAGTTGTTGCCGAAGACAAACGGCAACTTTTCTCGCTTGCCGTAGGTGGAGTGGGCAAGTTCAAATCGTAGAGGTCATTTATCTTCACCCATTAGGTTACCATTAAAATGCCAAGCCTCTGTGCCGGAACATGGAATTCTATTGGGAAAAGTGAGCTGCAATCTATGCAAATGCCCCACAGAGATGAATAAAACTATGATTACCTTTCTGTGTTCTTAAAAGATAACACTGGCCGCGCTAGTGTGCTACTAAAGATCCATTATCAGTTCATTTGCATGCTGCAGTAGTCTTGCTAGTGTTCTATTTCAGCAGTCTACACTTCAGCTGCCGCCTCTGAGCTCATTGACACCTGTGTTATTATTCTCTGTCAAACATACTGGGAGTCTGACTCACACTGCTTTATTTCCTTCATAAAAGCCAACTGGAATTATTTCGAATTTGCTACTTTTATGTTAAGTCCTAAAGACGGGCCCCTGTTTCTGCTGTTTTTCACTTTTACTGGTTGCTACATCAATAGAACAGATCTGTGTTCTGGTATTGAAGTAGCCTGTGCACCTTCTACACTTCTACAACGAGCACTGCATTATTAAAAAAGACATGTATATGTTAAAGGAATTTTTTTTTTGTTCTGTGCAAGTCAAGCCTAATTGACAGCACTTGTGGCGTAATGTTGATTAGCTGAAAAAGCGATTTCCACTTGTTCCTTCTTTTATAAAAAAAAAAAAAAAAGCACACATCTGGGTCTCAATGGGACACTTGAAACACAAATTGGATCAATCTGTAAGTGTTTAAATAGACACTCAACAGTATAGACAGTTTTAATAGCATGGCATGTAATGAAAAAGTATGTGGTATAATTTTAGTTACTAAACTTTTCTGCATAAAGTCCACTTTGTTGCCATGACAATGCAATGTCATAAACCATAAACCATAAAAAAAGAAATGAATTAAACATATTAATCCTCAAATAACATGTTTCTTATTAAGCATTTATCTAAGCACTTTTATAAAAATCGTCAGCTTCATATTTCTGCTTTTAAATCTAATCTTTAAATCTAATGTTTTAAATCTTGTAAGAGCTAATTTGTTTTTAATAGTTTCTTTTTGTGGTTAACATAACTTGTACTGTATACCCAAAATATTCATTACTGAAACGCATGATAGTCATGGGCCACATACACACTGCCAGGTTTCAGGAGTGACAACCACATTTAAAAACAGGAGTGATACCCCTAAATTATCATAGCATGACTCACTTCTGAAATTACAGTGGTAACCAAAGGAACATTCTTGGGCAGTTGGTATCCTCAATTGTTTAACCAATGTCATAACACAGTGACCAAAGACTCATGGTTGGCAACTAAACCACCATCAGCAGAGCAGAGCACGTGAGTGAAGCTAAATTCTGCTTTATGCCAATGTGCTCAACTCAGTAACTCATGGCCCATACACTCATTCTGCTCTTGTACTCCTTATTCTCACGTTTCACAAGTTTACTCTTATTCTGCTCTAATGTGAAACGTATCTGCACTATTTGTCTCTACTATTGGAATGAATTTGTTAAATAATTGTCTCAATTACAGTAACAGTTATGAAATTAGTGTATAAATGGGATTGCTGATGATAAGATGGTTTATTATTTTAATTTTTTTGCTGTATTATTACCACTATCTTTTATGATTAATTTGTTAATAATTAGGGATTATTAGCAGGTGTAACAATCCATTAATATAGATTGATATCTTGATCAAATGACTAATACAATGTATTGAAGATTTGGGTGAAATATACCTCTACAGATTTATTTTGACAGTCTCTATGTCTTAAGCCATATTTGAATAATATTAATTTAGACAGATTTCTTATTTTACACAAGGGGAAATTTAGGTTGATGAATTTTTTTTAGAAAGAAAATATTACTCTCACTGCTACATGCTCGGGTGTTGACTGTTACAGTATTTATGTTTGGAAATTTTTTTATTTAATTTATATTATCCGGTCTTGAAGTGTTGCCATGTCCACTTATTATAAGTTACAAAAGTAGGAAGGGAAAGGTTGCAATATGTTCATTTATTTGAAATGGGCTTCGATTTGTATTGCTATTTTTTGTATGTTTTTTGTTCGTTTTCAAACAAGATCTGACTAACACGGCTAACACTGCCAAGATGTGGCTTGTTCCCTGTAATTTCTTGCACTGTGGGTGAAAGAGAGCCAATTTTGATACATATAAATTTGCCACTAACAACTAGTTCAGTTTATGTTTGGAAGGCTGGTTATTTCACGTATTATTATTATTATATTATAGCTTTATTCGCTTTTATGAAACAAGCAGGTCTAGGTCAGAATAGTTTTGATATGTAGCAGTAGTTATACATTTAATATGGCCTTTTTCTTATTTGTTGATTTGTTTTAGCAAGATCTGGCCACAAAAAGAGTCAATCCATTCCTTAATCTTTTTTGTACTACATATTTTGTTGTAACGTTTCTGTGTGGAGTTTGCATGTTCTCCCCGTGTTGGCGTGGGTTTCCTCCGGGTGCTCCGGTTTCCCCCACAAGTCCAAAGACATGCGGTACAGGTGAATTGGGTAAGCTAAATTGTCCGTAGTGTATGATTGTGAATGGGTGTGTATGGATGTTTCCCAGAGATGGGTTGCAGCTGGAAGGGCATCCGCTGCGTAAAACATATGCTGTATAAGTTGGCGGTTCATTCCGCTGTGGCGACCCCAGATTAATAAAGGGACTAAGCCGAAATGAAAATGAATGAATGAATATTTTGTTGTAAATCCAGTTGTCTCTACCTGTATTTTATGGGAGTTCAGTTGTAGAGAATGTGGTTGTCATTCATGTACATACTGAAATAACTCTGAATGTAAAAAAAACCTGGATTTTAGCAATAAAAGTCAACTGAAAACTCCATCACATTATATTTTATTAAAGAATGCAGGGCTTGTGAGTGTAGAGATGGTGGTTATTTCTTTCAAATATGACATATCAGTGATATCTCTTTAAACAATGTGTCTTTTTAATCTCATCTATAGCTAAAGGTGCAAGAACATTTGTCGCAGCACTGTTACACTTCTTACATTTCCAGGTGAAGTTCATCTTATAAAGCTGTCCAATTACTGTAGTTTGCTTAGTCTGTGCAAAAAAGAATGAAACAGTGGAAGAAGTTTTATTCAACAGTAGAATGTGTATATATATATATATATATATATATATATATATATATATATATGGCCTCACAGTGGCGCAGTGGGTAGCACGTTCGCCTCACAGCAAGAAGTCGCTGGTTCGAGCCTCGGCTGGGTCAGTTGGCGTTTCTGTGTGGAGTTTGCATGTTCTCCCTGTGTTGGCGTGGGTTTCCTCCGGGTGCTCCGGTTTCCCCCACAAGTCCAAAAACATGCGGAATAGGTGAATTGGGTAAGCTAAATTGTCCGTAGTGTATGAGTGTGAATGGGTGTGTATGGATGTTTCCCAGGGATGGGTTGCAGCTGGAAGGGCATCCACTGTGTAAAACATATGCTGGATAAGTTGGCGGTTCATTCCGCTGTGGCGACCCCAGATTAATAAAGGGACTAAGCCGAAATGAAAATGAATGAATGAATGAATATATATATATATTTAAATTAATATTTTCTATAGGATGCTTTACAAAAAAAATTAACTTACAATAATAAACAGAAAATAACTTACAGTAAACAGAAAATAACTTACAATAATGGTTAAAAAATTAGTAGCCCAAATTTATGTTAGGGAAAAATATTAAATAAAATTTTCAAAAATAGCAAAAATCAAGAGAAACAAAACATATATTAATATATTACATTTTGTTGAAATGTTGTTGTTAATGCAATATTTTGCATTACTTTAAATGTATTATCTTTCCATTTCTAAAGATGTTCTGTGACTAAAATATTATTTTAATAAATTATATCTGTTTAATAAATCTGTTTTGTTCAAATGCACTGCCTATATTCACTGAGAAATGGATAAAACATTTCATTTTCAAAATGGGGTGTACTCATATATGCTAAGCACTGTATATATATATATATATATA
>CAIGQW010055024.1:5496291-5506957 GCA_903798125.1 Danio choprae
TGCAAAAAACAACAACAACAACAAAAAACTTTCACTCATGACTTCACAAGGAAAATATCTAAATTGCTGAATCCTTCAAAAAAATCTCTTTGGGCAGCTGGTTTGTGACATGCATGATGTTCTCACATGCCAAACTTTTCCAATGTCTCTCAAAGCTCTTCTGCTGTCTGCAGCATCAGGAACAGTGACAGGACCTGGTAAAGGAGCTGAACTGGCAAGGCATGTCAGACCTTGCAGTGATTTCTCAGAAAGCTATTTCACATTAGCATTAAAGTGGTCCTTAACAAAAAGCTACAAACAGACTGAAAAACTAGCTTGAAAAATGCATTAGTTGCTGTAAAAAGTCTTTTGACTTAGTGGCTGCAAAATAAAGAAAATAAAAGCAATGTCAATTTGATTTAACAAAGTTGTTAGGTCTAATTTATTAAAAATGCAGCTGAAAATCGTTTCAGTGTCTGACATTTGAGATTCTAACGGGAATGAAGACAAGGGTAAGAAATTGCTATGTTTAAAAAATGCATACACAGCAATGTCATTGTGCCGTGCACACTTGCAGCATTAGAACTAAAGCCCCTTTGTGATCTGTGTATGGATGTCAATGTTGACAAGTGCCACAGACAGAAAATCCTTTCCCTGAGGGAATATGCAAGCTAGGCACTATCACAGAGTGATCTGGCATAAAGCAAAATAAAGGGGTTGAGAAGGTTATCTAGAAAACTTCCTCATCCCTTCAATGTAGGCACATTGCCTTATGTATTGTTTCACAAATGGCAACTCTGTGATGTCTGAAGAGTAAAGCATCCTCTCCCTATGCTTTGGTTGGAGGCTGGCGGTGCCTTTTAACATATCTGTGCTACTTTACCCCTCACACACCACAGGATAACACTTTCTCTGGAATGAAAACAAGTAAAGCACATCAAAGTGCTTTAATAATGCAAATCCCATGGGACACTTTGTCCTATACAAAAGAAGCTCACAAAATATGAGGTGGCAGTAGAAGTTGCTACACATATCAGGTGAACTGAAATGTTGGTGGAGCTCAAAAACTTGAAGTGTCTTCCACACAACATGCTTTAATCAACAGTCTATTAAAAGGTCTCATCAATACTGTATGTCACACAAACAGGGATTTTTTATTACTTTTTATACCATTTTACAAAAAGAAGCTGCTAGGGGATACATTGAATAAGGGATACGGTTTTGCATTAATTTATGAAAAGTGATTTCTCATTCATGTCCCCCAAAAAGGCTGGGCATCTGCACAAAACAAATGCATGAGAGGACAGAACAATACAGAGAATCTCAATGGCCAGTCATTTCTGCAGCTAAAATTGCTCTCCAGTTCAGCTCTGAGTAGTGTAAGGATCTGAATCTCAACATAGAGTGTCGATGCATAGAGTCAAACTTGAGAGAGTTTGGACTGAAAGGCCGTCTATAGTGACCAAACCTCTTATCAGCAGAAAAAAAAAATCAAAAGGCAAGACAAACCTTCACTGAGCAGTGTGGACAAAACGCCGTGTGGACAAAAAAGCTGGCCCAAAGTTTACTGTAGTGATGAAAACTTGTTTTATTTATTTGGGTCTGTTGGGAAGCAATTTAGTGGAAAACATTGGTGGTAAACTCATGTATAAAATTAAGTCTTCTTTCACAATTTAAATCTGATGAATATTGACATTTTTCTGCTTTCCAGATCCTGCTGAAACATATGAGATGTCAACCTGATTGTTTAAAAAATAACAAGTTACACTCGGCATCAGTTAGGTTTAAAAAGAGCTGTTGCATATAACATGCCAAAGACATATTAATCATTGCAATAAAGATCCAATGATAGTCTTTTATGAATGCTCTTCAATCCATACATGAAGCAATCTAATTCAATCAAATTAAACAACCTAAATAAACCAAACAAGCAATTATATCTCATGCACACACTATGGTTTAATACAAATGTACAGTAGCTGATGTCAGGAACTTTGTGGTAGCATATCTCAAGTAAACAGGTTATTAAAAATATGGAAAAAAGTCAGCGGGGGCAGCAGTGGCACAAGCCTTTCCTTAAAAATTGGAAAGAGAGAGCTACTGATGCAAAGACAGAGCTTGTACTTGAATGATTGAGGTTATGCAGGTGACCTCATAAACTAAAATGCATGGCAGCTTCCCAAGGTGAGCGCTGAATTATGCTGTCATTAAAGGACAGGCCCTGGCAGCCAAGGTTAGTATGTAAAACATAATCATCTTCTTCCCTCTACCAGTCTGTCATTATTGGTTCTTATCAAGCAGAATTTATCACACCTTCAACACTGCTATTGCAAAGCTAGATGCCACTGGAAATTGGATTCTAGCAAAGCCACCGAAATTGGATCTGCAGCTACCAGCCATATTAGGCCTAGTCAAGTTAGGTTAAAAAAATGATGTCTGATGAGAGAATTATTCTGTCTTGGAGTATCAACAACTCAGCGTGCAAAACTTGATTTCTGATCAACTCCCGACACTTAGCTCTAACCGTGGGGGATGTTCTCCCATCAAACCGTGAACATTTGGACACCCGATGTTCATCACCCAATGAATTGCACTGCTGGAGTGAATATGACCCTACATGTGTCATATATGGAAAAATGTCGAGAGCTTACAGAGTTGATTTCATGTTACTAGCAATGCAAGAGGGAACGTGGTTCTCAGTCCCAGCCACTAAACGCTCTTGTCCTTCATTGATCTTCCCTGCTGACTGCACTGGCGGCACACTGCTGCTTTTCTCTGTTCCAAAAGCTTGCAAATGTGCTAATGGTATTGCCAACCCTAAATCTGCAGTGACTGGGAATGTGCCATCATGTTAAGCAATAATTCTTGCTGAGGCTTTTCGGAGGTCGCACAGTATGTAAGAAAGCAGAAGACTCTTGCACTCTTTATTTCATACAACAATTAGGACGCATTCAACGCTTACATAAAATACACTATATATTCTTATAGTAGATAATGAACTGAGGAAACAAAATGGGGGATTTCTTTAGATCCCAACTGGCAAAGAGAGAGGGAAATTGCTGTACTGTATTGTGTATAACCATCATGAAAAAACTTGCAGGGTCAAGACAGCTTTATCTTTTACCATGGATTCTTTGCTTAGAAGAGCCGTTTGCACTGTTTATATGTCACTGAGCATGTGGATGTAATATAGCATGGCAGACACAGTATTGCCCTTTGAAGACAGATTTGACCTAACAATACGTTTGATCGGAAGTGGCTTTCTCGTAAATTCATTGTTATTTTTCCTTTAAACTTAAAAATTCACTTTATTTCAGGTTTATCTGGGTTTTATTCAAAATGACAAACATTTCTAATGACAATTCAGTGAATGTGTACAGCAACATACAGCAGGGAAAATAAGTATTGAACATTTCACCATGTTTTTCAGAAAACATACAGAATTTCTAAAGATGCCATTGACTTGAAATTTCCACCAGATGTTTGAAACCACAGAAGAAAGCCATATATGCAAAGGAAACAAATCTAATTAGTTTACAAATTAAGTTATGCATAATAAAATGAATTGACGCAGGGAAAAAGTATAACACATGAAGAAAGGGAGGTCTAGAAATGCAGTGAAAGCCCAGACAGCAGCTGGAATCTCTCAGATTCTTTCAGAGAAAAAAAATAAAGCTGTAGAATGGCCCAGCCAATCACCAGACTCAAATCCAAAAGAAAATCCAAAATAAAGATCAGATTTGATAGATGAGACCCACAGAACCATCAAGACTTTTACACTCTGTTGAAAAAAGACTCACACCTGAGCAATTCATGTGACTTCATTCTCCATATAAGAGGTGTATTTAAGCTGACATCACCAAAAAAGCCTTTTATATAAAGTATTAAATACGTTTCAGTAGTTCAGTTCTTTCTCCTTGTGTCATTTCAAAGAGGTTTTCAGGTTTGTTTGTTTTGTTTTATTTTTATGTTTATATTGTTTGGGTTTTTACCAAAATCTGGTTCAATTCCATTTCAACAGCTCTTTTAGAAATATTATTCCTAGGAAAAAAAAACATGACATGTTAAATTCCCCACTGTATATAATCAACTGGCTTTCAAAATAGTCCTGGACTTCTAAAAGACATGGGTGTTAGGGCAACCCATCAGGAAAGACAAAATGTATGTCCCAAGAAACTAAATCAACAATAGACCATGTTAGAGACATGCACAAAACTCATCAGTTATGTAATGTCAAATAAAGACAGTGATACAATTACTATGTTTACATGGACATTAGTAAACAAATTATTTACCTTAATCTGAATAAGTCAATAATATGATTGTGTTCATATGAGTTGCTTTAGAGTGTTCCTTTCATATTTCTGTTTTACTTTAAAATGTTCTACTTCAACTGCAGTTCAGCAGTTTCACTTTTATTCAGAAACATTTTATTCATGCCCCAGCGACAAACTCTGAAGTATTGGATGAGAGTATGAAGTAAGGACTGGTGGGAGAGAGTTGTTTTAATGGAATTTGATACCAAATGCCGAATGGAAAGAAAGCTTCTGCATTTCCTGGACATCAATTGTAAAATTGTGTTCGGTGATGGAGGGTGTGATGAATCCTCAGGAGTTCACTATGCATGCACTTGTGGCCTTGGAGATGCGGGTGGGTGTGGTTCGGTACTGACTCAGTAGGTGTAGAGAATACAGTGACAGCGATAATAATAATTAATGAATAATGAATTAATGAATACTTCACGTCCTAATTCAATTTGTGTTTACTATAGTTATGACTCGGATTAAGGTAATAAAAAATCTGTTTACAAGGTAGATTCTTAATCAGAGTATTGTCTTAATTGCATTAAAATTAGAGTACTGGTGTCCATGTAAACCTATTGAATGATTCCCTCATTCTTCCTGAATTTAGAGTATCTGCACTTTAGAACACACTGGTTCAATAAATGATTGCAAGTTTCATATCTACTTTTTTAAAGACAATAATGCTGGATTTAAAACAATTCCAGTGGAAATTCAGTGAATATGAATATTTTCTCATTATCAAACAGGGAAAATCCATTGACTCCCTCTGAATAGTTGGTCACTGAATAGTTCCAGTCTTCCTAAATATAGACATGGTCATTACGGCAACCCCACTTGAAAGATAAAAATGGATCTCCAAGGAAGAGAAATGAACAATAGACAATGAGTCATGCACATTTTTTTCAGTATGCATTAACTGAAAATCCAACATTGCTGCTCAGGAGTGAGTAAGTGGTATTATCTGAGTTTTATGGTAGTAGTATTAATCCACCTTAGGGACACTGTCATATATGAAAATTACCTGCTTTCTAGATGGATTTTCCATCATACATTTAATTTAAATACCTTCTAAATTTCATAACTAATAGATGTTCTCTTAATAGCAGTAGTTGGGTTTAGACACTCCCAACATAACACAGTACATACTGAATAATTTAAAACAAATACATTATTTGTCACTGTTCAACAGCTTGCACCTTAACCTGAATAGTAACTAAGCCAGCTAGAAAGTTCTGTACAAGTAAACCAGACTCCCCTTGCCTCAGGAACTGAATTTTTGTTGGAGCACTTGTCTGCCATGTTGAAAACACTGGTGCTGTGACCCACATGAGACCCACAAGAGTTATGCTAGTTAACCTCACTTCCCTGGCCTTAAGTGGCACACTTAAACTGATGCTGGAAGGAATGGTCTTTTGCATTCCTGTTTGCATGTCCACATCCCACTCCTGAAATTTTAGTTTCAATTCCTGTCAAAATGGGTGAGCAAAACCAGATGGGAGTGAAGTTTATGGGGAGTAGGTATAATGAAGATAAACATGTAGGAGTTTTGTGAGTAAACATCACTTCACAGGCCTTACGTGGTGCGATAGCAATTGATGCAAGAGGCTTTAGCATCCTTGTTAACTTTCCAGCTTTCTATTGTATGTCAGAAACATGTTTGATGTCTTCTAAGAAGTGGTGTAAGTAGAGACCAAAGCTGTTATATTGGTGTCATGAGAATTTGAAAGGTATAAGGGTGAGTTTAACGTAGGTCAACTAAAAGGAGTTGTGTCGAGGATCCTTCACTCCCTTTGCCTTAAGAGGTGCATTAACAACTGACATTAGAGGCTCCGTTCTTATTAGAGTTTCTCATCCTATGCCAGAAACACTGGTTTGATTCCATTTCAAAGTGGACGAGTAGAACCTTAGGGGTTACTCTGATTTTGTGACCCATATGGGAATGATGTTTATGGGGGTTTTATTTATTGATTAATTTGATTTATTTACCAGTGTGGCGAGTGAGATACAGTGCATCCGGAAAGTATTCATAGCGCTTCACTTTTCCACATTTTTTATGTTACAGCCTTTTTCCAAAATGGATTAAATTCATTTATTTCCTCAAAATTCTACACACAATACTCCATAATGACAATGTGAATTTTTTTTTTGAAATTGTTGCAAATTTATTAAAAATAAAAAACCTGAAAAATCACATGTACATGAGTGTAAGAATGAAAATTATTATATGCATATGTTTATATGGCAAAACATGTCTTTTTCACCAAGAAGGTCCATACAGATTCTAAAGGCAGATACTGATAAGATCAGGGCCAGGTGTGTGAACTTTGGGGGTTTTACGATGTGGTCACATGTTGATTGGTCAGTTTGTATGTCTCAGCATTTGGGCTTTGGTCACATGGTCAAGAAAGATACAAAATAGTTGGTAAACTTTGCTCTGGCTTTTTTTCCTGCTCTGCGCTTTTCCGGCTCTGCTCCTCTCCAGCTCTGGAGGCTATCTTCTCTTACTCTACTGCTATCAGGCTATCTTCGGGGCCTACTCTCTTTGTCTCTCTCTCCCTCCCCTGTCTCTGCCTCTTTCAGGTAACTTTATTTTACATTTAAGCTGGGTACAATTTGTGTCATATGTTTTTTCATCATTTGATTTTTAATCATTTTATACAGTTATTTTGTAAATAATTCAGTTGTAGCCATAGAGAATTATTGTCATTAAATCATTTTATTTTCAAGTATTTGTGAATTACTTCCGATTTACATCAATACTTAATTGCTCCATATTGCAATACAATACACATAATAGCAACGCTCTCCCACATTTTTAGCTATTAATACTGCCCTTATTTCTGTTTTTGGTTTAAGATTGCAGAAGGATGGTTTGACTAGAAATGTACAGTTTTTCACCATCATACTGATAACTTTTTAGTCATTCAGCAAACTACAGTTCGAATTGCTGTAGCTAAAAATACCATTCCTTACATAAGTATTCACAGCCTTTGCTCAATACTTTGTTGATGCACCTTTGGCAGCAATTGCAGCCTCAAGTCTTTTTGAATATGATGTTACAAGCTTGGCACACCTGTCTTTGGGAATTTTTGCCCATTCCTCTTTGCAGTACCTCTCAAGCTCTATCAGGTTGGAGGGGAAGCGACGGTGTACAGCCATTTTCAGATCTCTCCAGAGTTGTTCAATAGGATTTAGATCTGGGCTCTGGCTGGGCCACTCAAGGACATTCACCGAGTTGTTGTGAAGCCACTCCATTGATATTTTGGCAATGTGCTTTGGGTCATTGTCATGCTGGAAGATGAATCGTCACCCCAGTCTGAGGTCAAGAGCACTCTGAAGCAGGTTTTCATTCAGGAAGTCTCTGTACATTGCTGCATTTATCTTTTCCTCTATCCTGACTAGTCTTCCAGCATCCTGCTGTTGAAAAACATCCCCACAGCATGGTATTAGCCTGGTCATGAGCGGTGCCTGGTTTTCTCCAAACGTAACGCCTGGCATTCATTCCAAAGAGTTAAATTTTAGTCTCATCAGACCAGAGAATTTTGTTTCTTATGGTCTGAGAGTCCTTCAGATACCTTTTGGTAAATTCCAGGCAGGGAGTGGCTTCTGTCTGGCCACTCTACTATACAGGCCTGATTGGTGGATTGCTGCACAGATGGTTGTCCTTCTATAAGGTTCCCCTCTCTCCACAGAAGAACGCTTGAGCTCAGACAGAGTGACCATCGAGTTATTTAGAGCTCAATTTAGAGCTTCACGGCAAAGGCTGTGAATGCTTATGTACATGGGATTTTTCAGGTTTTTTATTTGTAATGAATTTGCAACAATTTCAAAAAATATTTTTTTCACATTGTCATTATGGGGTATTGTGTGTATAATTTTGAGGAAATAAATGGATTTAACATAAAAAAGTTTAGCGTTATGAATACTTTCCGGATGCACTGCAAATTCAGTTCTTATATATTGAAAATTGGCCATGGTCCCTTTAAGAGATGTCCGTTCTCATCTCGTGATGTGTGTGTGTGGGTGCGCACGTGCGTGACTGAACAGAGAGCCCATGTTTGCATCGTGGTGAGCTGTGTGTTACAAGCTGTGATCATCGTGGAAATAACGTTGTTTTGGAACGACGTGGATTGTGTAAAGTGTGGTGGACTTCGTGTAAATCAGTAATCATAATTTCTGATCAGTGCCGTATTTCAGTATAGGTTAAAGAAACAATTTTTTTTTTATTTTATTTTGTATACATATTTTTTTTTTTTTTGGGCATTATTAAGTTAGCTTGTGCACTATAGTATCTAAAGTTTTGTGCATTGAGATTTGCCTAAGAACAAGATTTTGGGTCTTTGTGGCCGATTTTCTAACCTGAAGTTAACTGTATTTTTTGCTTAATTATTTAGGTTCATTTATTTTGTATTATTATTGTATTTTTTTGACAATTTGTTTTCAAAGAGCTTATTTCACTGTGCTCACTTCGAACGCTGTGATCTTTTCCTTGTCAAACAGCAGTCAGATAAAACCCCATTTAAGAAAATGTTTATTTGCTTTACTTTTACATTTTTATATATATATATATATATATATATATATATATATATATATAAAGAAAACTTCTTTACTTGTCACCCGGGTACACAACTAAAACACTAAGTGTGACTGGGGCAAACACATACTAGCAAAAAAAACTAAGTCTCTTTGTTGTAGAACTTTACAAGACGCTTGGAACACAGCTTGATCAATCAGCTTAAATGTTTAGATCTACAAATTTGTACAGTAAATGTGACCCTGGACCCTAAAACCAGACATAAGTGTCAATTAAACAAAGTGAATAAATAAGCTTTCCACTGATGTATGAAAAATGATTGGATATAATGGTTTGTTTGTAAAGGACAATATTTGGCAATATTACAACTATTTGAAAATCTGTAAAATACTGCAAATAATGTTTTTGAATTTGTCAAAATGATGTCCTTAGACATGCACATTGCTAATCAAAAATTGAGTTTAGATATATTTACTGTAGGACATTTACAAAATATCTTGATACAACATGATCTTTACTTTATTCTCGAATGATTTTTGGAATAAAAGAAAATTCATTTTTAACTTTGGCTATTGCCAAAGTTACACTTGTGCAACATAAGTCTGGTTTTGTGGTCCAAGGTCACATATATGAACTATTTACAGTATATAGTATATACAAAGGAAAATTTCTCTAGACATAAACTGGAATCACCAGCATTTAACAAACTCTGCAGGAAATAACTGATGACATTATTTTATTAATGATTTAGTGCTGAACTTTGCATTGTGCTGACACCTGGGATGTAATGGCTAAGCTGTGAATTAAGTCCCAAATCCCTTTGATTCCTTAAAGCTGCCTGCACATCACCATAACTGATTTTTGCAGGGAGAGCCACCGCTCAAGTCATACTTTGTGAGAGTCCAGCTACTTGTTATAATCCTGTATAATGGAAAGTGGAATGTCACCTTGTCTTGAAGGTACCAGATAGCCTTCTGTAAAAATGTCATTTAGCTCAAGCGCAGATCACATTTAATTAGAAGAGGGGATTTAAATTGCCATGCATCAAACACTGTGGATGACCGAATGGGGGGAAAAAACAGGCTTTCGGCCAGACTCCATGAGCTCCTCACAACCCATCAAAATCCCCTGTGCCATGGAGGTCAATAAGGCAACAGCGAGGAGTCTTAATTAATGATGACCAAAGCATTTGAGAGAGCAGAATGGTAACGTTCAGTACGAGAACCTGGCGAAAAGGACAAAAGCTTTCAACAAAGGGGCTTGTGTTTTATGAAAGCATCAGATGTGTCAAAATAGCACATGATAATTGAACTGATATACACCACACCCTCTATTTATCTCATAAAAAGCCATGCTGTAGCTCTGCAGGATTCCCATGTCAATACATTCTTCGCACCCTTCACTGCCTTACTTGAAACACTTCTGTTCAATTCAGAGTTCAAGGGGGGTGGAGGTGTTTTCAAGGTGTCTGTCAAGATGTGGCAGCTAATTTCTTGATGCTTGTTAACCTGTCAGAAAGAGTGCATATTTTTATCACTCTAATACCGCCTTTTGTTGTAGAGTAATTCAGCTTTCATTAAGTTTCACAGAACAATCAATAACAACTACACAGGTGTCAAAGTCAGTTAGCACACATCTACTTACTGTATGATGGTGCAAAAAAATATAAAAAATAAATGCTGCTTTTAAGATGGACTATATAATTAAAATAAAAGATGACAACATGGTTGCTTTCAGTAAAATAAACAATACAATAGTTTTGAATATTCATGAAACATTTAATCATGCACAGGCACCGGCACAGGCACACACACACACACACACACACACACACACACACACACAC
>CAIGQW010055024.1:5507057-5536617 GCA_903798125.1 Danio choprae
ATTATTATTATTAATTTCTGTTTTGGTTGCTCTTGTAGATGACAAAATTTTGGGAGACCTCAAAATGCAAGCAATTTGCTTAGTGGATAGCATTGTCACTTCACAGCAAGAAGGTGGCTAATTTGAGTCCTGGCCAGGCCAGGCATTTCTGCCAGAGTGAATGAGTGTATGGGTGTTTCCCAGCACTGTGGGTTCACAATTTAATTTACTCTCAGTGCTGGGTTGTGGCTAGAATCAAAAACAACATATAAAAAGAACATATAAACATGTGCTAGAGTAATTGGTGGTTCATTCTGCTGTGGCGGTCCCTGATGAAGTGAATGAAAGTGAATGATTTTAAACAAACATCATTTTGACATGTATTTAGTTGTATGCAAAGCTTAAAAATACATTTGTTTTTAAATTTTTAGTAAGTTATCAATTTTCTCAGTATTATAAAACAAAATTGTGAATTAATATAAAAAAATGGAATTAGCAGAGGCTTTTATACAAAGCGACTTACTAGTGAGATTAAAAGAAGCACAATATCATTGTGTTGAGTTGCAGCATATATATGCTATGACAAGTCTAAGTTTTTTGTTTGATTATTTTTTGTTATTTATTAGTTTTTGCCACCATTTATTGATTTTTTTCATTAAAGAAATATCAAATCTTACAGCCAAACCATTGTATCCAGAGCTGAATGTAAAAGGACATCTGAATCCTTCTGGTTCCGGCAGTCGATGATGTGCTGTACTCTCAGTGAACTCTGAAGGACATTTCAACTGGCAAGACTCAACAAAAAAATAAAACAAACATATTCAAGAGAGTTTTACAAAATATTTAAGCATCTCTTCACTTTTCTACAAGATTAAATAAGGTCATCTCTAAAACTCCTACTAAGTGCGGTCTTTCAACTTTATCTATTCTCTTTGATGCAAGTGGGGGTTTACTCACAAACCACACAGCTTTTTTCATTATCTTTATTTGTCAATGCTGTGTCAATTATTGCAGCTTTCTCCTGCAGGTCTATGTTGGTGGCTGGAGTCTTGCCAGTTTAACCACATTGATTTTCAGCACAGATTTTAACGGGCGAACAAAAATGGAGTATAATGAATAGCATCTTTGCAGGTTAGTGACAAGCTGAATGGATGTGTTTGGTTCTAAATAACAGCATGGTGTTGCTTTTGTTAACAGTAAGTTGTTGCTCTGATAAGATAAGAGATAAGATGCAATATGTGTCATCTAATCATAAACCTAAACTTTCTTCATTCATCATATTTATTGCATTATTATAAAAAATATATATTTCTGCTCTAAAAGCTGACTCGATAAGCAATGTTTAAAGTCGCAGTAGAGCAGCAGACATACTCAGACACACATTTGTTGACTTCTATAATGTGTTAAGTTGCTTGGCAACAGTAACCAGCCAACAGTTAAGTTGATGAACTGGTTCACTTGAGGAAAGAATGTGAACTTATGATTATTACTGTTTAAAATAAGAATGATCTAATTGAAAATTGGTTTTTAAACTCATAAATCATTATTTTGGCTTACACATCATTTTGATGACCCTCTTTAGACATTCTGTTGAATATAGTGAAAAACTGCTAATGCTAACTCGCATTACAGTAGTAGACTGTTATTATGATTACCGAATAAGTTTAGATGCTTACAAGGTACTCATGATTAGTGTAATGTCTGTTGTGGGAGAATCAAAGTAAATAGCAGATTCTACCACTGGAACTACTAGAGTTCTATAACAACTACAATAATCACAGGTGTCATTCTGACCGTTCATTTAAGACATGGTATTTACATTTCAAGCTTCCATTAAGATTTTATAATTATGCTTTAAATGTCTGTCATCATATTTTATGTAGTCATTACTCTAAAAATACAATCATTATTGTAATATTGCCTATAGTTGTGTACAAGTTACTAGACTGCCCGGAAAGGTGCATACTTTACTTTGTCCGACAAGTGGGAGAGCAAGGTTTTTTTCACCGCAGTGAAAAGGTTCTTTTTAAAATGTTTAAAAGGCATGTCTGAAGTAAAGTAAAGTTATGTTTTTGCTATCAGAAAGTTATGTTTTTGTTAGTAGAAAGTTGCTAAGCAACAGAGGCACGCATTTTCAAAGGCAAAGGAATAAGTAGCGGATGCTGAAATGCATGTGGTTAATTTGACCGTTATGGCCATTCAAGGCAGAAATACTCAGAACTCTTTTGCGTGGTTTGTAATCTTAATAAAATAACAATGTTATAATAGAACATAAATGGATTTAGTAAAAGTCAGGGTTTCATTGTAAATTAAGTTATTAAATTATTTGTTAAATCATTTAACAAAATGACTGCCTCTGTAGGTCTAGTGCTAAGCAGTCTACTAATACTCTAATGATTGCTAGTTACATATTTAAAGTAACAATGTTTAAAAGAGGCCAGGAAAAGAAAGTGTAAGGCATAGTTCACTCCAAAAATCACATAATTTTATCATAAAACCAGTCGCTACAACCTGTGTTGTAGATATTTAAAAAAAAAAAGACAGATTGAAATGTTATTATTCAAAAAAAATTTTTGCAAAGCATGTCATGTATGAATGTCCATGTTCATAAATGTACATTTGACAGCTGCAGCACAGGGAAATGGTTTGGAACAGGTCTGGATAGAAATAAGGGTGAGTAAACAGTGACAGAATTTTCATTTTTGGGGGGAACTAATCCTTTAATGCTTTTGCTGTGTGTATTCTCTGAGGGCCTGTTTTGATACGAGAATAAGCCCAGTCATTCTGGAGCATTAAAATACATTGTTAATACTGAACTAGAGTAAAAAGTAAAAAAGCAAAATTAGTGCTCAAACAGTGACTTGTGAAATATGTATAAAATGTTTGCATCAATTAACCGAGGGACAGGGGACTTTTATAATAAATATAGTGATAGTGTCTTGTTTTTAAAGTCTCTCTTCTCTTCCTGAAAATGGAGGCAACATTGTTCTTTGAAAAAAAAAAAAAAAATTGCTCAAGCAGCCAATTTCCTTCAAAATGATGAGTCACTCAGCAATCAGTGTGGAGAGCGCCAACAAATGAGTACAAGTAATAGTGCTGGCTGTCAGGAGCTTTAGTGATTGTGAGTTTTGTCACCTTACTCATTCACTGGCCTCAAGGCAGGAAAGCACAAGGACATTGACATATGTTTTGCAAAGCTATAGATTGCTGTATTGATAAGGCATTACAGTAGCTTGTTGTGTTCATGTCGATCATTTAAACACATCAGGAAATTACTTTCCTGCTTGACATAAATGTAATAAATTAGTTTCATTTATTACTCATCCTGGCTTTAAAATTAAGATTCAGGTCACATCAAAAAGGTCATAGCTTTATTACAGCGTTTTCAATGCTGTGATCATTCTTCAGGTCTGGTGGAAGTGTTATCTAGACAGATCAGAATCAATCAATAAATGTCTCTATTCAATTATGCAGTGCGCTAAAGAGCTAAGATTTGAAGAGTACAGAGAGAATAAAAATATAAAAAGACTATCTTTTTTCCTTCAATATTAACTTTCCATTCTGTTTTTTTTAGATGTTTTAAAATGACCATGTGTTGAACAGATTAAGTGTACTCTTAAAGAATTTGACAGGTGCAAAGTGTGGGGAAAATAAATGTTTAAACGTTTTTACATTGTCAGTCGCCAGTAAAAAAAAAAAAATTATATATATATATATATGAATTACAATGCATTTAGAGATTCGATTTATATCTGTCTGGGTCATGTGCCACCATTACAAGTTCAAATTCACTTTTGCAGCAAATTGCTTCATGGTGCACACTCATGAGTTAAAATGCCCATCTTGATGTTTGTTATAAACACTTTTTTGAATAAAATGAAAAAAGATTAGATTGAAGGAGATTCTCTTTGCTTAAGTTATTATGGTTAGTTTATTTTAATATTATTATTATTTTTTTGAGAAATAGCTTCCCCAAATAAACACAATAGGAAAATAAGATAAAATAAGCAGCATGGCAACCATTGTAAATGGAATTTCAATGACCAATTTCTAATAAATAATAAAACCAAAAAATGCTGTTAATTATACAGATTAATTATAAGTAATTAGCATCACATGTCTGTGTTTTACATTTAAAAGTATTTTAGTAATTGTGAAACCAGTGGAAAGAATGAGTCCAGAGCCCTGTCTGAGGATGAGGGTAAGGGAAATGTGTGTGAAAACGAGAATACACTGATGAGACTCTCTGGCTTTCAGTCAATAAAATGAGTTAATTCACTATTGAAAGAAACTTGAGAAAATTAAATACCAAATAATAAACTAAAAACATTGTAAATATGATTAGTTACTGTAGTAGTAGTCTAAACTGCCTGTTTTTGCAAAAAGAATTTCATGGATCACTGTCCATTGGCAGGTTTGCCGAAAAGTTAGTTTTAGGCCTTGGGTGACCATATTGTATTTTTCTCCTATCTGACACCTTCAGTTCAGATCATGGAACACTCTCCTAATGAGCTGATGATCTGAATCCAGTGTGTTCAATAAGAAACACATTTGAAATGTGCAGTGCTCTGGCTTCCTATACAGGACCAGGACTGAAAACCATTGCAAGAGTATGGTCAGGGTTAAAACTGTCATGGTAACTTACAACTCAAGACACCTTTCAGAACAGGAAGACAGGGGCAGAATATGTCTGGTTTTGAAAATTGATTGCCATGGCTGAATAATCTTACAGCCTTGCAAAGAATGTTCAGAACTAAGATGACTTTCTTTCTAATGCTCCCAGGCCTTGGGTTCTTTAAGAAATGACCCGTTTTTCAATAGATGAATACACATAGCAATGTGAGGTTTAATTGCTTGAAAAGTCAGACATAAATGAAATGTCAATATCTCTGATAATTTGTGCATCAGTGCCAATGAATTGTATGCCATTGTACACTGCAGAATTTGTTCAGAAATAGAGAAAAGAAGTACAGGCTATGTCTTGTGAACTATGACCTGTTCATTGGACCCATTCTGAATGCCACATCATATTTGCCACATTTGGCCTTAAGGCACAAGGAGTGTGGAGCTTTTCTGCTAGGAATATATGAATCCGCTGCTGCTGAACAATGCAATAAAGTTTCAGAAATTTGAACTGAACGTCTCATAATATCTGCATTTAATTCCATAAGATCAAGATTTTCATAAATCATAAAGGCAAACAGCATTATGTGATATTTTAACTGTGAAAAGTTTTTTTTTCCTTCAAGACTATTAGATATGCAGGTTTTCAAAGTGCAAGCATTTTTACCAAGGACATTTTCTTTTCTTTCTTTCTTTCTTTTTTTTTTTGAAATATCAAACCATCCGTCTGCTCTTGTGAAAGCAAGTACCTGCATCTCTATTTCTGATTACATGATTTTAGTAACTTACCCAAGGGGGTCGCACACACACCAAACATTCACACAAGGTCTTTGTTTTTTTTGTTTTAGTTCTTTCTCGTTCATTACCAGTTTTGATTTTTAGAGCATTATGCTTTTGTGGAAATGTGCAAACAACAGATCAACAGCAAATATCTACTTTCTCTGTATCTAATAAAGGTCTTTGAAACTTTTATTAAAGAATGCTCAAGTATGTAAACACAGTGTTTAGGATTATAATGGGGAATTTAAATAGTTATTATATTTTAAACAAAGGGCCTCACAGTGGCGCAGTGGGTAGCACGTTCGCCTCACAGCAAGAAGGTCGCTGGTTCGAGCCTCGGGTGGGTTAGTTGGCACACAGTAGTTTCTGTGTGGAGTTTGCATGTTCTCCCTGTGTTGGCGTGGGTTTCCTCTGGGTGCTCCGGTTTCCCCCACAAGTCCAAAGACATGCGATATAGGTGAATTGGGTAGACTAAATTGTCCGTAGTGTATGAGTGTGAATGGGTGTGTATGGATGTTTCCCAGAGATGGGTTGCAGCTGGAAGGGCATCCGCTGTGTAAAACATATGCTGGATAAGTTGGCGGTTCATTCCGCTGTGGCGACCCCAGATTAATAAAGGGACTAAGCCGAAATGAAAATGAATGAATGAATGAATTTTAAACAACAAAACTGCTATAATTTTATCTATAATTTATGAAGAACCAATATGTTTCCAATATTTTCTTGAAGAGATTACATTAAATACACTAAAAAAGAACACTATAAGCAAATATAACAACAAAAAAGCAAAGTAACGATAAACAATATGCAAGTGTTGTGATAAGTTCTAGTTTGTCTAACACCGTACACAGACTTAGAAGTAAGCACCTACTGCTATGACTGGGTAACAATAATCCATATTAAAATTACAGGAAATGCTGGTATGCACCATAAATACAATATGAATAATTTTGGTTCAAATGTATACATACTCTTATATCTGCATATCAAACAGTATGTAACAGACTGACACGAGTTGTGAGATTAAAGTTGCCCATTATAAATTCAGCACTGCATCGTTTTGTTTAAATATGATATCAAATAACATAAAGCTGAAATCAAATAACAAAAACAAAAGAAACAGTGCATTACCTTTACGTACTAATTCCCACTATGATTATTGGACATGAGTGGCATGAATAAAGCCAATAAAACAAAATGTACAAAAGTAATTTTGTAACATGACATTTGATTCATCTCATTTAAAACTAATCATAAAATCCCTTAAAAATAATTATACATGTAATGATGTGACCTACAAAATATAACATCTTTACTATACACATTACTAGCTCATTAGTATACATTGATCTATGAAAATGCAAATTAGAACCTGACTTTCTTCATTTTCTTTTCGGTTTAGTCCCTTTATTAATCTGGGGTCGCCACAGCGGAATGAACCTCCAACTTATCCAGCATATGTTTTACGCAGCGGATGCCCTTTCAGCTGCAACCCATCACTGGGAAACATCCACACACTCTCATTCACACACATACACCACAGACAACTTTAGCTTACCCAATTCACCTATACCACATTTCTTTGGACTTGTGGGGGAAACCGGAGCACCCGGAGGAAACCCACACCAACACGGGGAGAACATGCAAACTCCACACAGAAACGCCAACTGACCCAGCCGAGGCTCGAACCAGCGACCTTCTTGCTGTGAGGCGATCGTGCTACCCACTGAGCCACCATGAGGCTCATCAGTCACACAAAATTGGCATTTTTAAGTCACCCAAATGCCATTGTCAGGTAAACAACACACAACAGTTAAAATATTTTTGCAATTCATTGAGATTTTTGATGAATAAAAATGATTTCTCTAGCGCTTTTACAATGTAGATTGTGTCAAAGCAGGAGAAAAGAGAATAAAATGCCTTTAAACAATGGAATTGATTAGAAAGCTATGGATTACCTTTATTTACTCTTTTTTTTTTCTTTGTTTAATTATTTAATGTCCCTCATTTGTTGTTATTTGCATATCTTCTCAGCCTTGGCGAGTCACAATTGTCTTATTGCCTTGATGTCTTATTTGTATGATCTTTACGAGGGAAAAGTTTATTATTTTGAAATGGAATATTACGATGCATGTTATCAGTAACACTTTGCCATTATTATATGACAGAGTACAGTTTTAAAGCCTTACTGGTTGCCTGATTTTCATTTAATCTTCTACAGTGATGCTTCGTTGCATAGCCTTTATGATCTCATTTTGTTTTTATAGTACATGAATGGTTCTTCTCTGGTGATATTTTCATTTATTGTGACTATCAAGAAATAAAATCACCAAGGTTTAATACACAACCCTGGGCTACATTTTTAGACACAGCAAAATAGATCAGGCATGCCAGAAACCTCTTTCAAACTATTAAAGCTGAACTTTCTAGATTTCATTTGTCACTATGTGAATCCAAAGACTTGTTTTATACTCAGTCAGAACCTTACATAAAAAACGGGCTAAAACAAGACTCTGTATCACAAACAAAAGCCCATTGTGCTGCTCAGCAGAGTCCCGTTACACACAGAGGAAAGAGTATAATCTAAGTGCAGTCCTGAGAAAAGAAAAATTGATCACTCTTTTGTGTCTCTGCTACATTCTCTTCCTGAACGGAGTCTTACACTTTCCCCCTAAATTTATCTGTCACCTCCTCTAGTGCATCTAAAATAACTTCAGCTCGTTCTTAACCATGGGCTCATGAAAGATGGAATGTGCACAATCCTGTCTGTCCTAGACAACAAAGACAAGTACAAAAGCTTCTTCTTACTCTGTATTTTATAACAAGACATGCGAATAAAAAAAGGCTAAACCACAAAGATTCTAATCTTTGGTCTCAACTCAATTATGTAAAATATTACCAAAGTCCATATCCTCATCGTCCCACATTTTAACATTATTTTTAATAAATCAGTGCTATATATTCTTTATATCTGTCTGTAGTTATATATATTAAACTGTGACTCAAACTGTCTGCAAAACCTCTCAGCCTGGACATCTGCTCACCTCATGAATAAAGACGCACAAAAGAAACTGAAATACTAGTTGTTTGATTAACTACTGTCTTTTCTTTACTCGTAACACTAAAGTATGTCAGTAAATGCTGATGTTTTATGGATTAGAGAGTGGAACATTTTGTTTAAAAACCTGTTCACACTCCCCTATATACATATTACAAACGTATATTTGCAGCAACCAATTACAATTAGTTTTCTAAACACTGCAATTTCAAAGTAAAATTAATGTACATAATCTGCTGATGCTTTACATTTTATAAAGACATCAACGGGGGGAAAGACATGCTGTTGGGTAGTTGAAATCCTTCATATAGAGAAGGAGATGGAATTTGTTGCAAGCATCAGATGTATAGAGATGTTCTCAGCATGCCACTATACATTTCTAGCACACCCTACCAGTAAATCTAACTATTGTAATACATCTAATATAACTGTGAATTTAGCAATCATATGATGGTGTACACAAACTGGTTACCTGAGGTGCTTTCGCATTTTATTTGCTAGCGTGGCTTCCCTTACAAAAAAAAGGTATTTATTTTATGAAGTATATCTAATATTGAATTATATTCTGTATGTGATTATACTTAATGCTGTAAATATAAAACATCTTTTCTAACATCTTGTCGTGGGTCAGGTTTGATCTGGGCTGCTCTCTGTCATGTTCTGTTTTCCTTGTATCAGCTGTTGGTTCTTACAATCAGCGCACACGCATACACACCTGCTGCCCTTTTGCCCTGATTTTCTCCTCTATTAATCTCCTCTGCCAGATTATTGTGAATTCTTGTCTAAATATGCAGTGCTGAACCCCTCCACCTAGTTGTAAATTAGTTCATAATTTTGTCTTGTCCTGTCTCGTTTTTGTGTGATGTCTCATACCCGAGCACTGCTCAGGCAGCCTATTGTCAGAGACCAGCCGCACCCACCATGCTAGCCAGCTCTAGGACCCACTCTGCTACCGGTGGGTCGCCCCAGCTCATCAACCGCCCTGACTGTAAGCCCAGAGGGCAAAGTCTCAGTTTCGTTTTGACCAGATGCCTACGTTGTTTGTGAGCTTTAAAATAAACAGTAGTTTTGGCATCTTGTGTTCTGTGTTTACTGTCCAGCCCCTATCTGCTTCTCAATCATTTTTCATCATGTACGCCTTCACACACAAAACAATCCATTCAGTTATTAAAATGTTGTATACACAAATGTACAACCCCAAATCAGAAAAAGTTGGGACAGTATGAAAACGTTTGATTTGCCTTTCACTGCAGACAATACAACAAACATTATTTAATGGGTTTTTTATTGTTTTTTTCCTGTATCCTCTTCCTCCGCAGCCAGGACTTTGTAATGTGAGCAGAATGTGTTTTTGCATTGTCTTGTTGAAATATGCCGCAGAAAAGGCAGCAGCATATTGTGCTACAAATCTGGCTTTAGGACTTGTTGCTGATAACAGTCTGGATGATCCTTTTCTTCTTTGGTCCGGAGCACACGGCATCCATTTCTACCCCAAAAAATACATGAAATACGGATTCATCATACCACAGTACACGTTTCCACTGTGTGATGGTTCATCTCAGATGCCTCTGAGCCCAGATAAGTTGACGGCGCTTCTGGGCACCGTTAACATAGGGCTTCCTTTTGGCATAGTTCAGTGTTAACTGGCATTTGTGGATGTAACTACATATTGTGGTATTTGACAAAGATTTGCCTAAGTAGTTCTGTGCTCATGCGATGATGTTTCTTATAGATGAATGAGGATTTTTGATGCAGTGAGGGATCAGAGATTACGGTTGTTCAGCTTAGGTTTGTGCCTTTGTCCTTTACTCATTGACATTTATCTAGATTCCTTGAATATTTTAATTACATTAAGCACTGTTGATGTCTTCCAAATGTCTTTCTGTCTTTCTTGGAGGAACATTGTTTTTAAACATTTCAATATTTTTTTTTACTTATTTGTTAACAAACAAAATGGTTACTACGTAACCCTCATTCCCCGAGGGGGGGAACAAAAATGCTATGTGGAGAAACTTCCACTATGGGGATTTCTCCAGAAAGCCAATCATCCGAAAGAGTAATAAAATGAGCTGATGAAATGCCAATGAATTGGCGGCATCAGTGTACGCAGCTGGCCACAATCACAAATAGCTGTGTATAAAGATGCCAGCCACACAACGCTAAGTACTTTTTCTAGCTGAAGAGCCGAACTACAGCTGTCAGCTAAGGTGCAATCACTGTGGTGAAGGAACATAGCATTTCCGTTCCCCCCCTTGGGGAACGAGGGTTACGTAGCTGGCCCTAGCTTACCTTATTTTATCTGTGAAGTGCTTAAAGGCTTATTTATATTTTTTGGGTAGTTGCAAAAAATACACCTAGTTAAGTTCTAGGAATTTTAAAATATGACAGTACATTGGGAAAGCGTGCCAGTCGCGAATGGGAAGGACGCTGCGGAGGCCCAAATGGGGAGACCTGGTGGTAGGAAGACATATGGACTAACCCTGGGAAGGGGGGGAACGCATATGAAGAATGGTTAGCAGGGAGGGAAGACACGGGTTCACCTGAAGAGGGGGGAACTATACTGTGGCTGAGTGAAGCATATGGGATTGCCAGTGGGGATCACGCATAGCAGGCACCTATACCCAGAACGCAGGCTGACTGAGCGGGCATGCCAACAACGTAATGGGCCAGGCACCCGACTCCTCTGCAAAGTCAGGTGCTGGGGGTTTTGGAGGAAGTCCGTAGGGTTCGCCAAAAACTCAACTGGACAGAGTGAAAAAAAGCACACGCATCTCTGTTAGAGAGAAAGGCACAACAAGCGTGTTACAACACCAAACCAAATTTCCTCATTCACCGGAATTATCCAGCACACGTGAGGAAATCAGCTCCACTCGAAGATTATAAAATCTTGCGATTGTATTAGGAGTTACCCAGCCCGCAGCTCTACAGATGTCTGTACAGTACTGTCTTTACAGATAGGAACCTTGGGCACATATCCAGGCCGGGATCTCAGGATAACTTATTTCAGGATAAGTAAGCCGGTCCGAATTCCAGGCACGAATCACTGTGCGAAAATGCCTCCAAGTCCCCGCCCCTCTTGATTGATGCCAAAGCGACCAGCAGAGCTGTCTTCAAGGACACAAAGGATACTAAGTCGAGTGGTTCAAACGGATCTCCGCATATGCCCGTAAGCACTACAGAGAGAACCCAGGAGGGCATGAGAGGAGGGGCGAGGTGGATTTAATCACCTCACGCCTCTGAGGAACTGGATGATGAGGTTATGCTTTCCCATGATGCCACCATCCACCTAGCCTGAGTGATGATGTTAACCACCGCAGCCGGTAGGTCACCTAAGTCTTTCTCGCTCCATCTAAGGACCACATATGGGGGTTCTAGAGATCTGGGCATGGGTGCCAGATGGTGCCCTGTCCCTGAGAAAGAGGGTCCTTCCTCCAAGGGATCTGCCAGGGAGGGGTCGTCACAAGGAGAGAGAGCTCTGATATCCAGGTCCGGTTGGGCCAGAGGGGCACAACTAACAAGACCTGCTCCTCATCCTCCCTGACTTTGCACAGTATCTGTGTGAATAGGCTCACTGGGAGAATCGCATATCTGTGCATGCCCCGAGGCCAGCTGTGAGCCAGTGCATCTGTGCCGAGGGGGGCCTCGGTCAGGGAAAAAAACACCTGGATGCCTGCAGGGTGCTCGATGTTACCGCTTAGCCGTAGGAGCGGGCGGGGGTGGCAGAGCAGTTATTAAAGCCGCAGGCGGGTGCCCTTGGCGAGGAGCAGCCAAGGTGGATGGTTCGGCCGGGGAAGTGGTCTTACGAGCCTGCCAATAGATGACTTCACCCATCGCACTCGACTGCTCTTTCACCGCAGTGAATTCCTGGGTGAATTTACTGGGTGAACTTTGTCAAGGTCACGGATATCAGGCAGGTTTAGCTAGAGGTGGCGTTCCTGGACCACTAGTGTGGCCATCGTCTATCCCAGGGCATGCGCAGCCAACTTGGTGGTATGCAGAACATAGTGCTGAGCTCATGCATCAGGCCTGAGTCGGAACCATCCTCGTGCAGCTGGGCCAACACCTGCGCTTGGTAGTGCTGTTACGTGGCCATTTCATACCGGGCAAAAGCAGTAGGCTCTGGCCCAGAGGGACGCAGATAACCTACACGCATTGGACGGAAGACGACACAACGCATGGAAGATGGCACCACGCGGCCATAAGACATAATAGAGGAAATAGAAGAGGTGGAAGAATAGAAGAGGTGGAAATAGAGGAGTCAGAGTCTTTGATGAAATCTTAACCACACTTGTGGACAATGTTATAAATCATGATTTTACAATGTAAGAGGCTGGTCGAAGAGTACAACAAGAGTGTCATCAATTGTGCAAACCTTTCATAGGGAAAACAGGTAAATAAATATTTTACATGGTGCCATTTGAGAGGAATGGTGAAAGAGTGAAGGAACTGCGGTCACAGTATGTCCAGGTAAACTACTGGTGTGCACTGTAGTTACTGTAGTTCCAAGATGCCTGTAATACTTCAAGTTCTGGAAGCCCATAAAAAGAGAAAACATTTACTGAATTCTAGAATAAAAAAAGCTATTTTTTGTTTCTGTGTTTCTTTATAGAGCAAAATGGAGTTACCACCCACATTATTGGTTTTGTGGATGAGGCCAGGTTCTATCTGTCCAAAGGCCAGAGACGTGGTCGCAATCACATTGGACACCGAGCCACAACAGACACACCAGGCCAATGTGGGGCCAATATTACAATGTGTGCTGCCATTTCAGAGAATGGTGAGAGCACGCATATTCCACACATTGGACCATATAATACCCAAATTCTCTTGGCCTTCCTAAACACACTTTACACGAGACCTGATTCCAGAACAAGAAAGAGGTTTAGTTAAACCAGAATGGCCTAATTATGACCTAATTATGTTTTTATCTGGGATAATGTCAGCTTGCACCGAACCAACACTTAGGGAGTGGTTTTCTGCACATGAAAGGATAACAGTGGAGTTTCTTCCCCTATTCCTAAATCCAATAGAAGATTTTTTTCTGCATGGACGTGCAAAGAATATGATCACAGACCACAAGATCAGATGTCTGTTAGATGCCTTGAATGGTGCATGTAATGACATCACAGCTGAACATATACTGAGGATGGGTACGACACTCAAGAAGATTTTTTCCCATGTGCATGGCAATAGCAGATATCAGATGTGGTGTAGATGGAAAGCTTTGGCCTGACCAACAGGAGCGACAGGTTGTCCACCAAGAATAACATTATATTCATTCATAAAAAAGAAATACATTTGTCCAAAATAAATGTACTGTATGAATTCTAATGTGGCCTCACAGTGGCGCAGTGGGTAGCACGTTCGCCTCACAGCAAGAAGTCGCTGGTTCAAGCCTCGGCTGGGTCAGTTGTCGTTTCTGTGTGGAGTTTGCATGTTCTCCCTGTGTTGGCGTGGGTTTCCTCCGGGTGCTCCGGTTTCCCCCACAAGTCCAAAGACATGCGGTACAGGTGAATTGGGTAGACAAAATTGTCCGTAGTGTATGAGTGTGAATGGGTGTGTATGGATGTTTCCCAGAGATGGGTTGCAGCTGGAAGGGCATCCGCTGCGTAAAACATATGCTGGATAAGTTGGCGGTTCATTCCGCTGTGGCGACCCCAGAATAATAAAGGGACTAAGCCGAAATGAAAATGAATGAATGAATGAATGAATTCTAATGTTAAATGTTAAACCTTACTTTCCTTGCTTGACTGTCATGGTGAAAAAAAAAACAACGACAGCAAAACATTTTGAGCAGTGTAGCTCACACAATAACAAAAAGACTTAAAATTTTGGTGGCCTTGGCAAAAAAGTACTGACACAATAACTAGGTTTTGAAGCATGAATGAAAAGTTTTGGGTGAGTAACTACATTTTGCAGACAAGCAACAAAGTTTAGAAGTTCCAGCAAACAATTGTGAGAGCAAACTCAGAGTTTAGAGAACGTTAAGATGTTTCCAAAACAGCAATTGAGAAAAACTGTAATATAGTAATACTAACAGCACACTTATAAATAATAAGCTTCTTTTTGTAATGGTTGCATTGAGTCTCTGTTAATAGTTCTCAACATTGATTTTAAAGGCATGACCAATTGTTTTTCCAGTTTATTCATTATCTTTGAAAAGAAGATTCAACATAAAGCAGTAAACTTCTCCACAATGTCTGCTGCTGCATGTGCACAAGCCCTTTATATTTAAATGGATTCTGCTTGGCTATTACTCTATATAGTTGTTGTTATGGCTGTGGTCTGAACTCTTTTGTTTTATATTAAGAATGATTTTAAAAAACCTCTTCTTTATCTGTAAAAAAAAAAGTCTTTATCTGTATTGTTATGTTTATAGTTACCGTCCTTGGTGTGAGAAACCATTTAGACCCTTTAGCTGTCTAGTCATAGTCAATGCTGTCTTATATAGCCTTTGCAAAGCAATTCATCATCAGAACCATAAGATTTTAACCAAATGCTTTCAAGGACAGAAAAACCAGCACCCACACAGCTACAATAATCTTCATAACTTGATAAAAATGTAATGAGAATGTTTAAAACCTTGAAGCCTTAATTTCAGTTTGAATTTGGTAAAAATGTTATCATATAATCAAACATGCAAGAGTTTTCCAATTTATTGTAAGGACTTTGGTATGAACATCAATGTTTCTGTCTGACACCAATGGATGATTATTATGGATGATATATAAGATTATTGATTTAATAACTGCATTTCATTTTCTGAGATGCTAATGAAATACATTTAAAAACATATATTTTATATATGTTGGAAGGAGGGAAAGAAAGAGGGATGGAAGGAGGGAAAGAAAGAAAGCTAACAGCTTTAACCATAAAGAACTATGACATTGCTGAAATTTAAAGTAAAAAAATAAATAAATGAATAAATTCAAAAGTTCTTTTTCTTTGTATTTCTCAGTTAAAGTGCATCTGAAAGTTGCTCTCAGCTGCCCTAATGATCCCCTGATGGAGTAATAGACCATCTGATGTTTTACTTTAAAACTTTCATCCTTGGCATTTGTCACTGACAGAGGTTCCACTTTTTGAATTATTGTGCTAGCTTTGGCAGACACCAAATTACTATACAGCCTGCCATTCTTGTCGCAGACTAGCTCCGAATTCAATTCTGTTGTTTAATTAAGAGCATGCTGACAAATTATAGCCCGTTTATAGAAATATGCAACTTTTTGACACCTTGATGACTCTTTTCCATCATAGATCTGTCGGTCTGACATCTACTGTCGACCTCTCAGGGATTCTAGATGTGCTGTCTAAATGAAGAGGAAATGATTAGATACTGGTCGGCTTCACAGCCTCAGACAATGCAGTTATTTATTTGGAAATCAAATGTAGAGTTGATTAAATGCAACTGAAAACTATGAAAACCAATGACGGTTTGTTTATCAACCACTAACAGATCAGGTCCTATTTTTGAATATTGTGTGCTTATCTTGGGAAAAACTATCCATTATAATAATGGTGTGGCTGTTTCCCTATTTGAATGAGTCCAATTTAGTATCATTCAGAGCACATGTAAATAGCAAATGCTCTTTGAATGGTCTACATAATCAATTGAATAAATTGGTTGATTTCCAACCTGTTAATACATCGTTCAAGGCAAACTCGTTTTTAATGCATCTTTTATAGCCTTGGGCAAAACTCAGTTTCTTTGATCCCCGGCAAGCCTTTGCATAAAGGATCATAAGGAATTGTGCCATTAGAGTGATGGGAACTGCTGCTTTTATCAAACACATCAAAGTTTAGTTGGTGCCTATCAAACATACATGTTTGTTACCCTGGACACAAAAACTAAGGGTATATTTTAATTAAGTCATGTAGCCTCTTTGCATGGGCAGTGGTCAGTCTGTATATCTGCACTGCGTGTAAGTTAATATCATCATGTTTGTTTGTATACTAGCTTGAGGAGATGCACTGAGTATCCTAACAGAGGTGATGAAAAAACAGAATCATTCTCAAAGACTGGATAAAAGCAAGAGATTAATCAGTCATCAATGTGAGGTGTTAAACTCCTTTTGCATTGCAGAGAGAGTCTACTTGCTCTTGAGTATTTACAGAGCATCTCTAAGCATCAAATATGGAGGAGAGCTACTGTAGCGGCCCATAGAAACAGCCATCATTAGGAATCTATGCAATCTTTGGTTGTCCTTACCAGAGCACTTTTGTACAGCATTTAATTTCACATCCAAAATGCACTTGCACTACCAAGGCAAATCATACTTCTAAATTAAAAAAAGCACTACCAGACCTCCCAAAAAACCCAAACAAGCAAACTGCCTCACTTATACTGTAAAAGTACAACCTAAAAACATTTTGCAAAAATGCTTTGCAAAACAAAAAGAACCCTTCTATACTGTTTAAATTTGAATGCAACATCCTATATGGTCCATGTTTACACTGCAGTACGAAGTTAGTGGTTCCTTTTGATGCAGATGATAAGAAAATTAAAAGGCTAGGCTGTCATTCACTCACAACACGGTTTTGCATTTCACTGCATGGCTTTTCCATAGTTTTTCTCTAAAAACATGTTCTAGACTGATGTGTTTGACCTTTTCGTTTGCGCCTCACATCTTTTACAGAATCTTGTGTATGACACAGCAATACAAAAATGTGGAGCTTAAGGTAAAAACAAGTTCACCTTTAACAAAAAAAGAGACTATAGACCTGGATCAGTTGCATACACAAACCCACTTTGATAATGAAATCTTATTACACTTTCAGCTTTCTACAGTGCACAATGTTGCTGTTTAAGCATGGAGAAGATCTGCAAAGTTAGACAGCACACAGTCCACTTAAAAGGAAGTTTTTCTTTGTTCAGTAAGAAGTGTTTCAGAACTCTAAAATGCCTTGTAGTTTTCAGTAGTTTTCTTCTGGGAATGTACATGTTGCGATATCGTGAATTAAATAATTCAAAAAGGTTATAATTGGACCCATTTAAAGGGGACCTATTATGCCTCCATTCTACAAGATAATATAAGTCTCTGGTGTCCCCGAAATGTCTCTTTAAATGCAAATGAGCTGCTGCTTAAGATTTAAAATACTCCAATATGGTATTATGGTATTTAATATTATGTTAGGTTAACTTGAGTTTAAAAGTTTTGAAGAGAGTACCATAAATGGGGAATTGTAAAATATAGTCATTAAATTTATTTTGTGCCAGTGCACATTAAACACAAAAGGCACAATGAACTTTGTTTGACCCACATAGATGCTGAGTTTACTATATGACATTTTTCAATATTATGTAGACATTACAAAAAAGAATAAAAATAAATAAATAAAAAGGAAGGTTATGTATTTAAGGGGACTATTGACAAATGAATGGGCTTTTCAAAACTAAAGGTCATATTATGTATAAATCTTGAAGTATAAAGGCTTGCTGTATTACAAAACATTCTTTGGTGCTTAAGACTGAAAACTGCTTCTTTTCTTTTCAAAACTTTAAAAAATGTACAGTACCTGAATACATTTGGAGTCTTTTTAGTTATTGGCTAAATGAATAAAATACAGTGAAGTGCTAAAAACAGAGAAAAAAGTGCACTATATACTATTTAGTAAAACCTGAAATTGGTGTGGCTTAATTTGAAAATTGAGTGGCTTATTGCTTGGAAGAATGTTTTGATTGCAAATTGTAAATATTCAACATGCTGATATTTACGATCAGAAATCCTGAGGTGGACAAACGAGCATATGAGTCAGAGATTATCACATGAAATGAAACAATTTAAAATCAGAAAGCAAGCAGGCAGAACATACATGTAGTCATGTTGCAGCATAAACTGAAATGGATAGACAATCAGCTTGTTGATTTGTGGCAACAGCATGAATGTTCATTCCTTTATTCATTTGCCATGCATATTCTCAAGGTTTGAGAGATTTTGCAAGATTTCCTTTGTTCACATTTGGGACAGGAAAATTGGTTGGTGTGTTGTCTTTGTGACATTTTACAGATTATAGGAGTAAAGGAAGAAATTTAGGATGTATCTGTCCTCATTTTTGTGGTCTCTAACATTCTGAAAATCTTTTAAAAAACTTTTAACATACCCTTCTTGTAATCGTCTGCAAGAAGGCAGGGCTTGGCATACAAATCGCATGGACAAACCCAACCAATGGTAAATAATAAATTATTCATTCATTTCTGTTACTATCATTAGTGTGAAAAGGAACAAAAGCTTTTGGTGTCATATGTGGCATCAAATGTAGCATTCATAGAAATTGCACAAAAATTTAAGCCGAAGCACTTATTTCCAATGAGCCTGTGTTGGACATATTGGTTCACCTGCAAAAAAACGTTCATATGTGGGTGGTTTTTAAACTGAACGAGGCTCTCAAAATAGTGCAGTACTGTTGACCCAACAACATCAGACATACACTACGAAATGACACTGGCCCCAGCAGCTTATTAGGAGAGCATCCGCTGGAGTTTGTGTTTCTGCTCTCTAATTATCCTGGCAGCTGTGCATGAAAAAAGATCTCCATGAATTAATCCTCTATCACCTGGCCTGCCTATATTCCCTCTCATACGTGACATCACTTAAGGGCCTTTGATGAGCCACACATTTCTCTGTGTACACTGCAGATCCAAACAAGAGAAAACCCCCCAGATGAAATGCTGCTTTGTGTTTGTTTTTGCCTGGTCCTGGAGGATCACATTGCTTCTGAAGACTCTGTCGCTCTCGGCAACAACATCTGCCTTGTGAGTGTGGGGCAAGTCCCTTCTGAGTAGAAATGCCATTTAACAAGACGTGAGGGATTTGAGTCAATGAGTGCTCAATGTGGTGAACTTCATCACAGCAATGAATCTCTCCAAAGAGCTTATGGTGATGGCCTTTTTCTCAGCTTGCTGGTGCGCTCTCCTAATGGTGGGGTGGCTCAGCTCTGTTCACAACAGAAACACTGTGCTTTTGATTGCTTTTTTATGTAAGAAGCTCCAATCGATCTTGCTGTTTTTGCTCTAACTACTGAATAGACTGTAAAAAGATAACAAAGTGAAAATTTGACTTTATTATGGTTAAGTTGTTAACTTTCAGTAACACAAGCCACAGCTCGTCTATTACAATCATTTGTTTTGTGTTAGAATAAGTTTGCATAACTTAAAATTGATAGTAAATGACTGCTTTTCTACAATGTTGATGATGATTTCTTACAGGTTATTAATGAGTACAAACACTATCATTCAAATACAGGTGGTCAATAACCACAGCGTTTACTTAGACAAGCTATTAAGATTTGAAATGCACACGCTATATTCTAAATATATTTTTTCCCACTGTTATTTGTATAGAAAAAAATTATCCTTTTATTTTTTATATATATATATATATATATATATATATATATATATATATTTATTTATTTATTTTTTCCGACAATGATGCCTCTTGTACATTGTCTTATTATCTTTTGGGAGAGGTCTGTGTCATTTCTGGTCAAAAAAACTTGCTGGTTGACTAAAAGTAAGTCAGAATTTGCCAGAGGTATGAATAATTTCAGCCTTAATTTTGCCCCTTTACTGATTTCTTATTTCTTTGCATGTTTGTCACACTTGTCACACACTGTTTTAGATCATCATAGTAATAAAAAAAAATTGTCAAATATAACAAGTAAACACATCACGGAAAAGGTTATAAATCTATTTCTAAAGCTTTGACAGTGCAGCGAGCTACAACTGGCAAACATATGGAAAACTAGAGAACTTTCTCAGGAGTGACCAGCTGACCAAAATGACCCCAAGAGGTCATAAAACAACATCCAAAGAACTGCAGGCCTCAGTTAAGGTAAGTGTTCATAACTACACCATAAGAAAAAAAGAGACTGGGAAAAATGGTTTGCATGGCAGAGTTCCAAGACAAAAACCACTGCTGAGCAAAAAGAACATAAAGGCTTGTCTAAGTTTGTCAGAAAACATCTTGATGATCCCCAATACTTTTGAAGAAAAGGTTGAACTTTTTAGAAGGTCTGTGTCCAATGTGTGGTGTTAAAGTAACACAGCATTTCAGAAAAAGAACATCATACCAACAGTTAAATGTGAAATGTGGTGGTGGTAGTGTGAGATGATCTGGGGCTGTTCTGCTGCTTCTGGGCCTGGAAGAATTGCTGTGATAGATGCTATTAACGCTATTATTATCATCACCAAAAATCCTGAAAAAAAACATCATACAGAAAAATAGAGTCCATAAAAAATCCATTAAATTACATCCATTAAATTACAACATCCATAATATTTCTGAGTTGTAATTAAATGCAGCCTTCTTGAGATAAGATACTACTCAGAGACTTCTTGTACTCTTGGACTCCATGCGGTCAGTTCTTCTTTCTAAAGAACTATGTTAGTTCTACATGGTTTGTGTGCTAGAGGACAGAACAGCTGCTTTACCAGGCCTTTGAATCACTCTAGCTGTCTTATGTCCAGTGCCCAAGAGAGCTGAGGATGAAGTGTATACTAGCATGTGTAATTACAAGCTCTGCAAACCATGTGAGTACACTACTAAATGCGACTCATGAAAGCCTGTCCTCCTGCATGACATCACAACCATACACATGTCACAAGAGGGACTTTGAGACCTTCCTCAACTTAATGAGCCCCCTGACAGTCCTAACCTCATTTTTGTTAAATTGGCTAATTAAAAAGACATTTACGACACAAATAAAACCAGTGTGCATTAAGCGAATACTGCTTCAGTGGATATACCTTTTTTTAAACAGAATAAATCCACTGCTTTAGACTTCATTTCACAATAAAGAGCAACCAGAGAGGACATTAACCATCGTGGTGGTATAACAACAAAGAAAGTGAATAATAAAAGACAACAAGTGTGTAAAGGATTACACTGAGTGAATTTGAATGAGTCGTAGTAGTGCTTAAGTAGTGCTTCCGGTTAATCTATAGTAATCATTAGTGGTGTGTTAGTTTATTATTATCATCTTTTTAAAGTTTACCTTTATTTAATCAATGTTAAATGTTTAATAATGTTAAACTTTAATTGTGATTCAGCTTTTAAAGCTTGGCTTTGTAAATCTTGTTCTAGCATTTAGGGACTTGTTTTGTTGCTGTTTCAATCACCATGTGTAGTCTTGATCACATTAATTAAACCAGAAATGGCAGGAATACTGTGAACTTTTTTCTCACTCCTCTTCTCTATTGTATGATCCGTTAGCAAGAGACAATTTGCATTATGTGGCATTAGTGAAGGGATTAGGGAACATGATTTATGCCGGCAAGACATTCTTCATTTTCGCAAATGAGTTTCCATTCCCAGTTGAACAATGGAGCACTGTCTGACCCTCCCTTAATCTCAGTGAACAAAAAGGGCTTGCTAAACCATAACTTTGGGACCTTGTTATTCAGACCGTGATTAAACCAGTGCTCCTAAATTAACATTAGGTTGGATCTCTATTAATTCTCTGTATTATCAGTGTTAATCACAAGTTAGCAGCCAATCAACGAGCAATGGCCAACAGAAAAAAGGACTGCTTTCTGTTGCATAGGTATCTGCTGTTTCAAATGGATATGGCTGATTGCTAATTTAGAGAGAGAAAAAATAACCATCCACACAAAAGCAGCAAATTACTGCAGGTACCCAAGCAATTATCTTTTCAGAATATACTGTGTCCTCGACGCATACAGAATTTTGAAAACCTTGCACCATATACGATAACTAATTAGGTAAAATAAAAATAAATGAAATGTTATTCATGCAAATGTTTTAACCTTTTTACCTTTAATATTCTGATTTAGAATAAATCTTCTCACATAGCCAGATCATGGGCTATTCAGCTTCAAGAAAGGTCTGATACATATTGCTTATTCTGAACAGAACTGCTAGTGGTTCTATCTAAAACTGAAGCCACTGAAGGTAGGGCAAAGTTTTAGAAAAAAACACAAGAGAAATTTGTAGATTCAGTGTTTACATTTTTGCCCATTCAAAAGGAATACACAGAAGTAATTATGCAAATGCAGATGTTTGCTTGTAAATATGTCCAATCAAATCAATTGATCAAATAGATCAATTTTATATCATGAGCTCTGCTTTTATCATGACCTTTTGTGCAAATTCAGTAATACTATATAAATGATCAAAAAGAGAGAAAGAGATATGTGTTCTTTCACAATATTTAGACTACACAATATCAGCCCAACTTTGAAACAATGGGTTTAAGTGCTGTTGGCGACAATAAGCACTGCCACGTTAGCCCCAAGGCAGCCAATCAGATTACAGAAAAAACTGCTGGAAGGGACGAGAACAGGAAATTTTACTCGCCCGACTTAAACCCACGTTTCCCACATTGGCACCGTGGCTCAGTATATCACTGTACATTCTGCTGTCTTGAAAATGGAAATGTCTTTTGGTGAGTAAATTGCCTGGGGTTGAAAGCAAATGAAGATGTTTGAAGATTTTCCCGTGTTGTTACAGCTGGTTTGTTAGGTGTAATCAATGAGAGAGGATAGGCGTGAGGAGAAGTCAGAATGACTGGCAAGGCCCTGACTGCACTGGCCAGGTGCGGAGTGAGTAGGGACCTCCCTGTTAACACATGGCACACCACTCAGCCAGGGAGATTAATGGGTCTGACTGCATGGCAGCGGAGCGGCCAGGGATCAGGGAGTGTAATTGCGCTGGGGCAAGTATGGACATGGACAGCTGCGCATAGCAGGAGCCAATCACACCTCGTCATCCCTGCCATACCTCCAGTTGTTCACCCCAGGTAAGAGTATCCCAGTCCGAGTTGTGATAGGATACCAAGATGAGGATTCCAGGTGAGTGAAAAGGTGTTTTAACTTCTATCACAAAAGCAATTTTTATGTAATAAAAGTTCTATTTTGGTTAAATGATTGCAGAAACACTTTTGTGGATCCAGGTTATGTGTCAAGACTTTGAAAGAATCTGTTTCTGCCAGCTATCAGAAACTTCAGCAAAAAACTATGTTTTTATATTAGACCACCAGTGTAAGGGGAAAATCTAAAATAAAACCCCCCAAAAAACAGTTTGTCCTCTGGAAATTCTTTATGTGGAAATGATCCCGTGCGCAATAATATGCTTTTGTGTACATGAATCCACAAACTCTATTTAATGCGTAACATCTTCGCAAACAAAATGAACATCTCATTATAGATATGAGAGACATTCACGATGAATATCTCATATCTATAATGATGAAATTGCATTTCTGCCTCTCCCAAACAAATTTACCACCCTGCTCATAACAATCTGCCTCTTGCTCTGCATAAACTGTTTTGACACCCACATGCTCATATAATTTCACCGAAGTCCTTGTTCCAGCGACAGATGTTTAAGACAATGTAAATTCATTGGTGACATTGAGATGGTACTTTGCTATTCAAATGAGCTCTGTCTCCTTCAGCACTAAATGGCTCTTGTATTGGTTGGAAATATCAGTGTCTCTATAAACAGCTGTGACCCCACGCAGGAAGTCAGGCATCCCACTTCCTGTGGCAAGCTGTGCCGCTGGCTCTCCTGGCCAGAGATGGCTTTCTAATTGGTGTCCTCTCACCTCTTTATACTGAGATGCTCCTGTTTGACAGTTCTTGGCAGCAGGATGAATGTCCTTGAAGAACAAAAAAGTCGAACCCGAAACCTGTAAAAGTAAAACACTTTACCTTCAAGGATTTTCCATAAGTGAAAGGGGACAAGGAACAATACCCACTGCTGTGTTCAAAGTGAAAGCTGGCTGTGAAATACCAAACGAGTGAGGAAAGTAAAAAATTGCGGCCTTATGCCATCTAAATTTAAAAAAAATATTTGTCCATGTATAACGCTTTACAGATCATTTTTAGAGGCCATAGGTAATTAGTTAATCTTTCAAACATAAACTAATAGGTTTTTCTGAATTTCCTCAATAGAGGGAAAGAAATTACTCAAATTTAATCATAGAAAAGATATGTTCCAAAGACGATTTAAAGTCATGAGTTGGAATGACATGAATGTGAGTAAATGAATTAAGACAAAATTTATGGGGCGGTAAACAAACGTTTTTATAAGGGCACCTATAATGCAAAATCAACTTTTAGAAGCTGTTTGGACAGAACTGTGTGTAGGTAGTGTGTCCACGGTCATATTGGAGTGATATAAACACAACAAGTCCCTTTTCTTAATTTCCTGACCTTAAAATATGATTTTCCAGCGATTTTGAGGTCTACCGCAACGTGACATAGGAGTTGGCAGCTGGAGGGGCGTAGTTATGTTTACCACGCCCAATATCGAAAACACAAGTAATCTGAGAATTTAACTGAAAAAACAATAAGTGCATTTTCAGATTTCAATTAAAGATTACAAGGGCAAACTTTTTATAAAACAGAACATGTTTGTAATAAACATCTAGAGGCTATTTGCGAGGCCGCTTTAAGTAGACATGCAAAACGACGTGTGTTTGTGCATGTGCGAACTTTGGAATAGCATTTGTGTGACTCATCGTTTCAGAAAACGCTGCATCGTCTGCTTGAACAAACTAAACCACAAATATATCAAATAAACTTACTTGCTATATTTGACTCAGAAACTAATAAAACAAATCCTGGATCTGCTTCATCCGTGTCACTGCTGTTTATCTGACGACGCAGTAGAAGCCGACACGCACATTGGAAAGGTGGGCGGGGAGAACCAGCTCATTTGCATTAAAGACACAGGCTACAAAAACATTGAACAAGGTTTAGTTTAATTTTTCTTTACTGAAACTTTACAGACACATTCTGGAGACACCAAAGACTTATATTACATCTTGTAAAAGGGGTAAAATAGGAGCCATTTAAGCATTTTGACATTAACTATAAGAACGCAGTAACTACAACTGAAATACAGCAATGACCTTTTTTGGTGCAAAGATGGTCTCTGGAAAGAAGACCATAAAATAAGTCATTAAATTAAAGCTGATTTACATCTGATTTTTGTTGTTGTTGTTGAAGTAAATGTGATGGGAAGAATAGCTTTAAAGCGATTTGATGAACTCAAACACAAATGACAGAAAGAATTTATCATGTTATTAGTGTTACAGTCCAATCATTCATTCATTCATTCATTTTCATTTCGGCTTAGTCCCTTTATTAATCTGGGGTCGCCACAGCGGAATGAACCGCCAACTTATCCAGCATATGTTTTACGCAGCGGATGCCCTTCCAGCTGCAACCCATCTCTGGGAAACATCCATACACACCCATTCACACTCATACACTACGGACAATTTTGTCTACCCAATTCACCTGTACCGCATGTCTTTGGACTTGTGGGGGAAACCGGAGCACCCGGAGGAAACCCACGCCAACACAGGGAGAACATGCAAACTCCACACAGAAACGACAACTGACCCAGCCGAGGCTTGAACCAGCGACTTCTTGCTGTGAGGCGAACGTGCTACCCACTGCGCCACTGTGAGGCCCCAGTCCAATCACATTAAATGAAATGGAAGCATGGCATTTGTTTAATACTATACTACCCTACAGTAATCATGCTTGCTTGGTTTAGACAGTGGCATTATACAAGCTTCCTCTTCTTCTTAGACAGCGGCGTATGAAAACAAATATATATACATAATGTGTGGAAATTCATTGCATTATTTTATTGATTACAATATTAATGTATGATTGTATATAATGTATGTATATGCTTTCAGTAACGTTAAACAGGATTATGGTGTGTAAATATGAAAATAAATGTTTTCTTGTTCAGACGAGTGAACTTTTTGGCTGTTGTCACTGGCAGAGTGCTCCATGGGACTGAAGTTGAGAGGAGGCTCTTGGGTATGAGCATTTACATGTCACAGTCATGCAAAAACCCAGATAAATAATTCATTTGACCCAGGCAAAGGCTATTTTAAGAGGTCATCATATAGCTTCATAAGCAACAAGAAAGCTGACAGCAAGCAGGTCAAGTGTTGTCCTCAAAACCTTGTTTTTTGAAAGGGTTAGCATAGCAGCAGCTGTTCAAGCAAGAAGGCAACTGACCTGTTCAGTAAACCATAAATAAGTCAGAAGAATATGCAGTGACTTTGTAAAAACGGGTGTTGTTTACATTTCACCTTGGGTTGTGACTTCAGATACCACAACTTGAAAGCATATACTGTAACAATGTATGACTAATTATCCCTGTGTCTGAACACTATTCCACAAAATAGCTTATAAAACTTTTTAATGTCTTGGATTCTATTCATGTCCACTCAAACCCAAATTTCACAAATGACAACATTTACATTTTTATGTTGGATAATTAAGATCTGTGATCATTCTAGGCAATCACGCACAAATATCTGTTATCACCATTCCTTAATTAAAGTAGATTATTACATTGTATAGTATATTCTAATACAACTGTAAATATGTTATGTGTCTATATATTCTTATTGAATTGTTTTGAATTGAGTAAATTGTTTATTTATTAACACATGGCTTAGTGGTCAATGTCAAGATGGTGGATCCTTTCAAGATTAAACAGAACATAATGTTACAAAGCCCTAGTTGCAGTATGTCCAAACATGTTTTCTTTATTTATTTTTCTGTCTTCTTTTCTTTTCTTTTTTTTAATATTGTGAGGTGTAAACCATCTGTTTGTCTGAATTGCCAGATTTTCCTGTGAGAAAGTCCACCTGCAGTACATTGTCTCACCTGTTTGACACCATCACATGGCGGGCAGTCACATCCGTTGATTGCTTCAGCCTTGGTTTTTACAGGAGTCTCCTCGGGAATGAAACAATCTGTCAATTCTCACTAGAGCACTTTTTTAATGAAAAGCATAGCACTGCTGCATAAGGTGTTTGGCAAAGCTTCATTGTGTGACTGCCAGAAGTTGCATTATGCTCCATTTTATACTTAAACAGTATTTTCTTGGCAATGACTTGCCTGACAGCACTGAGTCAAATGTACACTTACATCAAATATGTCAAGTTCATAAAAAACCTCATGATTTTAATACTAATAGATCACTTACAGTGTGCTTCTCTGTGAGACTGCCAATAAATTCCAAGCCATCCTTGAGGATAAAATGACATGATATATAAAAATTAAAATCACCCTTAATATTTTATGACATATAAGTTGGGGCGTCAATCAGTTTTAACATGTAATCCAATAAATTATGATATACTAATTCACTCACTCACTTTCCTTCGGCGTATTCCCTGCTTTATCAGGGGTCACCACAGAGGAATGAACCACCAATTACCCTGGCAATTGTTTTACAAAAGCTGATGCTGTTCCTGCCGCAACCCAGCACCGAGAGTACAGCCCTGAGAGTACAACCCTCAGTGCGGGGAAACACACTCTCCTATTAACACACTCCGACTAATTTAGTTTAGCTGATTAACCTAACTGCATGTCTTTTGGACTGTGGGGGGAACCCATGCAGACATGGGAGGAACATGCAAACTCCACACAGAAAGAGAGTTTGGTCTATTGGTCCAGCAAAGACTTGACCTTCTTGCTGTGAGGCAAACATGCTAACCACTTAGCCACCGAGCCTCCCCGATACACTGATTCATAAATCATAATAAAGATCATTCAAAGACAGTGAGTCATGTCATTGCCATCATGCTCAATTGATGAAGAGCTGATTAATTTACCTTAGAGTAGATCTAAACCATGCTCCTGAAGCCCCCAACACTGCCCATTTTGCATGTCTCTTTTGTCTCACACAATGGTTTCAGGTCTTATACAGTAGTCTCAGGTCATGAGTTGATTAGCTGAATCAAATATGTTTGACTAAGGCAACATGAAAAATGTGCAGTGTTGGGGGCTCAGGGAGGTGGTAGTGAGTAGTTACTAGGTGAGTAGTTTGTTCTATTGGATAGTTTTTTGTTTTTTTTTTGGTTACCAAAATTTTCTGTTCGGTATATTTGCAGATGCCTGTGTCAGGATTCACAGATGTAAGAACAGGCCAGAAAATTAGTGCATTCTCCTGCTAAACTGGCCAGCGTGATTCAATTTTATTTCTATATTGACTGATGTGTGGGTGAGAAAAGCCACCTCTTTCTATTAAGACAAATCATTAGCAATCCTTCTTGACGTATGACATTATTTGCCAGTGAGGCCTCTTCAGAGACATTCACCAGGATGATACGCATTCTGGAGTACAGTAAAAATTGACAGTTTTATTATTTTTGACAGGCACACAAATTACTTTTAATAAAGCTGAATTCTCAGCCAGTCTGACGTATTGTTAACTACCCCCGCAGAGGAGAGGGTAAGAGAATATCACGTCGTGGAAACTACCTGAGATTTTTAGTCGGCGAATGCTTAAACCAAGATAATTCATTTTGTTGTGAGCCAGACCGACTGTCAGGAAGCAGACTTTGACAAGGAAACCGACTCTGACCTTCAATTAGACTCTAGAATGATAATGCTGTGGGGAGAAAGTAGAAAGTAGAAAAAAGTGTTAGTGCAAAAATCAATAGCTCATTTTCTCCTTTTTTGTATAGGGATTTTGATGTTTGCTGAGATAAAGGCAGACAAGACTTAGGAATGGAGTGTAGAATGAACTTGAAAAGCACAGAAATTGTCACCGTTGCATTGACTCACTGCGTTTTGTCCGTGATTTACAATTACGCACAGTTCATTTGCACATGTCTTACTGGTGTCCTTCAGTCAAGAAAAATATTTGAAATTGTTTTATTGAATCTACATAAAAAATGACTTAAATACAACAACAACAACACGCACACACATACGCACATACTTAAATAAATATTTTAATTATGTATCCTTGTAAATGTTTTAAATTCTTGTCACCTGCATCAGCTGTCAGTGCTATTTTAGTATCACATTAGATATTATTTTAGGTTTTATTAATATTTTTTAGGGGCAGCACGGTGGCGCAGTGGGTAGCACAATCACCTCACAGCAAGAAGTTCGCTGGTTCGAGCCTCGGCTGGGCCAGTTGGCATTTCTTTGTGGAGTTTGCATGTTCTCCCTGTGTTCGCGTGGATTTCCTCCGGGTGCTCCGGTTTCCCCCACAAGTCCAAAGACATGCAGTATAGGTGAATTGTCCGTAGCCAAATTGTCCGTAGTCTATGTGTGTGTGTGAATGAGAGTGTATGGGTTTTTCTCAGTGATGGGTTGCAGCT
>CAIGQW010055024.1:5562538-5587580 GCA_903798125.1 Danio choprae
CTTTAAAAAGACGCGTTGTTCGACCGTGTTGCTCTTTTAGTGTGTGTGTGCTGTGATACAAACCGCTCTTTGAAGAACCGGACCAGAGAAACGCCCAGGGACGGGAGAATGAACCCAGCTCGACCGCCGCTGCTCGCGTTGTCACTCGCTCTGGGACTGGGAGAAACAGCCTGCAGTAAGTCAGCAGCTTTCTCTTTCTCTCTCTCTCTCTCAATCAAAGTTGTCAGAACCAGCAATGACTCTTTCAGTGCTTGTAAGGCTTCTGAAAGTGAAAAAGGTATGGTTTCAGGGCAGAGCTGGCATCTTATACACAGACTGATTGTGATTGCTGCCAGCTGTGCGCGCTGACACTGCCAACTCATTGGCATTTCATTGGCCCGTTTTATTACTCTTCAGATGATTGGCTTTCTGACGAAATCCCAATAGTGGAAGTTTCCACATAGCATTGTAGTTCCCCTCCCGCTGGGGAACTAATACAGCCTTAATGTAACAAAATCACTGTTTCAGTATCCATATCAACAATACATGACACTGCAGAACTATACATATCTTCTAAATGATTAGCATTGAGAAATGGAAAAGCTGTAAGAAAATAAATGGCATATAAACACTTTCCAAATGACCTTTGCAGAACACCTGAAAAACATTAAAAGTAATCAGTTTGCTGTCTCATGATTTCATTCATCGGTTTAGCTTTCAGAAGCAAACTTTAAAGAGGCTTCACTCTCACTGTAGAAATTGCATTACATTGGGAAAGTGTGGATATGGTGGAGGACCACAAGGGTTTAGGGTGCCATTTGGGATTGGGCTGAAGTTGTTTCTCATTCTGCTGCATTCCAAGTTCAGCCCTGTCCAACTGTTACAACATTAATGGTATCCAAATAAACATATACCAGATGACATCCCTGGATTACCATAGTGTCAGCTATCTGCAAAATCAGTTCTACCAGAAAGATTCAGAGAGAGGGTTTTGCATGCTATTTATTCCATTAAGGATAAACAGATAGTACTGAATTACAATAATTTACACCTAGTTGTATGGAAAAGTTATTTAAAGTAGGCCATGTCGTGTTCCTGCCTAAAGATGAAGACCATGTACAGGGATGTAGAGAATTGCATCATCAATTGCAAACATGATAGAGAAAAATAAGTACTTATATACTCGGCTTAAGCACTGACTGGCCAAGCTATCATTGACTAGTAACAGTACCATAGATATTCCATATCACAGCAATCAAAGTATCTCAACTGAAGCAGAAGTGCTCTCAGGCACCAGTTTTCAAAAGAGTGCTGACTTTTTTAGCTGGCTAAAATTTATTTGCTGGACACATACCCTAATACTTGAACTTCCTGAATATCATAACTACTAAAATTGTCATAGCAGCCATTTTGTCAGCCATCTTTGTCATTTAAATTGGAAGTTTCTCCTGAAGTTTTGTAATATATAATTATGCAAGAGCTAGACAGAGCCCAAATGCTTCACTTTGTGTATGTAAAGTGGGACAGTTTTTTTTTACCGTATCTTATGAGGCTATCTGAATGGCAACAAACATTGATTGAAGCTTAATGTTTTTATTGTTATATGTTATATCAGGAAATGGAATTTTATTTCTTATGAATGTGAATTCATTAGTTAGCATAAACATTTGTTAAGCATTATTAATTTTTTTGTTAATATTAACTAAGTATATATTAATGTTTTAGTTTATTCTGGACATTTAAAATTAAATATAGTTCAGAGTGAAAAAATGACTTGTTATGTTTTGACTTCAATTGTTTGCTGTTGACTCAGGAAAGTGTGCTCCTTAATCTTACAGCAGCATTTGATACAGTTCAAGATGAAATTATTTTAGAGCATTTGAGTCAGTGGGTGGAGATGGGAATGGGGGAATGGTTTTATTTTTATTTAAAGGACAGAAGTTCTGTAGCCCATCTGGGAAATTATTTCTCAAATTTGGTAGTGTGTGTACTTTATGTGGGATTTCGCAGGGGTCAGTTCAGGGGCCTATATTGTTTTCTTTGTAAATGTTACCTCTCAGCCTTATTTGTTGAACATACTGTACAATATCACTTTATCAATGTTATGCAGACAACACACAACTGTCCTGTATTTTCCAATGAAGGTAGATGATGGCACTACATCAAAGGCTGTGATGAGGTGAAATTAAACTTTGGATTTTTGCTGCAATATATCACCCACAAATATACTTTATCATCTAGACCAGGGCTCACCAATCTCGGTCCTGAAGGGCCGGTGTCCCTGCAGGGTTTAGCTCCAATATGCTTCAACACACCTGCCTGGGTGTTTTAAGTATACCTAGTAAGACCTTGATTAGCTTGTTCAGGTGTGTTTGATTAGGGTTGGAGCTAAAATCTGCAAGACACCGGCCCTCCAGGAACAAGTTTAGTGACCCATGATCTAGACCATCTTGCTTCTATTATACTTAAGCAAGCAGGGCCGGCCATGGCATAGGCAGTATAGGCAAATGCTAAGGGCGCCGTACAGCCAGGGGGCGCCAGAAATGGGGGAAGAAAAAAAAGTGTAACTTCCACTGTTCTTAAAACTAGTTGGTATTATGACTTCAGAAAAGAATAAGCCTCCATTCATTTAACTTCATAGCAAATCCTACTAAGTAGTAGTAGTAGTAATAATAATAATATGGCCTACTTGCCTAAGACGCCCTCCCCCCTGTTTTCCGAATAATTAGACTTTACCTGCCACACGGTGGTCATTTTTTTTGATGGGTTAACATTTAAAAATGTCCCAAACTGTCTGGTGCCCAGGGGAGGAAAAAAGAGAAGAAGAGGAGGAAAAATGCAACAAAGACAGTGGTAATGTTATGATAAAGATAATTATTTTGCTGTATCTGAATGATGATTGATAACGTCATTATCAATTAGCATGACACTTTCTTTCCATTAAAGCTGTGCGTTGATTGTCGCAACCTCTGAAGCGAATAAAAAGTAAACAAGATTTTATAACTAGATTTAATTTCTGTATAGGCCATTGATTTTAATAGGCTAAACCTTTTATTTTATTGTCAATATTTTCTATCATTTGAGGCTAATTGTTGTCCTGTTTTTTTTTTACATCCCAATGTTGACAGGTATGGCATAACATGGTTTGCTAATAAATAAATAACTAGCGCTATCTGTTATCTGTTTTAATGTCAGCTAATGTTATGGAAGAGGATAGATGATATAGAAAATAGTAATGTAACTACCCACATCATTCCTTCCTCAGGCAAATGTGTAAAAACTAGACCTATTCAGCAGGTGTTATAACATTAATTGCATTGACATGGTTATCTGACGTTTTCCCAGCTTGTAATAGTCAATCAAAATGCTCTTCATTTTCCATAGTTGTAAGCCTAGCTGTATGTTGTTACAGTTCATATTGTTTAAAGTGCATTTATCAAAAACTTTACATCAGTGTTAAACTGCACATCATTAATGTTAGAACATAGCTGAGCATTCCCACATGGTATATTATACTGCAGCTATTCGTTTTTTGCATTATGCTAAATAGCATTTCACTGTAATGACAATAAAATTGAAATGGTTACTAATTCTAATATCATTTGTAGGCCTATATCAGAAAATGTATATTATACAGTATAGTCTACATCATGCATATATCTCTAGGTTTTTCATGTATATTATTTAATTTAATTTTATTCTTGAATAAATGTGTCATGTGTTTATTATTAGACTGGTGTCACATACTCTTCTTCTGTCTTCAGATGTGATGCTGAGGTTTCTCAGTCCCACCTTTGCAAATCCTTCTTACTAAGTATTTATCAATGTTGAATTGCCATATTTAAATTAAATAATTTCTAAGACAAAGCTATTAAGTTTCTTATGAGTATATGTACACTAGCAGTGGAATTTAGTGCGATGTGCCTGGACGCCACCTGAAATCTTGCCTAGGGCGCCCAATTGACTAGGGCCGGGCCTGTAAGCAAGCAAATAATTTCTGAAGTATATTTAAATCAGAGCGCACATTTGAAGAGCATGTGAAGCTGTTGGTGAAGGCTGTTTTCTTTAATTGAAAGTATACTCCAAAAATAAAAACCTAAAAAAATAAAACTTTTTGTCTTTTAATAATGTTTTTGAAGCAACTTATACAGGCTTTTCTATTTTCAAGGTTGAATTATTGTAATTCTTTGTATCTTTCTCTAGTTTTGTTGAATCATCTTTAACTTCTACAAAATGGAACAACTAGACTTTTTCACTGGGGCCTAGGCGCAAGTCTATGTTTCAAGGTTTTAATGTTTGTTTTAAACTTCTTATATGCCATGACAGGCCTCACAGTGGCGCAGTGGGTAGCACGTTCGCCTCACAGCAAGAAGGTCGCTGGTTCGAGCCTCGGCTGGGTCAGTTGGCGTTTCTGTGTGGAGTTTGCATGTTCTCCCTGTGTTGGCGTGGGTTTCCTCCGGGTGCTCCGGTTTCCCCCACAAGCCCAAAGACATGCGGTATAGGTGAATTGGGTAGACTAAATTGTCCGTAGTGTATGAGTGTGAATGGGTGTGTATGGATGTTTCCCAGAGATGGGTTGCGGCTGGAAGGGCATCCGCTGCGAAAAACATATGCTGGATAAGTTGGCAGTTCATTCCGCTGTGGCGACCCCAGATTAATAAAGGGAGTAAGCCGAAATGAAAATGAATGAATGAATGAATGTATATGCCATGACTACTAATTAAATGTTGGATCTAATTTAGGTTTATAAGATGTCAAAACAACCAAGGTCAACACCAAAATCTGCTCTAAAGTCCAGATCACCCCAAATCCTGCTCTAAATTGCTGCAACGCTTTTTGGAATAAACTGGCTTTTGAATAGCCATTGCACTACATTGGGTTATTTTAAATGAACGATTGAATAAAGTGCGTAATTTGTGAAAGGGCCTTATCATGAGCTCGCATTGCCAGTCTCCTGCATTCAGATGTATGAATGGAAGTCCATGGAAAGAAATGTGTAGCTTGACTGCCCCTTAAAGAAGGAAATAGCCATGTTTAAAGTGGTTTAAGTCTCCTAGTCCACAGCTGGAGCCACCACAACAACACCAGGTTGATTAGCTCTATGCTAGCCAGTCATGTCTCATTCATCTAATAAAATGGCCATGGGGAGTAATGCCTGGAAAGTGTGGAAGGGCTCTCTGCATGTGTGACTGTAAGACCCCATTCGTACCCTTTTGCCCATTACCTTTTCTCATGTTCTCCCATGCATATCAGCCCATTGTCACAGCCACTTAATGTCTCCACATGCAGTCTCTGGTCACACACTCCAAAAATACAGTTTTAATACAATGCACTTACGCATTTCTGTCCTCTTATTCAGATAGTTCAGACTAAATTGCTCTGCTATATTGACAGTTCACCCAAAACTGAAAATCTGTCATCATTTTTACACACTTACATCATTGTTACATATTCTGAAGAACTGCTTTTGACCATAATATGAAAGTCAATTGGATCTAAAACTGTCAAACCCAACAACAAAAAAACAACAAAGGGGTGAAATTAATTGATGCACATGCTACAAAATGTATTCCTTTATTTGGTTGTTTAGTTACTTACAGTAGTTAGTTAGTTAGTCACTTAGTCAAATCTCATTTTGTATACATTATGTTGCTCCACAAGATATGAAATCTACCAGTAGAATTAACTGAACCCCCCCAACCCCCCAAAAACAGGCAATCATTTTATAGTTAAATATGAAATAAAATAACGTGATCATGTAACATAAAACATATAACATGCCCGGGCAGATTTCTTGCTATTTCTGCACAGAACTTTGTGAAAAAATCAGCAGATCTATGGGGGATAATTTTAAGAGCTTACAGGAGCAACTAAACACTTACCACATATGAAATAAACCTTTATTTAAGGTTTAAAATGCAAATTCAATTAGAACCACTTTTTTTTTGGTAAACAAAGTGGGTCTCTCAAATAATATATCTACTAAAGGGCAGAATATTACATTACAAGCTGTACTGTACATCAAGCATATGACCATTTGCATATTATGCAATAATAATACTGAAATTAATATAGAAACTGAACAAATATACATTCACACACATTTACATATGTACGTAAATAAATCGACTGATTTAGACACAGATTTTGTCTGGGCCTACATCTAACTAAATAAAGTTGAAACTATAAGTTTTAAAATGACTAAAACTAAAATGCAAAAATACAATTAAATAAATTAAATAAATACAGATACAACAAAAATGGCCTCACGGTGGCGCAGTGGATAGCACGTTCGCCTCACAGCAAGAAGGTTGCTGGTTCGAGCCTCGGCTGGGTCAGTTGGCGTTTCTGTGTGGAGTTTGCATGTTCTCCCCGTGTTGCCGTGGGTTTCCTCCGGGTGCTCCGGTTTCCCCCACAAGTCCAAAGACATGCGGTACAGGTGAATTGGGTAAGCTAAATTGTCCGTAGTGTATGAGTGTGAATGGGTGTGTATGGATGTTTCCCAGAGATGGGATGCAGCTGGAAGGGCATCCGCTGCGTAAAACATATGCTGGATAAGTTGGCGGTTCATTCCGCTGTGGCGACCCCAGATTAATAAAGAGACTAAGCCGAAATGAAAATGAATGAATGAATGAATAAAACAAAAATAATATATTAAAATAGAACATATACAATAAACTGCTAATTAATTTTGTTATGGTTTATACTAAAATCACTGCATTTAACGGATTTTGTCGCCACTGACTAATTGTCTGGACAAAATTAATGACAAACAGGAAAAAAAAAACTGTTTGCAAAATGTCTTCTTTTTGTGTTTTGCAGATTAAAAGACAATTCTACAGGAACAACATGAGGGTACTGTACATGATGACCAAATTATTTTTTTTTGAGTTCCCTGTCCCTTTAAATCTACATAGCATTTGCATGCTGTTAAACTCCAATTCCTTTTCTCCTGCTCTATCTGCATTGCAGTCTGGATGCTGAGCATTTTCTTTTTTTTTTGACTAACGAGGGAAAGGAAGGATAATTGAGCTCAGCCCTATATGAAAGCTCACACTCATATACACATACATGCTCGTCAAGCGTCAAAAATGTAAAGCCAGCAGAAAAAGAGTATAACTAGACGGTTCAGCAAAATGTTGAGGAACTTACAGTCCTGTAGGTAGACCCTTTTGCTTGGATAATCTTTATTCATTTGCTTTTTTAAGGCTCCGTTTTTTTGCCCCCACCTCTGTCTTGGGCCTGGTCCAAAGCTGCAGTCCTGGCACATTTGCAGAGCACATAATGGTGGTTATATGCCCAGATTCACCAATTATTCTTGAGCTCACCTAGGTGGCCTCTTCTCTTTTTAAGTAAAATCTCTCAGGTCCGTTTCCGAAGCCCACTTTCTACTGAATCAATGACTCTAACAGCTGTATAACTGCTATTGTCTGTGCAGACAGACTTAATCAAGACTTTGCTTGTCTGCAAATAGAGTGTTCCGTATGCATATTGCTCTCTTTGCCTAATAGAAGCTGGTCCATAACCAAACCACGTCTCTTTTTTCTTCTTCTCCTTTTTGTTAGTATTCTCCACCACCACCACCTGCTTTCAAACATCAAGGCTTTTCAGTTCATGAAAAAAAAAAAAGGATTAAAGTGTTTTGAAATGATAGGACACACAACAGAGTGTCTAAAGATACACAATATTTAATGGTTCAAGAAAAAATCCAAGACAAGAAAAACATTACACCAAATGTAAATGAGTGTGTACTTCTTTTTTTCTCTTTCTTTTCATTTCTTTTTTTTTTTTTACTTCTAGGAGTATTTTACAGGGTATGATAGCAAGATATACTTCAGTTGTTTAACAGTGTTCATTTCTTGACTGCTGGCACATAAAAGCTCTCCTCCAAAGAAAGAAGGAATTGTGAAATACAACAAATGATGTTTTAAATTACAAGCAGATTTAATATATCAGCAGTTTCATATTCTTTTCTTTCAGATTCTATACAAGATACATAGTGTGTACATACATTATCCGGCCGGTTTTGTGCCAGTATACATACATGCACACACACAAACGTACGCGCACACATATAATAATATAAAGTATGCATATGTTTTAAATATATTACAACAGAGATTGTCCTCATTTTTCATGATTTTTTTGTCTTTTATAAACTATTTTCAGCAAGTAGAAACCACTTTTCCTTTTGTTTACATCTTAAAATTTGTTTCCCGTGGGGTTAATGCTAAGTATATCTATGTACACTTTGCTCTTTTTTATCTTTTTTTTCTATAGCAATGGTGAGAATTGATTTGATATGTGTATCGACGTGTTGGGCGTTGAAAATGTGTTGCTATTATGATCCTTCATACTAACCATAACACATCCCGAGAGAGATGCTGAGCATATGACTGCACAGCTACTGATCAGTTGTCAGAACAGGGGTGCACTGCTACGATCGACCAGTGGAGATCAATGGGCATCACATGTAAATAAAAAAGGGACTACTAAGATCATCTGCTGTAATTCTTTACAAAAAAAATCTAATATTATATATATATATATATATATATATATATATATATATATATATATATAATCAAATGTCATATTAGCAATGCTACTTACTTCATTCATCATGAAACAAACCTTTTAGAAAAGTACAAAAGTGCTAGAAGGGAAAATAACCATGCTTATGCATTTATTAATCACAACTGTTTTTGTTTTCATTCTTTTTCACAAATTATTTGTCTTTTTTATTTGATAAACCTTTGGCACTAATGTAGTTGCTGCACTACAGACCATTTTCAGATTTCAGGAAATGTTTATCTTCAACTCCATATACTTTTAAAGTCAACATGAAATTATTTAAAATCCCTTTTAAACCAAGCAAGCATCCCCAATTTCAACTAAACATCCTGTTTAACATTTAGCTGAGGAAAAAGAGGAACATAAAAAAGAAGTCAGCAATTACTCACTCGAGGGTGAGTAAATGAACAGCATGTTTTCGCTTTTGGGTGAACTGTTCCCTTAAGAAAGCAAACAGGGTCAGTTTTGATTTGATGTTGACTTTAAGAGTGTAAATCATTTCAATCCATGCAGTTCTGCAATAAAGGGCATACACAGTTGAAGGCAAAATTATTAGCCCTCCTGTGGAATGTTAGTTCTTTAAAAATATTTCCCAAGTGATGTTTAATTGAGAGATGTATTTTTCCCAAAACATTATAGTTTTAACAGTTGATTTCTAATAACAAATTTATTTAGTCTTTGCCATAAAGACAGTAATGGTTTTGTAAGATTCTATTATTTAGCTTAAAGTGCAATTTAAATGCATACAGTAACTATGTTAATTTAAATAAGTTAAGACAAAAGCTGTTTAATCTGTACCCAGTCAAAGAAAAAAAAATCTTAATGATTTTTTAAATGTAAAACCAGATTTTATTCAAGCCAAACTAAAAGGAATAATACTTGTCTATAATAAAAAGAATATTATGGAAAACACTGAAAATATCCTTGCTCTGTTAACCATCACTTTAAAAATAATATTTTTAGTGAATACCTTTGCCTTCAACTGTACTGTATGCTTCAAAAGTCTAAAACTCTCCTCTTCAAAAGCCATTGTTTTTAATTATTTGGATGCTCTGAACATCTAAAAATCGTATGAAAATTTTTTAATGGTTTGCAAGTAGGTTTTTACAGATTTCAAGCAGTGTTACTCAATACAATTTGTATTCCAGACCTTGTCTTCTGAGCGTTTCCGATCTATTGTATGGATTAGAAGAGTGTGAGCTGAGTCGCCGTCTTCATTCTTGTCCCAGCAATAATGTCACAGCTAGCAGAATTGCAAGAGCTTGAGTTTGAGACCAGGCCACAGCTTCCTTTCGCTGATAGAGTCCCACACTGCAATTATTCCTCTTAATCAAGAGTGTTCGACAGATTTTCAACTGTTGTTGAGGGAACAGCTGCCAGAGTGATTGTCAGTTCTCTCGCATCAAAGAGCAACACACTCCAACACGTCTCGCTGTGACACATTTCGTGTTGCTGGCACGTACACTATTTTATAGTGAAGTAATTTTTTGGATCACTGACCCAAATATTTCTGTGTCATCAGTATATATACTAAGGAGAAGCGTTGGTGATTAAATTTGTGCTGATTTCTCAACCCGCACAGCCTCTTTGTGAGATTACTTGATGTCTCTCTGTTTGAATATATCGAACGAAAATGTGACACGATTGTAAGCAAACTTCTACTTCAATTAGCAGTCATTACATCCATACAGTACACATCTACATCTTAAGGCTGTTTCTTTGACATCATTATATATAAATCTCACAAATGCTTATTTTATTTTATTTTTTAAGTGAGTTTAAAAAGAAGTGTGCACCATTTAGGTAGCAAGCGCACGCACACACACAGGCACACACGCACACACATACAAAAGGTAGCCAATTATACTATTATAGAGCAGCACTCTGCTTCTATAACGGTTACGGTGATTACTGATCAAAGTAATTATACTATTGGGAGATTCTTGTAATTGGTTCCATAGCACTTATTATGGTGTATACGTTGTATATATCAAAAGGAAAACTTGATGTATTAGTGTGAAAAAGCAAAGCATGTCTTTTTAGCCATGTCTGTGCCTCAGCTAATGAGATAATGCTGAAAATAAGCGGGCTTTTTATAATGGGAGTAAAAGGGTGGCAGATGCATGGAAACTACCAACATGCTGAACATCAGAGCAAGATTCTAAGCTCACCAGGGAGAAGAGAGTTAACGTCAAAGTTTAAGAGGAAAAAAAAAAAAATCACCCTAATATATAAAAAGTTTCTATGTGTTAACACAGAGCAAGGCTAATTTTTGCAGAGAGGCTTAGCTGTATCTGTAGTCTTGACAGAGTAAGCAGCACATTCAGGGGCATGGAACTAGGTCTCTTTAGCAGAATTAAACTGACTCAGGCGGAAACAACGTACCTCAACGAAGCTGAAAGAAATACTGCAGTCACCCAGCACTCACACATTACACTTGACCTTATTGACTATGCTTACATGCATCATGATATTCCAAATGTGGTTCTTGACTCAGAGGCTAATTTTTAGTGTTTTGTTTTCGAGTGTGTCTGTTCACAAAGAAGAAGAAAGGGGGAAAAAATAAGCAACTTTGCTGTTAGTGAGCACCAATTAAACTTGCGAAGACCGCTAACTGCTGAAATGCAGACGTGCATGCATAAGGATTTAAAGTGAGACCAGATAATGTGTGAAATATTTTCTTTAAATAACAAGAACATGTCACTTACATGAGTTGTTGTGATGTTTTATTTTTTCTAGCAGTTTCGTAATTACTTGGAATATTGCTGTGCATGTAAACATATGCAATGAGTTCCTCCAGCAGCACACACTTACAAGTATTTTACTACTGTATGTCAAGTTGCATTCAAAAGGCGCACAAAAGAATGAATAGAAATCTTGTCCCTTTTGATCAAGAGTAAAGCTAAATTCATTTGCCACTAATCTGTCACTAAGACACATTTTACACCGCTTTTTTTTTGTCTTTTATTCATTTGAGAAGCTACTTTGGTCTATATCTACCAATTGTCTACTGTACAAGTTTCAGTTTCGTAAAGGATTTCAAAAGCTACTGTCCTTCATTACTGTACTACTGCTGTGTTTGAAAACATCCCGTTTGACAGATGTTAATAATCATCAGCTTTTCGGTTCCCATCACTCTCATTATGCGGTTCTCAGAGGCCTACCCTCACTTCTACAGCTGATGCTCGTGCAGAAAGGCTGCTCCACTCGAGGACATCTGGGGGCTGGACGTGGCAGAAAAACTGGCTAGAGGGATGACCTTGACAGGATCCTCTTTCTTGCTGCAGTGTCTCTCAAGTGTGTTGTAGAATTGAGGCCGGTTGCTCCCTTTGTCCAGATCATCTTTGGGCACCGACCTGCCGAGGGTGTGACGCCCATCTGGCTTGATCCCCCGTGCCCAGCTTTGCTGAAAACCAAAAGAGGGCAGAGTGGTGGTGCTGGACGTCTGGAATTGGGTCAACGCTGGCGGCATCCAGCAGCTGTCAGAATGACCCAGGATCAGACATTCCTGGGTACAGGTCTCCGAGGCCTCAGCAAGAGCCTTCTGCAGGTTCACTTCAATAGCTGTGGATGATACAATGACAAATGCCGAGGCTCAGTCAGAAGGTGAACATGCAAGACAAAATAAATCATACTTTCTCTTATTGCTGAGGCACATGGAGACAGTCAAAAACAAAAAAAAAAAAGAAGTTGCCACTATTGAAAGGTGACCTGTAAATGTCAGCCTCTGGAAGAAATGAAAGGCAGTGATAAATGTTTAATTCATCTCGTAATGAGAAAAACAACAGCGGTTCTTTTAATTTAAATGGTATTCCCATGGTCGTGAGTGTTTACCTACAATATGCGCTGAATTCCCTGTAGCTTAATTAAATCTTAAAAAAAAAAAAGAGTCTCTGTTGTTTGTGCCTGAGATTGGCTTTTTACATATTAAGGAATTAATGAACGTCTCCAAAACCATTGTTTATTTTAATCGCAGTCTTCATGGCGCACCTTTCTTCTGCTGATGTCTCCCATTTAATTCTAGTCAATTAAGACAAAGGAGCGATTCTTCCCTCTTCGCCTACTTGTTAGCGCAGCTGACATGTACTGTACAGTATTAGGCGCAGCAAACTGTACCAACAATGTGACTACTGTAAACTAAAGGACTCAAACTTTCTTATCTCATTAAACCTACTCTGACATCACATGCGAGATGCGCCAAGGAAAAGGCCCCAGTATTGAGCCCCAGCCATAAAGCCTGTCAACTCTAATAATTAGGATGTAAAACAGGGCTCTCGGAGGCAGATGAGAGCCCTACAGCGGCACATGTATATCTTAACCCGCTAAGAAAAGAAGAGCCCTGTGTGAACATCACTGTACTCATGCTGGTCCCCCCTCCAAGCTGTCATCTAGAAATAATTTAGCATATTTGCATAAGTAAAGATGTTAGAAATAATTAAAAGCGACTGGTTCTTCTGCACAACATGCTTGGGTTATTTTTATTTTTTACCACCAGGGGCCAATATAGTTATTGCTTTTTTGTGTTCTAAATATCATGCAAATAAAATATTGAACCGCAGAAATATGCAATAAATATTTAAACATCTATCCAAAGTTACTTACAGTGTATTCAATACATTTGACCAGTTCATGCATTTCCTGGGAATCGAATCCATGACCTTGCTTTTGCTAGAACATTGATTTACTATTTGAGCAATAAATACATATAGAAATACCACTGTACTGCTGTACACAAGTTCCACAACACTGGAACAGTTAAAGTCATTTAATGAACACTTGAACGATTCTATACATATTATCTATCATCAGAATCGAGAATATATCTGCTTCCTATTCACTGCTTAATATTGTGACATTTTCAATGAATGCATTGGTTTGTTGGTACGAATGATGGGCAGTGACTGGAATCATTCAAATATGCCAGACACACTGATGCACAGTTGTATAAAGCCTCTACCTATATTGAAACCTATTGCTTAAGCTATAGAAACTGTATACAATTAGGCTGTATATAACATATTTAAACTAATTCAGTGATTTTCCTGGCTCAAAACATGGCAGGGGTAGTATGCTGATCATGACATTTTTGCTACTTAAGGCAAAGACATTTTGCATTATTTTTGTACTCTTATTAAGTAAAACATTATCTTATTAAAAAACAAACAAACATTGTATGTAATTAAACATATGACCAGTACTTGAGCATCACTTGTGGTCTGTCGTTAGCCATGACTGCCTGCCTGATTTGTCAAAAGACACACAAATAAACACTGACAAACAACAGTGACAGAGACCAGTGGGCAGAGAAAGCTGGTTTATGCAGGACCTAAAAATGAACTTATGTATTTTCTACATGCATAATATGTGTAACGTATAATGTAGCTAAAAGGGAAAAAAGTACTGTTATAATTTAATGCATACCCATTTTTCTCATTCAGTAACTCGATAAACAGCCATTTATGTTAATGTATGAAATAATTACATATGAAAATATTGTTATATATGATTTTGCTATAATTGTCAGATCATGGATTATCCTTGTTGAGTCATTTCGGTGCGACTGGGCCTGTAAACGGAAATGATTTTGATTATTCATGTATATAAAAAAATATGCTATTAAATCAATGATGTCATACATGTGTATCATATATTCAGTCTAAAACATACACAAGTATTTGACAACCAATTTAACAATGGAAGAGCACAAGAATGTTTTTGTAAACACAAGATACTGAGTAACATCAGCAACTACTGGTCTGGTAAGCATAATACACAATTTAATTTATTTTCACATATTCATGTGAACAGGAATCATTTAAACATTGTTATTTTTTAGAAATGTAAATGAAAGACTTATATTTTTAGTACATAATTGTCACTTTACGAGGTTAAAATTTGTTGTAATTTTGTCTCATTTGCTTCTTATAGTTGTCAAACTAATTAGTACCAAAATCCAAGACGTTCAAGCTGTGTGTAGAGAAAATGCTCTTTTAGAAAAAAAGTGTACGTAGATGATATTATTTATGTCACATGCACTGTACGCATGTCATAGCATACAAGTGAAAACCAGAACATTAGGCAGCTTACTGTGTGTTGGAACAAATTTTGCATGTCACTTTGTTTTAATATCAGGGAACTGAACTGAACAGCACACATATAAAAGATCTAGAATGGGGAAAAAAGCAGAAAGAGAGAGATACAGAGAGAGATGTAGCCACATCTTTCCAGTATTACTCTGCTATAGTCTGCCTCAGAGCATCAGTGCATAAATCAGTGGAGCGGTAAACGTGTCACCTTTCAGAGGGTCACTAACTTCATTAAGGAAAAATGATGCCGCTCACTCACTCTCTGAGCAAGCAGAATGAGTCCTGGCCAGGTCGCTCTTGGAGGCTGCTGTAAATCACCCCAGAGCTGCTTTGGAAATTGGAGGTGTCTTTTTAGAGCCATTGTTCTTTTGAGGGCCGAGAGAATCACGCCACCGTGGACAGATTCATACGCATAGGCAGACACATGTAGCGGGCCTAACACATTCGCTGAGAAGTACGTAAACACCTTTAGTGCATTTGCCCAGCAGGTCTGTGTGTGTGTGTGTGTGTACATGTGTGAAGCCAATCAGCTCAAGCAGCGGAGAGTATGTGCGCAATTACATTATGTGTAAAAGGTGTTTTGAAGCCATGCTGTTTTCCAGTGTGCAGAGGCACAGCACGAGCTGTCAGTGGCGCTATGTCAACAGCCAGGAGAGCTACTATTTTTTGCATGTGATATTTCACATTAAACAGCTCCAAAGATGTAGTCCGTATCAGTTTCTCCTCCACAGGGACTAGTACTGCTTGACTGATGTGGGTGACAGCGCTGAATGCTTTCGTCAGCCGGAGGCAGCAGCTCACTCTGATGCTGTTTAAGTGCTTTTTGTATTCAGGGGGAATCGCTACTCTCCCGTCGAGCTTTTAAAAAAGAATCAGACCCCACGTGCTCCGGTCTCCACATACTACATAAATACTTGTCAGAGAACCGAGCGTTTGGGGATAAGAGACAGAATTTTGGAAACAGAAGGATTTTACAGTATTTAACATGATGAAATAATCAAAAATAGTAATGTTAAATTAGTCATACATTTCAAAAGTTGCAAAAGTGTAAGTGCTTAGTTTACCTGAAATTGTCATTTACTCACCCAAGCCTGTAAAACATGCAAGCAATTTCAAGTAAATATTATTTTAGTAATTACTTCCACATATTATGTTCACTTCATTTATTTCCTCAATTTTTTTTTTAGAAGGCCCAAACTTTAATCTAACTTTTAAAATGGTTTATTCTAAAATTATAAGTGCATTTTTGTCACAAATAAACATTAAGCAGTCAACAAGAGATGTCTGCTTGATGTGTGAGAACAAACCTCATTGGCTTTTGCAGAGGGTCAAAGGTGCCATGTGACATGCAATAATTATCCTCATTGGTCCTTGTGCATCAAGCAAGCATGGTTAAGCTTCCGTGAACAAGTTGGCTGATACATTTTTATATGTGAATGAAAGCTTATTTAAATTGGCTTACCTTGTCTTTTCAGAAGACTTGGATTAAAACCCTCAGTTCATCTGGAATATCTTTTTGATCTCTTTATTTCAAAGCTTTGGGTGAATAAACTTTCAGTGGACTGAAAACTCTCATGTTTTATTAAAAATGTCTTCATTTGTATTCTGGAGATTCTTAAGGAGTTTGAGTCAACAGTATGAGTACATGATAGAATTTTCCTTTAGTGGTGAAGTAAACATTTTACATTAATTAGTAAACTATGATTACAAAAATCTATTAAACAACATTAACAAAGGTTCACAAACGCAGTAACAATATTTAGCTAATTTTTCATGTCAGCTAATCCATATTAACAAATGAGAACTTATTGTAAAGTGGTATTTTTAATGTCACCACAAAAATCTCCTGCAGATCAGTTGGGAATTGAATGCTGTGTGTGGTAAATTATATTTACATTATCACAAAACATACGGTTAAAAATGTCAAGCCTATTTACTCTGCGAGTAATAGGGCTTCTAATAACAGCCTGCATTTATAGCAAATTGTCTGAAGATTGAAACATTTTGCGAAATGGCCAACGGTTATTGATTGAAGTCCCAGGCTGATTCACACTTGTAATTACAGCAGTGCGAATGCTTCGAGATATTTTCAATCTTTTCCTGCAAACACTGTCGTCAGAGACTGGTTATCAGAATGCTTCTCTATGACAAACCACAAAGGTTTTGTTCCAAAACCTGAGCTTCATTTAAACGCAATAGAAAGCGAAGACTAAAAAAGGAATAGCTGTGAAGTTTGTTGAATGTGACATCTCAGCATCTATACAGCCTGTACGACAGTAAATTCTGTTGTGCAAAGAGACCGACAACAGTTAACATGCAATTAACAGACATGTATCTGGCATATAGTGACATTTATGCAAAAAAGAACTGAAAACACGTTATCTGACAGTGTATGGGATGCTCCCAGCCAGGGACACAGTCAGACAATGAGCACAAATGACAATTTGTGACAGGGCTGTTAAGCAAAGCTACACGACCTGAATATATCTTGATGGGATTTACATCAAGGATGCAACAGAGATGATTACTCAAGTCATTATGTTAGCATGTGCAAACCCATTACTACCAATTAGAGGGCTAATTGCATAAATATAGAACATCATCTCTCTGCGCGGGCTCGCTCTCTCTCTTTCTCTCTCTCCTGTCTAAACGTTATTTGGCTGACAGAAGAGCTTAAGAAAACAAGCTCTGTACCATCAACAACAGATTTCTCCATTGGGTTTAATTTTAAGTCTACATGCGTGTAGTTTTATTTAGGATTCAGTGTTGCTTTTGCTGTCTGTACTTTTTGAAATGAGGAGTCTGCACAAAAGTTTCATTAGAAATCATGGCAAAAGTTGAAATAAATTTTTTAAATTTTTTATTGAAATGCAAATTATCATGTAATGAGTCTCATGAAGTTCATTGAGGCAAATCATACCCACTGAGGGGGTACACTGTGGCATATTTGATCAAAGTTTAGCATCATTTCAGCCATGTATGCAAATTTAACATGTATTTAATTGGTGCACTTGATATGAGCACAGTTAGAAACCCTTGGGGACAGGAGAAGAACATGACGAGAGAATATCCATACCAAATTAAGGATTTTTTTCATACTGTAGTTATCAGCTGAAAACCTTAAGGAGAGTAGGAATTTCTTGGGAGGCAAATCAAAAGTATTTGTGTGTACTTACTGTGTATTAAAAAAAGGATCTAAAGTGACAGAACGCTAGTAAAAACATGTCTGTTTAGCTGTTTACATCAATTGCACATTAGTTAGTAAAAATTAAATGGATTAACATAAGTTAAGAAACCCTACCCTGACCCTTCCCCTAAACCCAACCCTCTCAGGAAACAGTCTGCATTTTCAGAATACTGATTTATGAGCTGATTTGCTCATGACATTCAACAAAATGTCTCACAAGGTCCAAATGTACTGGTATTGCTATCCTGGATGGGACATTTGGTCCCTGTAATGTAAGGAAAAAAAGGTACACACATGCACACACGCATGCATACACACACACAAACACAAACACAATCAATCAATCAATCAATCAATCAATCAATCAATCAATCAACAGTCAGTCAGTCAGTCAGTCAATCAATCAATCAATAATTTTTTCACATGTGTTTTTAGTTTAAAAGGAATGACTGAAAGAATGAATTAATGAACATTTTATTTTACAAAAAATTATTATTATATTTAATAATTTAATAAAGTGCTTTTTGAAACCATTGCAGTATCTAAGATCTGTTAAGCATCTTGTGCTCCATCAAGAACGTCTCATCATCTATGAAACAGTGTCATCTATGGTCAGTGTCACACTCATTTGATTACTGAAATTAAACACAATTGCAAATATTTCTCATTCATTTGAAATAATAATGTTTTTCCGTATTCAAAATTCCAAAAACCTCTTGTTTATTCCACATTTAATTGGATTTCGAATGCCGAATTGTCAGTGTGGTCTCAGTCTTTTGAACCCCGCCGTACATGCATGCATTACAGATTAAACAAAGGGTACACGCTTCAAACAAAACCCATGCTGTCAAACAAAATGAAATTTGAAAGATAATAATTGAGTTTGTAATTACATGGACTTTATCATTTCATTACACACCCACTCTGACTCCACATCTAGATTGGCAAATGGATGGTCATTAATAATAATGGAGCTATTTAACCCCATGGGTGTTTTACAAGGGGAAAGATGCCATTTTTCACTCAAGGGTTGGACACAACCATCAGGTGAAATAAGAGGCCCACTTTTCATTCTCATGAATCAGGGAAAGGCCACTTACTGCAGGCTAGATGCATTTCATCAGCAGCTCCGCTCCAGCAACACTCTCGTATTTCATCGCTGCTTATGAGTGATTTACACTTTTACTTTTGCTGAGGAGATCCGTATGATTTCATGCTGCTCTTTGCTATTATATATTCATGAAGTCCCAAATGTACAAATGTACAGTGGGATGTAAACTGTGACATGCATCGCAAAAATAATTTACAACTGGAGGCCAGGGGCATGCAACACTCCAGCAACTGCAATATGTTAAGGAAATTCCCGACTCCGTGGAGCCATAACACATATTTTACACACTTACGGGAGGTTTGCGGCATCTTTACGAGTCCTACTTTTTCCATTTCACAAACTAAAGATCACCTTTCAAATTAATCTTGATGACTTTGTAACAGGGCATGATACGTTTCATTAACAAATTAATGTAATTAACAAATTAGCCAATTAGAATGGAAATGTACTCAACGTGCCTCCACATTCTAATTTGCATAAGATGTTGTGATCTTGTGATGAATCTGCATTTGGCAGATAATAGCCTTTGGTATACTGAGAAGTCTGGACCTAACATATATGCATAAATATACATATATAGATACATACATATACATACAGTAATTACATACATACATTCTATCTTCCTTTCTTTCATTAAAATTAAATAAAATAAAAATAAGCATTCTACTCTTATTTTTTTCTAATAATGGTTTGCATGTCTGTTATTTTGCATTTAACTTAAGTCAAAGTGTTTAAAGCAGTGAATGTCAAAAGTATAAGCACCAGACACATTAGGCACCACAACAGGCGCATTAATTCATTTATTTTATCTTTTCTCTTCAAAAGGTATAAAGTACTGATAAGAATGTCTTCGTTAATTTGTTGTTGTCTTTTTCTGTTTTCTCTGTTTCTTTTCCGACTTTGAATCAACAGTAATAATTGTTTCCTCTTCCATAATTCGTTTTTTTATAATGAATCAGGTAGGATTTCACAAGGTTTTATCTCTTATCCCATAATTATTTACTGAATGTGGTAAAATGCAATCTAATAAGTAACTGTAACATATGCATTCAATAAATCTACAATCTTAAAATAAACGTTATTTATTGACATTAATAATTCCACAAAGAACCTCTACTATCTGTGGAATTTTTTTTGGCATTCCACAAACGGTTCTTTACAGTGAAAATGGTTATTTAGATTATTAAAATATTCATCACTATGTTTTAAGAGCCTTTGACTGAAAGGTTCTTTGTGGAACCAAACATTGTTCTTCTTTGGCATCTCTGTAAAAAACCCTCTTTTGGAACCTTTTAATGTAACTTACAGTAGTTAAAATTATACATCTGGGAGATTATTATGTCAGGGGTTTATTCTGTGATAACAACTGCTTGTGCAGCACAATTTTAACAATGAAACATAATGATTGGTTCTTGAAAACCATTTTTTCAAAGCTGAACAACTTCTAACAGATTGTCCTAAAAACACTGCAAGACCCTGTAAACAACTGGGAAAGACCCATACACTGTCTCATTTACACACTTACTCATACATTATTACCCAATTCACTTATAGCGCATGTCTTTGGACTGTGGGGGAAACCGGAACACCCAGAGGAAACCCACGCCAACACGGGGAGAACAGGCAAACTCCACACAGAAATGCCAACTGGCCCAGCTGGGACTCGAACCAGCGACCTTCTTGCTGTGAGGCAACAGTGCTAACCACTGGGCCACTGTGCCGCCCCACATTCAGATTAAATTAACATGAATTGATTTTTACCTTTTTGTGTGTTTACTCTAATTTAAATTAACATTTGCACAAGACATGTACTTTATATATTATTTGTAATGTTATAAAAATACAAAAAAAAAATTATTGTGTCTGTCCCTATTTCTGGTCAACTCTGTTACATCAGTTATAAAAAGGCACAACATTTTTGAAAGCAACTGATAGAAAATGCCTTGCTCTAAGTGATGTCACTTACACTGGCAGGAAACTCTGGAAGGCATTGATGTATCATTATTCTTCTCTCATTCATTTGTACAAAATGTTTAGGACATTGAAAATGTTTAGCACCAATTTTTAGAAAGATTAAGTATGTAAACTCTGCTATTGTGATATTTTATTGCATTTCTCATTTACTTTAAATATACTTTAGATATGCCATGTTTTAGACATGCATCTTGAGCTAAAGTGTAAAATGGTCTAAAAGTTCAACTCTGTTATTGTCAACTATGTTAGTACCTCAAAAAGTTTAACAATTATTTAAACAATTAGTAAAATAATAAAATGCCCCATGTCCCATTTAAACATTTTCAATGACTTTACTTTAATAATGCTTTTAGCTTACAGTAAATTATTTGTTGTATGTCATACCGACTTAGAGAAAATGAATGGAAAAAGCCTTAAATATACGTGCAGTTCTAGAATGAGTCATATAACATGAGAAAAAAAGCCCTTGTTGTTGCTAAATGACCGACTGACAAACAGCATGACAGTTTCATGGGGAAGTTATAATTCACTATTGCACAGCTGACTTCCTCAGGGGTTCAGCAGAAGACTAGGTTTTTTTTTTGAATAATGGCCCCTTGAATACATAATGTACTGTACACATCCCACCATCTGTTCGGAGGTATAAAAAAAAAAAAAGGAAAAAAGAAAAGAAACAAAAACAGTACAACGCATGTGAGGTTTCCTAAATTTGAATAAAAGTCTGGAACAAGACCATTTCTCCTCATGAAAAGGAGCATCTTACAATGGAAGCCTGGCAAATGCTCAAACTTGTATCTTCTCAATTCACTACTTGTTTATCATCTTTCACACCTGCATAACAGACATCGCTCCAAATACGAGCATATTTACAGTAAGAGTGCTGTCATACAAATACTTTCATTAAAACAACAGTGACCTGTCTGTGCTTCTGAAGATACTTTGAGGCATTTTTACTTTTAACAAAACAATTAGTATGTTTGCTTACACATTGCAGTCACAATAATTATAAGTTTTGATTAGTTGTGGAAGAACAAAGGCTTGGGAATCATTGCCAAATGTTGTGAAATTTTAGAATTGTCTTAAATCACATCTAAAAGAAATGAGAAATTTGGATAGTGAAATACAAAGCTCTGGAGCATTATGAGGATGCAAAATAATTCACAGGTTGGTTGTGTATAAACTATGTCTAACATGTCAAAAGGGTGAAGTCGACTGATGACACCTTAACACATTTTTATTTAAGGTGTATATTTTACAGTTCATTAAAAAACTATGAAAATTATCATTTTATTTAAAGCAGTCACAGTAGGCCTCATTCCCCAATGATGCTCTAATGTGCAAAAAATCTTAGCTATGTATGTGCAGAAATGTGTTACACTAATGTAGATAAATTAAGATTACTCCAGATGAGTGAGCTTGAGCATTTAGTTTGTAATTAGCATAATACACCCACAAACCATTTCCATATAAAGCCCAAAGTATACTTCACTAACGTAAGCACACAGTCAAACACACAGCCTTTCAAAGTGTACTCCATTTTATAGAGGGCTTGAACACTGGCGCTTGACAAATGCACACTAGAAAGATTCAGCCTTGTCTTTTCTCCACTAAATTTCATAAGTGATAATTTTTTTTTTTAATATATACTTGTTTAAAACTGTTGTGGATATCTCTTAATCCCCTTAAATATCTATTTGTCAGTACAGATGTCTATTGTTTTCTCCGTGTTGTTTTGCTATTGTTGTTATTATATTTATACATACACATACCCTGAAATACATAAAAAGTAATCTTTGAACTTTATGCATTGCCTCTCCTGTACACCCATATGTCATTTTCTACAAAGATAAATGTATTTCAACCCAAGTTGAATAACTCGTTGAAACATCTTAAAACCATTATGTAGGCTTAAGACAAAAAAAGTATTTTGGATTCTTTATGGTTGTCAAATGTTAGTGGAATATTACTGTGACAAATTACACCTCTGGTAACTCTGCTACAGGATACCTGTGTGAACTTGAGGGGAACGACATTATACATCCACTAAAAATTACCCTGGGAGCACTTGGTTAAAAGTAATAGCAACAATGGATGGAAAACATTAAGGTCATTCTGAAAAAAAAATATATAAAAAATGCAGAACCCATATGGTTTGAGAAATTTTGCTATCTGTGAAATTACTTTTTTAAGTGTGACTGTTTTTGCCTATGCAATGAAGGTCACTGGTGTCTAAAACAATATTAGAGCTCAAAGATTATCACTGTATAGATGATGAAACAAAAGAAAAAAAGGACAGAAGATAGAACTTTGAACTTTAATTTATTTTACATTTTGAATTTTATATACTGAATTGTTTCTTGTAATTGCCCAATTGACGAAGAAACCAAAATATGAATTTTAAATTGTAATATTTCCAAATTTTCCTGCTTTGACTCTTGATAATGTAGGAATAAGAGATCAACTCATATGCAAAACATAAAAAAACCCTGATCGTCTCCAAAATTTTGAACTCTTTTTTTAAGTCAGCTTTCTTTTTTTTCTGCTTCGCAAGTGGCACTCCATCCCGCCTCACTCTCTTCTCTATCCATGCTGTGTTTGACCCGATGCAACGGAAAGTAATTGTGGGCAGAAAGCAACATTTAATGATTACTTCATCCCTGAGTCCTGAGGAGAGTGAAGTCACAGCCAGGTAATTTCAACAAAAGAAGGAGACTTTTTTTTTTTATTTCCCCGACACACCATTTTCAAACAACAAAGAATATTATTGACTCGGCCAAGATTAAAACAGCAAAACAAATAACAGAACAAAATCAAGGACAAAGTGACCACAGAAAGAGGTTGTCCCCCGAACACGGCAGGTCAAACTCTCTCCACTGTCTTTTCTTTTGTTAGTGTTGATTAAAAACAAGCATCGGATAAAAGATTCCATTTGGTGTCTGATCTAAAAAATAAATAAAAAAAATAAGTAAATCTCCATGCTGCCACTCACACGCTCCAAGAATAAAATGCTGGCATTTTACCTTTCTAAATGTCTCTCTCCCTGTGTGTTTGAGGGTGGGAATGAAAGGTAAAGGAAATTGAAGGTTTTTTTTTCTTCTTTTTTTTTGGAGGGGACAAAAGATTGGCTGCGCTCTACTCTTCTAGATACTTGACTTTTTTCCCCCACTTTTTTTCCCCTCTCCGGTGGACTGATGGTCTTGATTGTCTGGTGTTCATTATGTCTGGTCCTACCTCTCGTGTGCTCAGGCCTCTCCTCCATTAGGAAGACAAGAGGAGGGGGGTTTTAGCATCAACACAATCAGCACTGCCCAAACACACAGCATGGGCTGAATAGAAGAGAGGTGCAAACACCATAACAATCAGCAATCAGCACTGATCATGATAATAACATAGAGAGTGCTACAAGATCCATGCTGCGCTCTCCCTCCCTGCCAGGAGGACTTATTGTGTACATGGGCCGGCATGTGTAAAAGAAGTAATACATTTGCAATTTGAAATGTGAAAAATACACACAGAAAAAAAAGGGTGACGGTTTATGTAAACTCTAAGAGAAGCCTGTAAAGTGCAAGCCAATGTACTGTGTTGATATGAATGAATTTTCTGTAATTTTTTTTTAGGGCCGGCTCTGACCAATTTAGAGCTCTAAGCAAGATTTTATCTGGCACCCCTCGCATCGCAGCCAATTTCATCACCGATCTTTCACACAGAAACTGCAAAGCTTTACATGACATAAAACAAATTATTACAATATAAACTCAGCTATATATGTGTTCCAATTCAGGGGCACATCATCACCTCCATTATTACTTATGTAATTATAATTATTAATAATTGATAGTATTTTATATATAGTAACAAGTTACATTTAACTTTAAAGAGTATTGAATTGTGTATAATAGGAATTCAAATGTGTGTGTATATATATTTTATAGTACTAGCTCTGGTGTTTCAGTAACGTTTTAGCGACCATCAATATTTACAGTATGCTTTGGTCTCTTCGTTAAAGTTAAAAAATAAATAAATACAGGAACTATGTTAAAAAAAGAAAAAGAAAACACTTCCATTTTTAAAATAACAATAATAATAATAATAATAATAATAATAATAATAATAATAATAATAATAATA
>CAIGQW010055024.1:5609191-5650960 GCA_903798125.1 Danio choprae
GAGAGAGAGAGAGAGAGAGAGAGAGAGAGAGAGAGAGAAAGAGAGTTCAGTCCTAGACTTCAATGGGCTCCAAGCAAAAATTGCAAGTAACTACATTAATAAAACCCCCCGAACCCCTAAACTGTTCTTTTGGAGCATTTTTACTGTTAACAAAAGACACGATTTGCATCAGTAATTAAATGAAACTTTAAAAATGACAGGCAAAAGAAGCTATTTAAATAAACACTTTAACCACTTTAACCTTCTTCAAAAAAATACAAAATTCGTTGCTGGGGTAGTACATTTTTACACTTTTTAGGTACTAATATGGATGCTTTAGGTACAAACATGTAACCTTAAAAAATATTTTGCACCTGTTTATTAAAATAATAGCCCACAGTAACTGATTCAAGTCATCAAATCTCATTAAAATGGTTTCTTAACCATATATAATAAATATACATTGAGTCTAATTAGGGCCTCACAGTGGCGCAGTGGGTAGCACATTCGCCTCACAGCAAGAAGGTCGCTGGTTCGAGCCTCGGCTGGGTCAGTTGGTGTTTCTGTGTGGAGTTTGCATGTTCTCCCTGTGTTGGTGTGGGTTTCCTCTGGGTGCTCCGGTTTCCCCCACGAGTCCAAAGACATGCGGTATAGGTGAATTGAGTAGACTAAATTGTCCGTAGTGTATGAGTGTGAATGGGTGTGTATGGATGTTTCCCAGAGATGGGTTGCAGCTGGAAGGGCATCCGCTGCGTAAAACATATGCTGGATAAGTTGGCGGTTCATTCCGCTGTGGTGACCCCAGATTAATAAAGGGACTAAGCCAAAATGAAAATGAATGAATGAATGAGTCTAATTAAAGTTGCTGTAGTTGTTCAGTAAAGAGCAGTTAATGATTCTTCTTATGATTCTCTCAAATGTTGCTTGATTACCATTAATTGACAGAGCCACTGTATGCCCATGACATACTGTACATATGATTATTTTCTGTTTTAGCTCATTTAAGAAATAATTAACCGCACTTAAGTTAAAACATACATTCACATACATTTTTACATACTCTGTGTATATTAGTCAAGGAATAGTGTCTCTTTATCCTTTTTTTTTTCTTCGACAGTCAAAAAACATCACATGATTTGATTGCTTTTGAGGTTATATCCTCTATATTGCTTCAAATAATAATTTAAATGATTATTTTTAAGTCATACAAGCAGTTGAAAGTTTAATATAATGTAAGTTAAAATTATTAGACAAGTAATTTTTTTACATTGTAGTATTTCTATTATCTTTGATAGAAACTGGGGGGTGAAAGGGGCATACTGTGCATATGGGGAGAATTGGCTCTGCCACGTACATATGCATGCATGAATGCACACACTCACACATGCACGCATGTGTGCACACACATTTTTAAATGGTTAAAATACAAAATTTTGTGTGATTTGTAAGGCATTTTTCTAATGAAGACCAACCCCCCCCCAGAAAACACAACACGGCCAAAATTGACTGGTATTGCTATACTTGTGGTGACACTTGATACAATGTCAAGAATACAAGCTACATACACACACTTGTGCACATGAACTCATAAAACCCAAATCATATGCACAGAAATACACGCTTCCACATGTAAACACAAAGTAGCAAATCTTAGGCAGTAGAGCGAAAATATATACAAGACAAGCTCAATGATGTGACTCGGCTCTAGTCGATGAATAATTTCTCATCAGGATTCTGAAATACTGTGTGCAGCCTAGAGTTCAGTGTCCTTGCTTAGGATTCAGCAGATGGAACCAGGGGATGGAGGTTATCAGGCATCTCATCTCCCCCTGGACTGTAATTCAGTGGTGACAATGTGCTATGGACCCTAAAGGCTGGCCATCTGCTGAAGTTTTCTCTCTCCTAAGGTGAGAAAGACAGACCTCAACCTGGAAGTTCCAAAACACATGCTTATGCACACGCATGAAGACACACACACACACACACATGTACATCCAAGCACAAAAAAACAAGTATAGGTGTACTGACCTTGAGACAGCAATACTACAAAAGCTGTACAGTTTTTACAATGTAGTAAAAAAAACGACATTGTTTTAAAAAAAGAGCATATAATGAGATATCACATGCTTTTGTTGAGTCTGAAACCATTTTAAAGGCAGTTATTCAATGGCTGAAGCACTGAAATTGTGGTTAAAAATAATTTTGGCTAATAAATGAAAATGAGTCTATTAATTTACAGTTTTATGTTAATAATGACAGAATGTTAAATGACTATAATTACCTATTTCATCTGCAGAAATCACAGAAACCTTCCATTTAACACAAGTACCAATAATATTGGCCCTGGATCAAAAACATAACAAGTGGTATCACCCACTTCTCCAAAAACAAGAAAGAGCTGAATGCTTAGAAAATATTGAATCGACACCCTAAGGGATCCTTAAAACCTTCAAAAATGTAATAAAAGCTGACATTGGTCGCACTCTGCTAGGAGTGTCAGATGACAGAAACTCTGCAATGTTTGGACAAGATTAATTGCAACAATTGAGAAAATAGCAGGGCATTTGTAGGAAAGAAACATTCATGATGCCACCAGACCGCTGAAAAGACAACAATGGAATGACAGAAGAAAAGAAATAAGAAAAAAGAGCAAGAGGAAGACCACTGCGAGAAGTATATACATTTAAATATAATTTACCAGTTAAAAAACACAATATCATACTAATATCACTAATCTCAATAATTGTAATAATGTAATAAAGCTTTTTTTTTACATTTACATCATTTTAGGTTGGCTATCCTGGTTTGACTCATTACAAAATTGGCAAGCACACACTGCTCCTGCTATGATATTTTATACTTATTTTTTTTAATATATGATATTTTAAAAATACAACCAAAAATAAAATAATTTATATAAAAAATCTTTTTCCCCATTAGGTCTGGAAATTCAAAAATTCAACCTCCATTAACAATGCGTCCTTAATGTATTTTTAAATACCTACATGTTTTGGACATACATTAAATGCAGGAAATACCATGGGCACCAAGCTATTAATTAAACCAGCATTTATAAATGAAATGAATACTGGGGGGAACAAGCTTTAAAGATCTTAATTACCCCTTCCACTATTCTAAGTGACCTAATCCCAACCTGGGGCGGGTTTTGATGTAACGACGTAACTCGCTGCTTTACTATCATAGTAAGATGCAATTATGTTTCTTTGTGTCACAAATTCATTGTTTGAACCACGCTAGTTGGAATATATATATATATATATATATATATATATATATTTATATTTTTTACATCATGGACGTGCAAGAAATTTTACTAAAAATTTTAACTATTGAAAATGTACAAAACAATATTGTAATTGTAACTTATTATATAAGGACCATGCCATGAAAGGACTACTTTGCTGTATGATTTTCTATTTTGCTTTATTATGTGGGCTCTCTTCTGGCTCTGGCAGCATTCACACTCTTCAAAACAGCCTTTTAAATCTCTAAGCAACCTAAAAAACACTGAATGAAATGTGTACATGCATGAAATGAAAGATGCAGGTTGTACTGCATGTTAGTACATATTAGTCATATTAGGAGATAACTCCTAGTGTTTAAAACGATAACTGTAGTTTCAACCGAACAAGTTTATAACACTGGTTGTGGATATTCATTAGAACAATGGATTCATGAAACACTGAACTGTTAATATTATGTTGGTAACAACAGCTATTTGGCTAACAATTTTGGGAAACCCATGTCAGCAGTTGACTGAGCTGTTGGCCACTAACCCTTTGTTAAATCAAGTAGATCTACTGTATAACTGAACTTTTATTATTTGAAAACTTCAGAAAGTTCTGAGCATGCACTCACAATTTTCATCACTCATTTTTGAGAATCTTAGCAGATTACTACATAAACAACAAAGGAAAGAAAGAAAGAAAGAACGAAAGAAAGGATGAAATGTTAAGAAAGAAAGTGCTAAGGATGAGTATTTCTGATGCTAACCTCCATACAAAAAGACAGAAAGTCATCACTCCCCATGGTCCATTGGCACAGAGATTTATCTCACCTATGACTCACTGTCTCCAGGTATTCCGCTTCACCTCAGACCTAATTTTGGGAGGTATTTGTCATAGTTTGAAGCTCACTTGAATTGGATGTATAAAAATGGCATGCTGCAGTGTTCCCCTGTAGAGGTAATACAGCAATAGAGAAGAAAATCTGGCCCTGTCAAGTAATGACATGACACCATAGTCAGAGGAAAATAATCTAAGCAGAAGTATAAATCACTTGTGCTAAATAACATTCAGCCTACAGTTTTGCCTCCAGTACACTTGACTGATTTAAATGGATAAAGTCGCTTCCTGGTTTTTGTTCTACACCATAATATTGCACAATGTTGCATTCGCGCTCTCAGTTTCTTCATCCTCCAATCATTTCCTCTAAACTTCACTCCAAAATAATCACAGCTACAGCACGCAAACTACAACGCTGTGTGCTTTCAAACTAGAGTCTGTGAAGAGAATAGGAGCATCCTCCATCTCACATCATGATAAACTGAAGCAAGTGATGATGAGAGCAGAGATCTTCAATGATTTGGGGTCAAGAAACGTAGAAAGAGCTCAACGAGTAAAACCTACTTTTGTGATGCGCATAAAACAACAGCTAAATATACATCAGTAGACTGCAGCTGAGTGTTGTTTCTGCTCGGCTTTTGATGATGCGCGAGGTAGGCACCCGTTTTCTGTTCTCTGGAGGGAAAAAAAGACTAAACATTGTTTACAAATACAGACTGACAAGTCGAATAATGTTGTGTTGTTTTTTCTTGTCAAAGACTAGCAGTGACATTTAACAGAGAGAGAGGAATAAAAAATTATAAATAAAAATGACCCTAAGAAATGACCACAATACCTCATATTTAAATAATTACATGACCTTTGTGACACAGAAAAATAACTGGTCATACAATTGTGTGTTTTCTTCCCATTACAGATTAATATGTCAAAAGTGCAATAAAATAACAATTCTAATCATTTGCTAAACACCTAGACTGAATAATGGGTAGGACTATATTAATATAAAGAAAATATTAAGTGTGATAATGAGATAAATATTAAGACATAAACAATTATTTAATATGGTGTCACTATATTGTTGAACTGTATAATAGTATACTGTATAATAATAAATGCTACAAATACAATACTATATATTGAAAGAAAGAAAGAAAGACAGAGAGACAGACAGACAGACAGATAGATAGATAATGCTCATATTTAAATGAACATTTGACCTTCACTGACACTTACAAAATAACTGGACATACAATTGAGGGTTTTGCTCCCATTACAGCTTAATATGAGCAGTAAAATAGACATTCAAATCAATTGCAGACAGGGTGATAATGGTTTGAGACTACCATAATATCATTGATAATGAAATGAACATAATGTCAAGCCAACCACGATCATTTACCCTGGGCTTAGCACACACAACCTTGGGGGAACATGGTTAAAATAATTAGGTGTCTGACAAACGCTGTCACTGCAACACTGTGGGATAGTTATTTTGGTCCCTCTCAAATAAATAATGATATATCAACAACAACAAATAATCCCTTTTAACACACTTTCGAACATTGTTTCGCTGTTGCATGACATCTGCGCCCTAATCTTCGCCTCCCTGCGTGCGTCTGCCGTTGCCTTCTATTTTCATGCAGGACAAGGCAAATAAAATCCACAGAAATCAGAGACCTCGAAATGGCCTGTGGCTTCATAAAACAAGCTGATGGTGGAGGCAGGCACAAGTCTGGTGTCCTCCATTAATAGCAGACACAGACATGAGCAGAATAGCATGCATTACCAAACAAGACAATTAAAGAGGACATTTTATGCCCCTTTTCATAAGATGTAAAATAAATCTCTGCATGCCTGGGAAGTTTCCGCTCGAAATACCCAACATATCATTTATTATAGCTTGTCAAATTTGCCCCTATTTAGGAGTGAGCAAAAACATGTTGTTTTCGTGTGTGTGTCCTATTACATGCAAACGAGAAGCTTCTTTCCAGATGATGGTGCGGACTTTATATACTATAACGACGCTCCAGAAACAACAAAACAAGTGAATTTCACACCATTGAATGTTAATGAACACATTCAGCATGGACATTTAGATTTTTTTTTTTTCTCAAAACATACAAAGTTTAAGTCACAAAACTTGACATACTTGGTTTTGAGGCAAGAACACAAAGTGCTGGTAATGACCAATCCTTCAGAAACAGAAACAGTCTGACTAAAGTAGTTTGACATCAATTATATTATAGCAATTTACTGACACTTTTCATTTCCTTCAGAAATTTAATTCCAACACACTGGCATTGTGGGCTAAGGGACTTTTATGTTCATTTGTTCTATCTGCTACAACGAGTTAACAGAAATAGCAGCCCAAACTCACCAGGAAACTTAATTATTATATGTATTGTAAGAAAAGTGGCAAATTCATAAAAAATCATAGGATTACATTCTTACAAATATATTTTTTTTAAAATGCAGGTGTGCCCCCAAACCCAGCCCTAAACCTACAGTAACTGTTATTGGAGAATGAGCAAATCATACTAATATGCAGGAATGAGACCTTACAAATACATTTGCATTATCCATAACAAATGGCTATGAGACATTGCCAACTAAGCAGCGGTACCAACTAAGCAGCGGTACTGTGGGGGAAAAGCATCCATGTTCCTGCAGTCACTCGGATTGAAAATGTCAACCAAACAGTGAAGTTACTGTATGAATAAATATATGTGTTTGTTTCTGAACATAAACATAATAAATGTTTGTTTCTGAACACGAAACAACAGTACCAGTAAATTTGCTGACAAAGAACAAAGTGTTTAAACTTAGAAACCCCTTCAGATGCTGAGAGGCACACACTGTAATTTTTAGTTATTAAGAATTTGCACAAGTACTGTAATTAGTGTGTGAATGACAACAGTCAACTCAGTCAGAGCTAATGCAATCATTAAGCTGTAACTCAACACTTTTATTTATTAATTTTTTTTGTAAAAACATTACAAACATCATTTTCAAATAATAATGTATTCCGTAATACGTAAATAAGACCAATATGTTGCTTTATGGTTTTTATCCTTTCAACAGTGCAGTGGTGGCAATTATGAATGATTAGTTTCCATTAGCAGATAGAATAGTAATAATACAATATGTAAGAACAAGTGTGCTTTTGGATGTTTCTTGTGTTTCAGTGAAAGTTGGACAATGGTGGCCTTATATAATCTTCTAGCTGCAGAAGGCAGCCAGCTGGTTCTGAATCTGAATGGTGTCCTGTGAGGCATTTTTTTTTTTTACTTACAGACGTAAGTCACACCATATTTATGATGCCATAAAGGTTTGCAAGAAATATTGTACTGCTACATACAGATAATAGCATTCATTTAATATTTATTATGAAACAGGAAGTCCTTTCAAATAAGGTCACATTGTGTGTGACATTGACGTGCTTATTAGAAGCAATGCATTTGCTATGCTGATTCCGATTTGCTATAGCAACAGTGGCTACATCAGGAGTACATCAGTTTAAAGACAAATTTATAACATGCGTGAATAATAACAGCTTGGTGCTATAAATGTTGTTTAAAATGCAATTGATGACATACTGTATGTTGTCACTGCACTAAAAATAATACAAATGATTAAAAAAACTAATGGTATTGTCGAGGTAACAAACAAACAAATTAATACTTATTTGCTCATAATAATAATAATAATAATAATAATAATAATAATATATTATTATTATTAAGGACATCATAGTGGCGCAGTGGGTAGCACAATCGCCTCACAGCAAGAAGGTCGCTGGTTCGAGCCTCGGCTGGGTCAGTTGGCATTTCTGTGTGGAGTTTACATGTTCTCATCGTGTCTGTGTGGGTTTCCTCCGGGTGCTACGGTTTACCTCACAAGTCCAAAGACATGCGGTACAGGTGAATTGGGTAAGCTAAATTGTTCGTAGTGTATGTGTGTGAATGGGTGTGTGTGGATGTTTCCCAGTGATGGGTTGCAGCTGGAAGAGCATCCGCTGCGTAAAACATATGCTGGATAAGTTAATAATGAATTATTATTATTACATTTTAACAATACATTTCTGGCAACCACAGCTGTAAATTATAATAAACATATTATTCATTGAGTGTATGCATGTACGCTTCTCAAATAAACTTGTTTTATAGAAACATAAGTCAAACTACTGATTAAAAATATTTAGTTAATAATACTATCCATTTGGCAATAATAATAATAATAATAATAATAATAATAATAGCAATATTTTGTCAGTAGAACCCATGGCATCCTCCTTGCGGTCCCTAGATCTCACATCACTGGCCAGCATCAATCCCCAATTTCAGTTTTGTTTTATTTTCAAACGAGCAAATCAACACACTAATGCTTTCACAGCACATTCTTTAGAGCCAAAGCGAGCGCATTGTTTCAGTTCAGCTTGGTGATGCAATCAGATAATGCAGCAATATATCACTGACATCACAGCTATCAAAGCCATGCATTTGGCAGGTTCTAGCCCAATCAATCATGTCAGGATGGCTTGTGGAAAGCCTGCTTAAGCCCAGCAAGTGTAGGTGTGCTGGAGAACATTATTAAAGGCAAGGATCAGAGCGCCAAGTAACAGTCAAAACTTGGTCGCGCTACAGAACAGCTAAGGTCAGTGAACAAGCCCAGCAATTTTCTTGATAGGCTTTTAAAGCTATGCTCAATCTACCCCAACAATCCTCTGAAAAAAACAACATCTCTGATGTGAGGTAAATTGCTGTGCATAAAGGCCGATTTGAGACATTCGTGTCCATGGATGAATTAATAATGACCGTTTGTATGTCGGTTTATAATGATGATGCTTTGTACTAACACAACATACATTATTATTGTCGTCGAGCTTGTTAAACAGAAGCAGAAAAGAAGATGAAGAAGACAAAGAACAAAAGTGGAGACTTGGGCAAAGATTTTGCTCCTTATTTTCAAAGTCCGTTTGTGGGCTGTTTCACACAACAGCACCATTAATACCTACAAATGTCTATGCCCCATGGGTCCTTCTGAGCTCCTTCGTTTATACCTTTAATTAATTGATTTTTGAAACTACCGTACTCGCTCCTACAGTGACTAATATTGCAAGTTTGGTGTGAATTTGGCTGTCTTTATTTTGGCTGCCTGCAGAGCGTGCCGCTTTAATGATGAAAAGAGAATGGCTTCAAAGAGATTAGCTCATCATCTGATGCCAATAGACGAACAATACGCACCATATTTCTGCTCGGGCATTGTGTATCTCAATACAGAGCTTTCTGTAATTTGATTATATTGGACTTTCCATTTCAGTCCTTTGAGTAGGAAAGACAAAGACTTGGACAATGACATCCGTAATGTGAATATTAGCAAATCCACGAAAATGAATTCACTGAAAAAAAGAAGAAGAAAAAAAAAGACATACTTTTAAAAAAATTTAATAAAAAGAAAAATCTGTACTTTGGATTTGTTTTCCAGTGAAATAGTTTTTTGACAAATAATACTGCTTAAGATATTACAAATTTTGTATTTTAGAGCATATCCTGTACTAGGTTTATTATTCTCAATGTATTGGCAATTGATTGATTAATTGATTTATTGATTGATTGATTGTCTGGGCTGACATAAACCAAGAAAAAAATTATATTTATGGGAATTGCATATGGTAAGAATCAAAAAAGCACAACAAACATTAGATTTCAAAGTAAATAAAATACATTTAGTGAGGTTTAGGCTCAGAAAAATAAATCATCATAAAAGCAAACATCTATGATCTATGAAGTATATATTCTGAATAAAATGTTATATTCTCAGTTGGAAAATAAAGTTTTCTTGTTTCAACAGTAGACCAACAACATTTAATTACATTTATATTTAAAGCGCATAAAACTATTTGTTAATTTGCTAAGAACAAAGTTAGATGAGAAGTAAAACTGCTAAAGTTAGTAATGTCTTGCAAATATAGTCTCATCAACTGCCAAACTGTATTTTCTTGTTATGAATAAACCTCATAAACACAGTGTAATTATTTTTGTGCTAGGAAACAAGAAAAGAAAAAACGTCCAATTTATTCAAAATGTGTTCTGTTAAAATAGATTTATCATCGTACACAAGTGTAATTCACAAGAAAACGTTTAAATATTTTAGACTTAACAGAGTCAAAAATCTTTTGCATTTATAACCTGTTTGACTTTTGATATTCGTGTTTTGCACAATAATCTCTTGTTCCTATTTAAAATTAATTTAACGTGTTTTTCAAAAAAAAAAGAAAAGAAAAAAAGGTAAAGAAAATTTAATTGTCAATTTGTCAAATTTTTCTGCATTAACAAAAAACTACATTATCTGATGAGCACAGAAGCTTTTACTGAGATCTAATTTCAGAAATGATATCCTACTTATTCTTACTCAAATTGCAAGTGGAGTTTATCTTGAATTAAAAGTAAACCAGCATTTAATTAGGCTTATGTTTAAAACAAAGAAAGACTTAATTAATAGTATTTTTTATTAATAATTAATAAATGATTGAAACATGTTTTTACCTTAATTATTATTCATAAACATATGCTATCATAACGACAAAATACATTCTTTGCTTTAGCTATAAACCTTTAAAACCTAAATCAAGTTATTTTGGTGCCAGAAAACAGGAACAACCTTTTTACCCCTTTATTCAAAATGCATCCTCAGAAAACAAGATTTATTATATTACACAACTGTGCTTTTCAAGTCCACTTATCTTCTTTTAATCTTGTATTCATAGTTTACAAGAAAACAGTTACGACCTGTTTTTTGGCTTCCGATATCCTTATTTTGCAAAACAATGCCTGGAGGGGAAAGCAGTGGTGGAAGAAGATAATGATAAAAAATAAATAATTAATTAAAAAAGCAAGGCTGTAACCTTATGATTGCAAAAGGCACACCGCGGAGGATGAAGTGTTGTGGAGGAGGTCAGCAGGGAGCAGCAGGACGTACAGTTTTTAGACACAAATGTGCACCTGGGTCTCTGGTTGTGCTCAAGCCCTCCCTGAACTCATGTCTCGGAGCTTGTTAAAAAGGCCCAGTCATGTGGTGTGTTATTTTAACGGCTGTTCCCAGAGATTGGCCTCAGTGGCATCATGAAAGCCCATAACGGCAGATTCATCACTCTCATTGTTCACAGAGGGCATGATGGCCCGATACGAGCGGCTTGTAGGTGTGCTAAAGTCACTCGCGATCAAATCTGTCAACACAACGGATGTCTCGTCTCCATCCACCGCCATATGCCTTTTATCTCCCGTAGGACTTGATGAGACTGCGTTGGCCTTTGACAGTCTTTAGAAATTACTAGCGAGTGCTGACATTTGATTTGTGCGAGGCCCGCTGTGCTCGACCAGAACTATAACTAATCCGTGATTGATGGCATCAAAACTACAAAGACACATAATGCTGATATAAAAGTGACAGTATAGCGTGCATTTTTTTTCCCAATGTGCCATTTCTTTTACAACCTCTTTTAACTATCAGGTGGTCATTAGCATTTGACTAGAATTATGCATGCGGTTCAGCCCTGAGGACAACAGCACACCATAATTTGCTGTGACTGAACTGTCTTACAGCATCTACAAATCTTTGCCACAAAATTTACATTTTTTAAGAAAAAGTAAATGCATGAAAAGCGCCTGAAATTAAATGGATCAATGTGTCATAGGCATTTGAGTTATTTCAACCTAAACAGAGTGGCTGAGGTAATATATATTCCGTCAACATATAAAAATGCATATTGTAACGGCGTAGCCTAACTATTTTATATGCAGAATTCCATTGGGGATAGGAAAATGTGCTTCCTTATAGGCCAAAAAATGAATGCTGACTGCATTTTCACCTGGTTTTGTGGGACTGTAAGTGATATCAAGTTTCAATTCAGAACAAATTGTCTTTTATAAGTGCAGATGCAATATATCCATACTAATATAGAGGGGAGCCACATCGTAGAATGCTAATTTTACTGCATAGGACAGAGATTGAAATATATTTCTTTGAATGGCTAGACTCAAATCTATGCACACTAAAAAAATCTGTCACCTTCATGAAGTAATTATTCAAAACTATTCATAAAAAAAAAAAAAAAACAAGCAAAAACAGGCCTATGCTGTATATTGGAATCAGGCATGCCTCTCACTTTCTTTAACCATTTAAAGAACCTTTAACCAGTTTCTAGCTGGTATTATCAAGTGTTGTCAATGAATTAATCCCAAGTAGTTAGCTGGTATGCAAAGCTGTTTCCACACATTACGTAATTAGTTATTATTGTTAAAGCATACTATATGTGCATAAGCAGCTCGCATAGATGCTATAAATTGTTTTGAACTACTTGGTTTGTTCAAAAGGCATCGGAAAGAACAGTCAGAAAAGAAATGGAAGAGATGGAACAACATCAATAATAGACACAAAGAGTTGATATGTGCATGTGGGAAGGGGATAATGGATATCAGCTACTGTACTTTAAATGAGTACAAAGACATTTTTATCAATCATAACTTTTGTGGGAAAGTGCAGACACAGCAAGTTGTTGCATGATGGACTGTGACTTAGAAGGTACAATGCCAGGCTTATAACTATTCTGTCAAAATGTAATATTTATATTGAACTGTATTGAGTACTCCATCGTTTTAAATGATCTCAGGATAAGGCAGGACATGCAGTAAGGAGAGGTGCTGTTTTTTGCCAAAGAAAGAAAATATGGTTCAATTTCTACAAAAAAAGGAAATTTTATGCTTGTAGCACACCAAGAAAGAAACTTTGGGTGTAACTCTTCTACTGTAATAATATAGATGGGTTAGAGGGTTTGTTGTGAATTTGTGGATTAAAGATAATAATGCTGAAAATTATTTTTAGTTTAGTTCGCTTCAATGTATCATCATGAGCCACAGGCATTCATTTTGTTTTACATTCATGTTTTTTTTCTTTCTTTGATTCTCAAAATCCAGGTATGTTGACTTGCCCTTTATGAATCACCAAGGGCCACAGATTCAGCTATAAGTCTTCTTTTAAAAGGCCCAATATGTAATATCTGTTCATTAAAATATCCCCCAAAAAACACTAGAACAGTGCAATACCTGTATATTGCTGAGTTATACTTAAATTATACCAAATGTTTTAGAAGAATGTTAAAATCCAGAGAAATAAGCAATTTTAACTAGTGACGTCACACACCTTTGGTTTTATAGAAAACATGAAAGATGCTTTAAAATTAGAACTACTGAGGCATTCATTTTGACCCTTTGTAAATTTTCTAACTTAAGAATTTGTCAAAATTAAATCCACATATAAACAATACCCTGGCTTTTCCTAAGTATGTTTATATATTCTAACATTGTTATCTCATTAAAATTACAAAACACAAAAGAGTTCTGATAATTTGTACCTTAAATTACTAAATACAGCATTTCAGTGTCTACTTTCCCCATGCATTTAAATATGTGTGCCTCTGTTGCCAAGCAACTTCCTGCTAAAATAAACATAACTTTCTGGTAACTTTAATTCAGACATGTCTTTCATAGCAACATATTCAGTGCGGTGAAAAAAAATCTTGCTCTCCTGCTTGTGATGTGAAAGTGCGGTGCGAAAGTAAAAAACTAGAGAAGGGTCTAGTAATTCATTTTCAAGAAAGCATTTTAGGGTAATGATTTCATAAAATAAGACGACAGCATTCAAAGATTAATTCTAATATATCATGACGTGACAATATGATGTCAAATGAGAACTATCAGATGACTACTATGGTCACTACTTTAATAGGTATAGAATTCTGGTGGTTCCAGTGTTGTGTGTTATTATTATAACAGACCCCTAAAATGTATTTAGTATGACATAACAGCACTGCGTAATAATACAAGCTCTGCTGTTTTTGTGTAGTGCCACACTAGTCTCTCACTAGCAATTGCTTTAGCTGTGTAGTTTTGCTTTGATGGCTTTCTGCCTTAGTCTGCTTCATACTACCATGATAATGAGTTTTAAATACTTTAGCTCATCCATGAACATGATTTCTGCAGGGGTTCGTTAGGATGTCATGAAGACCACAACTCCCATGATTCCACACTCAGCCATAGCCTCATCAATCTACACCTTTGTTTGTTGTGAACACATCCCCTCTAATGACAAAAATTATATACAGTGCCCTCTATCTTCTAATGAAGAACAAAAAGTCACCTCATTTTGGATAATTTGAGCAAGAGTGAATTAAGAGAAAATGTTAATTGTTGGGTGAACTGCTCCTTTAATTCCAGCCAAATAGGAAACATGACATCACAGCACGTATCAACTCTCTTATTTTCCCCCTGTCCCTCTTCCTCACAGACGTCATGTTCAAAGGCAAGCCAAAATCCATGTAAGAAGTTTTGTCTCCACACAATTTCTAATCTTGACAGGTGGAGGATTCGGAAAATGGATTGAGTCTGGATTTGGAAGGGAGGTGTGTCAGGCTGTCTCATTCTATTTTTTTTTTCCTCTCAGCTCTGCACCAATTTCATATTGATGAGCTCGGCACCATCTCAAATTGCATGTCTTCTTTAAACATTTAACCAGCAAAGCGAGCGATCATACTCTTTACTGAAATCCTGCTCAAATCCAAATGCAAATCCCATTGCAATGAATGGATCACAGAGAAAGGATTTCACAAGCGCCATACAAAGAATCATCACTTTTAAGATTGCTACACACACTTTGAGTAGAGTTTGAGAATGTTTCTTTAAAGTTGATTATTGTATTCATATATGTATAGTACTTCGTTGCAAATGGCTTCTTCAGAATATAAGCCTTTAAACATGTTTTGATATTGTCTGGATGAAAAGCACTGTGATCTCTGCGTGAAGGCAAAAAGAGTGTGTTTTTTCTGTTCTGTACTCATGGGAGGCGTACATTCAGACAACAATTATCCCATACTCTTGCCCTACTGCACCGCTACATTGACTTATCCATGGGAGCGATACAGAGTACATCAGTTTCTCTCTCTTTAACTGCTGGTTTCAATGAATTATTGGTGACTATTAATTATACTTTGTCTTCATTTTCTAGACAGGAGACGGCTAATTGTCCTGTAATTCTATAGCTGTGCATTTCACACACACACACACACACACTACACTGTAATATATTAATATATTAATATAATGTACTTTAAAGTTCAAACAATGTACTGAATAAAATAAACTAAACTTTATAGGTTTTACAGTTAATAAATAATAAATATTACTTTTGTCATTTTTAAACATGCTTTATTCATCGCAACAATTTTGGACCTTTCCCATTGCAAAAACTGATTCATCCAATTAACTGTGATTAATATGATTAATTAAACCACACATTACAATAAAATAATGAATTTAATTAAAATTGTAATTGATTGACAGCCCTACTATTTGCATAACAATGTGGGACAGTTCAGCCGTTTGCGTAACTTGAGAGATGTTTGCATTTACAATTCTAAAAGTGCCTTTAAGGGGCTTCTTTCCTTTCACAATGAAATGAGATATGAAAACCCATGTCTCCTCTGTGCCAGTCAAACCCATCCTCTTGAATGTCCTGAAAGGACACAGCTTAGAAGAGATAATCAAGGAATGTATAAAGGAATCTCTCCTGCCCCAAGCCAACCATTGGTCCTTTTACAAATTCATCTGCAGCTTTCAGAGGGACTTAGCATTATAGCTTAAACTCTTCCAAGAGATAACTAAATCAAATGACTGAGGGACAGATATGTTGTCTTGAACTAAATATGCATTAGTGCCAATTTATTAGACTGTTACCTAAATGTATCAGACTTCCAGATATGTAAGGTTTGTGCTTCAGTTGCTCTTCATTTATTATGTTTCCGGTTAATCCGCTAGTGAACTCTTAATCACAGTAAAGTATTTCTTATTTTATTTTAATATTATTACTATTATTATTTTATTAATTCAATTTATTTGTGATACCCAGTTTCAATTGTCTAAAGTCTGAGAGAACTGTCAGTTCAAACTTGGGTATTTTACAATACAAAGTGTTTATTTAAGATTCCTAAAATATTAAAAATTCTTTTTTCAATTTCTTTATTGGCAGGTAGTCTAATCAGTTAAGCACTGAATAATAATACATCTTATAATAAGTAATAATGCAATAATACTTTTCAAAACACTTTTGCTTTTGAATACATACTTTTTTTCTCAGTTGTCTTGTTACTTCATTGCACAACACTGTAAGCCATAACCATGTAACAAGGCTATAAAAGAACAACATATTTGGATGTGTTATTGCAGTCTGGATGAAGTATCTCCAGATGATGGAAAACGAGCTTTGGGAAGTTTGAACCCAGAGAACTGCATTTATTGGAAAACAGGTAATCGCTCTAATGAGCTATTTGTAGGCGATTAAGAGTCACCTTTTGTGTTTTATTTTTATTGGAAAAAGAATCCAAGGGAATCTGACCCAGAGCTGTGCATGAATAATTTTGGAGCGTAAATCATGCGCTTATGTAAAATTAGGACATTGTTAAAGAAGAGGAGGGCTTGGAAGCGCTGCATTAAAACAGTAAGAATACCCAGACGTATTATAAGAGGCGGCGATAGCACACCTAATGCATCTGAGCACAATCCACTTGAGATGGGCTAAATGCCACGCTTGATGCTATATCTTAACGCTTTGTCAATATTTATTCGCCGCCGTGATGATCATGAGGTTCTGTAGCTGCGTGTGGTCTTCAGCCCTCCTTTAAGGCTCGGCTCTCCTGTGGCACATATGTCAATTTGTCTGGTGATTTATGATGTTGACTAACTGAGCTGGTATCACCTAACTCATTCGGAGAGAGGCTGTACAGGATACTTGGCAGGCGTCCACTTTGTAATGGGAAAAGCAGTAGGCAAGCATAACCCTCATGAGGCGGCCAGGAAAGATGAGAAAATAAGTGGGTCAAGCACTAGGCACAAGGGCACGAGGATGGAACAGGACCTATGAAATCAATGCCGCTTTCTTCAAGAGTTGCTTTTGTGGGATATCGAACAGTGCAAAATGTGTAGCAGAGCGGCGGCTGACAGCGACGAGGTGATATCCTTTTATATTTGGCTTTGATTATTTCATCCTCTGGTGATGGCAGTCATTTAAACACATAACAGCCGACAAGGTTCATATTGTCTCCCCTGCCACGCTATTCTTCTTCAGCCCTGGAGCGTGCGGAGTAATCACGGATTCGCGCTGCGTGTAGACTTTGGCGACACCAGGCACAAAGCGGTGAGAAAGGAGTACCCTGTGATATCCCATGCACTTTTACACAACAATCCCGCATTGTTTAATGACACACACCGTGAACGAACATTTGTGGCTTTAATAGAAAACATTTCCCGAGACGAAAACCATTGCCAAAGCTCGAGCTCTGCTGTGTATTCAGCGCCGGTACCCGCCGAATGTTGAATATCTCACCTTGCTGACAAGATGTCACTGTTTCAAACAGAAGAACCACATCAGAGATGCCTCATGCTTCTCCGTGGACATGAAATCATTTATTTATTGCATTCTGGCCATGGGCATGTTGCCACTGCTACTCTCAACCCTAAATGTACTTGTAGCACAGCTTTAAACATTTCACTGCTTACTACAGGTGTGTTTTCCCAAAGATAAGCCATTTTGCTCTAGGTTAACCTTGTTATCTAGCTTACATTGCGGTGTTGGGTTTATCTTGAGTTAGCAATTCCTTTGTTGCTTTGAGGTCTCCCACAGGCAAAAGAGTGGATGTCGAGCTCATCAACTGTTTTCTCATTATGCTTCTTTTTTTTTTACTGACAACACTACACAATAAAGGCTAAGGGAAATTGTGGGACGTTATCAAGCCTAATGAACATGCCATGAATCAATGAAACAGAACGGAGGTGTTTTAAAGAAATGCTAAGAGAGAGTGAGAGATAGGGGATTTATCCAGGCCAGAGTGATGCTTTCTAGACCGACTAGATATGAGAAATTTCTGATGCAAGCAATAACGCCACAGGGGAATTTGCTGAGAATGAATTATTTGTGCCCAACTCTCAAATATTTTAAATGCCAAGGGACCCCCTACCTAAAATATCAAGGCAGCTACATTACCTTTCAAAAGTTTGTGGTTGGTAAGATATATTTTAAATTTCATAAGAAGTTACCTATGGTCATCAAAGCTGCAGTTAATCAATCCTCCCCCAAAATATCAATAAAATAAATTATGAAATTCAAACATTTATTTTATAAAATATTACTAAAATGAAAGTTTTCTATTTTTATAAATTGTAAAATGTATTTATTTATTTGATGGTACATAAAGAGAGTTAACATTTAATGTGTCTCAAAAACTAAAGTTCTAACAAGATGATCTCTGAAAATCCTTTTCTGATAATTAATTCAATACATTTTTTTTAAAGCATAGCTTTGGCCAACTGTGCTAATTAACACATTTACATGAATGTCATGTACATTCATGTACATTAATACATATTAACTAGATGTTAACTACATGGTCTCATTTTACATTAGGTGGCCTTAACTAATATGTACTTACACTAAAATTAATCATTTGTTACAATGTACTTATTGTGTAAATACATGTTTTTACATTGTACTTATGATACCTGCATGTAATTACATCTATAATTAATTTCTGTAATTACATTTGAGTGTTCAGCATAACCCACCCTTAAACCTACCCATACCACCGAACTTGTCCCTACCCCACCTGTATCCCACCTGAAGAGCAACAGAATTGTTCTGCAATACATTATGAACATACATGTACATTGTATTTCTTTTTCTGATGCAAGAACATAATATAAAGAGCCACCTAATGTAAAGTAGGACCAATAATTGTAACAATAACAAATTTCACTGACAGATATTCATGTATTACTTAATCTATTAATTCTCCTTTTGTCTTTGAATTCTGTATACACCGTTTGTCCTTCTGGTCAAAATAGCCCACCTTCACTAAACCTTTAAAATAAAGCAGCTGAATTTAATTTGCTGAATTTAATCATTCCTCAGATCTATTTTGAGTCTTTATTCGTCTTTATTACAAACTATGTGAATATCTAGTTTTTCCCTCATCAGGGTGCAGTATTTCATCAATGTTTAATCAACATTCGTTATACATGAAAATTAGAGCAGCAGATTTGTATTGTGCATGTGTTTGGAGGGGTCTGTGTTAGAATGTGTACGTGTGCCCGTTTTTTTTTTTTGTGGTGTAAAAATGGTTTTATAGCTGGTAGGTCAAAATTGGCATAAAGGACAACCATTATACCCTAAATGTATACAGCCCTGATAAATTTTTTCAAATATTGGGGTAATTTTAGAAAAAAGTCATCTTAACACCAAACAGTGTTTAGGTCTTTTTTTCTGCTAGTAGTAGCACATAGACTCTACCTTTTCCCCCCATTAATGAATGATTTAGTTCTTTATGAGTCATCCATCCTATGATGCTACCATTATAGATATCTTTACTGTTATTACTTGTTTATAAATATCCTGTTACAATACAAATGGGTTCAATTAAATCTGTCTCTGTTGTTGTACACATTTGTAAAAAATGTTCTGATGACCAAATCTTTAACTGTCGATCCTCCAAATCCTCAATTTATGTTTATTTCCATAATACACAATAAAATAGAGTAGACTTGTCAAAGAATGGGTGGTAGTAAAAAAAAAGTACACAACTATAATGATGTATTCAGTTGAAGAAATCATAGCAATCATAGCTTTATTACTGCATTGCAAAATTAGACTAGAGACACCGCTTCTGCAAGGCCATATGTGATGCAGCACAGCCAGAGGTCTGTCATTAACGTAAAGATATGAGATGAAAGCATAAAATAAACAAAGAAAATGGGAAAGTGAATGAAAAGATCCAGAAATCTTATCTATGGTTAACCAACTGAGAGCAATACAGAGCAATTGAAGGACATTTCGCAATTGCTGTTTCTGTAGGAGCAAGAAAAGGGAAAAAAAAGGATAAAACTGCTAGAAGGAGACTGTTTCCAAGCCCTCTTGCATGATTTTAGTAAATGGTTTAATTTGATATAAATCATCGCCGAGCTAGATGGGGGAATATCTCATTTACAAATTGTGTCCTCGTTTGTTAGTGGCACGGCACCTCAATTACCCGCCAAGCAGCTTTTTATTTATTCATGCGCACAAAGTCATGTATTCATGAGGATTAAGCAGAGACTCTCACAGAGACTGGCAGCCACAGACAGCATATTTTAACAGAAGGGGAAAATCTGACACAGATTAAACCGTAAGTAGATGTGAGAGAATGGAGGACCCATGGTTTTGTGCACTCATAGGTCAGTGCTTGGTCAGTTTCCCAAACAGCCTCATTCTAAGAAATCATCCTTAGTAAGAAAACACTTAAAAGAATAGGTCATCCGAAAATATATGTCGGACATCATTTACTCATCCCAATGCTGTGTGAAAATTACCTTCTACTATAGAACAAGCATAGAGAGTTTTTGAATATTGCCACATCTTTTTTGAATAAAATTAATGTGAATGGGGTCTGTTCAAGCTCCAACCGTCACTAAAGCAGTGGTATTCAGCCTTCCTGACTTGGCTGTGCAACATAATACCTAAAAGCTGGTATTTTCAGTAATTCTGAGTTGAGATCAAAATGTTTTTCCAATGATAAGCTTGACGCTTGACAGAGGAAACAGCTCATATTCATTTGAGATCTGGATCTTGAGTTTAAGTCCTGACTTTTTACATATGGCATTTAGATATGTTAATCCAATCACAATTGGACAACATTAGATACAGGTGTTAAATGAGGTCTGAAGTGTTTTGAACTTGTCTGTTATCAACCTCATCCAGAGGATATTGAAAACACCAGATTGCTTTCATAGTGTAAATACTAGTGCATGATGCCACTAAAGATCACTGTCACGGCCACACACACAGAGGAGAGAAGGCAGGGATTACTTTGAGTATTTAGTGTGGAGCATGCACAAACAGTGGGTAAACAGGTGAGCAGTGCAACGGGTTGAAGGCTTTCTCACACACCAGTCCAGGAGGTAAGTTCAAGTTCATTGCAATCACCAAAGTAACAAAAGTCACTTCCCTTAATCGGTCGTTTGCATCCACAGGTACGTAAAGCAAGCCTCAAAGGAACACAGGAGAAATCGGAGCAACAGGGAGAAGATCCAAGAAGCGGAGACCATCCAACTTTGATTCCAGCCGGTGAGTAACTGAATGAGGTGAGTATTTATCTATATTCATCTATAGTGAATGGAACTGAGGGAACGTGCGGAGGGTATGGCAATCACATTCACTCCATTTACTTATCTAATTCTTAAAAATTACTGGATGGGTAGTTGAAGCAAGCTAGCCAGACATTTAAATGCTGGTGTCTGAAGTTTGGTTTCAAGGTAAAAAAAACTAAACAAAACACTTCTATTAGTCCTGATTCAAGCAGAAACCCACTGTACAGAGAGCTGAAATGATAACTGCTTATTTTCATATTATTTTTCAATAGTCTTTTTTAATTGCTTTAATGTTAATATGTAAACTGGGCAAGCTTGTTTCACAACATTAGATCAAACAAACCCTTCCCCCCAAAAAAGTAGGAAACTGGTAAAAATCTGACAAAATTTGGTAAATAAAGGCCATATTCACATACACATGTATTTTTGCAAAAAAAAATTCCTCCATTTTCCAAAAAAATCTTTGTCCACATGAAAACACCACATAAAGCACTGTCCAGTGCATGTGTTTGTGTTTAATGTAAATGATTTTCATTTATCATGAAATTGTAATCTGATCAACTAGTGCATTGTAATAAGGTTTAAATAGGGCCTCAGTTCACAAAACCAGTATAAATGATTTGTATACAAATCTGATAGCTTGTTGATAGTTACCAGCTCACAGGATGGGGGAATTATCATTAAACAACAACCATCTTACATGCTTTAGAACACTTTAAATATAGTGAGATTGACACTTTTATGATCTTTTTAATGGTCCTTTTTTCTATTCACTGTCACTGCATGGAAAAGAATGACCATTACGCAATTATATTTATTGCATTTCGTTTTTTGGTTTCATAGAAGAAAACAAGTCATCCACAAGAGTGAATAAATGGCCATTTTTGGGTGAACTATCTTTTTTAAGGGAGATAGTATTATGTCTGACAACAAACCCGGTCACGTGGTTGTTAAAAAAAGGAATGCATCACTGTTATGCCAGCCTAATAAATTCCCACTGTATCTACACAACCAGAAGAGGGGGAGGTGATGTACTGACATTGTGTAGGAGAATATGGAAAATGAATTGGTGTAGCTATTTGTGTGACTGATTTTTATAATAAACCACATTAAAACATACAGTGCAGCCTGAAACGTGCCACCGGATAAACACTTCTTCTTGTAATGCAAAAGCGAGGAACACCAGCTTTCTCCATTTGTCTTCCTAGCTCACACTTCTCATCAGGAAATCCTGGGTATTCTTTTTCCAGCCTGTACTCACAGCAACATTAGATACATTTATCAGGATTCGCCAACACCATTATGACAGGCCTTATCAAATTATCTGCCGGCACAACTGGCTGTGAGAGAAGAATTAGAAACCCTAACTTCACTGAGGAATGCAATTTGCTTGGATATAGTGTGTCGAATGCGTGCGAGCGTGGCGCGGGGCCCAGTGGAGCGTTAACAGAATGGTCTCTGCATCCTGATTGGCTGTCTGTAGGGACAGATGTCATCATGTCGCTCCGACTCGAGAGGTGGATGTCCCCGCAAGCCATGACAGATGCTCCGAAAGGTAAAACAGATGGAAGTGACTCGGGGAGCGTGCAGCTATGGGCAGTTAAGTTGAGGAATAATGGGAATAATCATTCTAAAAAGCACAGAAAATGGGAAAGGGCTCCGTGTCCGTGCATACCCAGACATCCCAACGCAAAACTCCTGAGGATGATTAAAAGCGTCTCTCCCGCCGTTTGGGCACAGGCGGGTATAATCAGACTCTCTGCTCCACTGGCCAGTGTTTCTCAGACTGGGGATGAACAGGTGTGCACCATCACACCGGGATCCAAATACGCAATCCAGTTCCCAAGCTCCAAAGTGTTTACCAGCGTTGTTAAGAAATGGAGTGTAAAATGCCTAATTAGATACACCTTGTACACCCTGTTTGTTAAGACTTATGAATTCAAAATACCTTTGGCATAATGAAATGCCTACTAGCAATCTTAATAGGACGATTAGTCACAGGACAGGCCGGTTTTGAAAAACGCGTGCTTTGATTTAGCACTAAGCAAAAGCATAACACAGGGTAATGCGTCTTTCTGAAAAATCAGCCCGGCTCGGCGGCGTCTGTGAAGACGCTATATTAGCGATATGAATCTCAGCTGGCTTGTGTTTTTGCTCCTTCAGGTTCTCTCATTATTAACTTATGAAACCCTCTTCACGGCTGAGTTTAAAAATGAGACAGCAATATGGAGCGGGCCCATTTCTCTGAAAATAAGGGCCCATTGGATAAACACGAGGCCTGCTTTATGGGCTCTACCTGCGGGTTGCCATTGGAGACACGGTGTCTCTACAAAGACATGCATAATTAACTGAAACTGTAGAGTGTGGAGGTGTAAAAGAGATCTATGGGCTGAAGCGCATCAAGGCGTCTATTATCAGTAGAGCATCACTCGTCATTAGAATGCAAATCTACAATTTCAAGGACAAAACCCTCATCAACTGGCGCAATAGGCCTCCGTTGTCCTTCTCATCATACCTTCACTGTGGGCTCACGATAGACTAATGCTGTGCTTCTCTTTCATGCGTGCGCGTGCGTATGCAGCTTAGTACGCCTTGCCTCGTTTGGAGTTGCATTTTACACTGACAGCAGGTCTGATCATCAATTATTATAGCTCACTGGCTCTAAAATGGGCATATCCCCTGGTGTGACACTTGCAGCTCTGACCAGGGGCATGAGAGAGATGAGAGTTAACCCAGAAGAGCAGTGCACCTGCATGCACAGTGACATCAGGCATCAAAGTGGCAGAGGAGAACGGCCATGCCGCAAGATAACATCTGCCTCCTGCTGTGACCACTAGTTAAGCCAACTACGCAATCAAGGACACACACGCTGCTCTGTTAAAGCCACTGAGGACCTAAATCAGAGAACAGACTGAAAGATTTGAACAGAACAAGATTGTAAGTCTATATATGTATAGTTTTACCATTAAACATTTAATACACTGTAAAAAAATACTCTTTTCTTTTCAAAATATTACTTAAATTCATATTTTGAACTTTATTTAAAAATTTAACAGTGCTTTAATTAACATGTTTTACAATATATAGATTTTACTCTTTCAACATTTTATTAATTGGTATTTTTACAGTGTTGAAGAAAAAATGTGTTATTTCATTTTGGAAATACAAAACCTGCAACATTTTAAACTAAATTTGATGATTTTAACATTATTACAATACGTACGTATTTTCAGCAAAAAAAACCAACAAAAAAACAATTAGATGAATGCATAGATATGCTTTGTTTCATTTTTTTGTGTATACAAACTAGTGTGTATCCACTATAAATATTGGTAAAAACAGAAACAGCAATTAAATAAAGAAAAATATTTTAGCTAAATAGATAAGATTAATCAATGTTTAGATCCATGGTGCCACTGCTACTGATGCACATCCAAATAAAGTCTATGCCCCTTTAACTAGAAAGCTGCAATGTGGTAAATAAAGATTTATATACAGTATCTGGTTCAACATGAAACATTTTGCATGGTGTGACAGATGTTGAACAGCTGAAACCCCTGGGAGTTACGACCGCCTGGAATGAGTGCAAATCAATGCAACCAAGCAGGTGTGCGGGAGAATCAGGGCATAGGGACACTCCTGGCTGCTCGGCTCGGCAGCTCGAGGTACACTTTGGTGGCTCGACTTGACGCAGACCACGCAAAGTGGCAGGCAACTGCTCGACCCTCCTGGTGCTCCACAGCCCGGAGGTCGCACAGATGCTTAGTAGCAGCAGCATGGCCTGCGAACTTGACCATGGCAAATGTGACGAATGCCCCAGCTCTTCTGCACTCAGGCTACGCCTCTGCCAGGCCTTCATGTTCAGTGTCAAGCCCTCAAAAGCTCCTGTCATAGTTTGTTAGCCCAAACACTTCCTGCCAGGGCAAGTCTAATTCATCCTCCGTGTGTCCCAAATGAAATCCTTTTTTCCTCCACTCAGCAAAGCTCCCTAGTTCCCACACTCCATCTGTCTGTGTTACTGGCCCCGAGCTCTTTCTGAAGTCATCCATTTGTTTGAGAATACCAATTTATCAAAGAATCAGAGCTCACATTGATCACCGGACCACAGGGTGCCACCGAGTAATCCGGTTCCTGCATGCACACGCACACGCGCCCAGATTACATCCGACTGACCTGCATGGAGATAAAGGACTAGGAGCTAAAAAAGATTATTTATCCACATTCGATCGCCTCATATTAGCTGCGCCTCGCTCCTTGCATTGACAAATTGGAAATAGAGCGAGCTTTGTTTTGCTTTGATATGACAATAGGTAAGATTTTCTCTCAATATATCAATTCTAGCATCCCAAACGTCCCAGATGTCTCATAGCGGAGGTAGATTGAAATGCCCTAGTTTACAGATTTCATGAATATGAAAAATAGCACACGCTTTTCACTAATGCTGAATCTGGCTTAAAAGCTAAGTTTATTGATAAGAGCCAATTAGAAATAATAATACAAAGAAAAAGATGGGTAAACAAAATGATGATCACTAAAAATACAACCATGAAGATGCTGAGTCTATTTAGCTTTAAAAGGACATATTGACGCTTGGTTATTTTGGTCAATAAGCCTATCTGAGGCCCATCTTTATCCTTGGCACTGTCTGCATAAGAAAAATGAGAAAGAGGTGAGGACATGCATTTTAATCAATTCACAGTTTGTTTGTTTTTCAGAGACCCACTTCTCTGTGTAGACACTATTGTCCTAATATTAAACGATGATAAGTAATCGTGCATAATTTGTGTTTAAAAACGTTATATGAAAATAATGTAAATTACTCTTAATTTGTGCTCTTGAAGCAAATGTTCTCAAATGGAAAATAATAATAATAATATAATAAAGACAGCATGCTCTATTAGATTGCTAAACAAATAAATGGATCGGACTTAAATTAAGATTAAGCTGAATAAAACAGCATGATTCAATTTTCTTGTGCAACATTAGCTAACCACACATGCAACCAGTTTCTGAAGCTTATGTTTAATCTAATGTAAAAAGCACAAGGTTATTCAAGCAGCTCCATGTGACAGGAGATATAGAAAGCTGGTATGGGCAGCTTTATTCTGTGCTGCTAAAAAATCAAAGTATAGCCTCCGGTTAAGGATTTACTTATTTAAATGATCTGGTCAGAGGCAGTCTCCAGTTAACAAATCACTGATTTAAATGATCCAGTCAAGGGTGTGTTTCCCAAACAGTGACTTAAATCTCTGTTGAACTACCATAATACGATAAAATATAAATAAAATAAACTCTAGTTACAACATTTATCAACAACATATGCATACACATAAGACCATTGATTGAATGTTGTTGAAGTGATCATTTCTAGTATTAGTTCACAATCAAAAGATAAGGGTATGCCATTGTTTTCCAGACTAACATGTCACCTAGAGACTGCTCCGTTATTTAATTTTACAAAAGTCACTTTTAAACTGCGCTTTACAGTATGGTTTGGCACATCAGAATTTGCTTCAGTTCAGTTTTGTTTGGCTTGGTTTAGATTTCAACTGCAGTTTAGTATACTGTCTGAAGTGGGTGGGATTATTATTATAGTTGTGCCACCTCTACTGCTGTGACAACGTCGTTTTCATTATGGGTCGTCCCATCCATTGCTGAATACGCACCTTGGCTACTAATGAGAAGAACGTCTGGACCTCTTCATTTCCAGGTGCCATTTCAGGCGCCTTTTTCTTGCAGTGGTATAAAAATGTTTTGGCATGCCAACCAACAATACAGCAGTGGCTGATGCTAACAATTGAAATGTAGCGTGTTTGGTGTTTCGTGTCACAAATGACAGTGGCATTTCTCACGGGCCAATCACTGATCAGCAGTGTGTATATGTCATGTTCTGGTAATGGTACAGCTCTCTTGGAACCTCGCTCACGGTGATAAAAAACAAAAACAAGGGACTAGATATGGAACACATTGGGAAATGCCTCAAAAGAGAGCCATAGCGAAGGGAACCGCACCGTATCATGCAATGAAAAAAAAACAATTTGTTGTGATTAGGGCTGCTACAACGAATCTACAAAATTAGGAATTATTGATAATGAAATTCTTTGTCAACAAATGCTGTTATCGATTCGTTGGGTTGCTCATGTGAAAACAAGATACACAGCTGTCCGTGCAATGGAGGGTACAGAACAGGTGTTGGATCGAATTCGGTTTCCCCTATATTTTTTCCTTAGTTTTGCGTTCCTACTACAGAAACTGTATTCATGAACAGAGCGTAGGCGCATGCTGGAAAAGGGTAATCACTTGCGAAATGGTAGAACGAGCATGTGCCCGCACTCTGTACATGAATACAGTTTGTGTATAGCTGAATATACATAGAGCTGAATTTGACACAATACTGACTGCAGGAAGAAGCATGTTCAGCTAATGCTCCAAGGCATGGGAGGATTTTACATTAAATGCACCTAAGAAGACGGCAACCTGCGCACTATACAAGTCTGCGCTTTTACCTCACGAGCCATAGTGATAATTAATTAAATGCCATTACTTTAGATTAGTTTAAATTAAACGGTGTGAATACAGTGAGACACCACCTATTTAAAATCTACAAACAACAGCAGCAGTATAGTATTACAATTAGTCAATATTGTGGTTTTCAGTGAAGGCTAATAATGTTACATTTGTGCACTGAGCAGTAAAAGTTTACATGTATTTCTGCCTCAGATTCAAAAAGAAATATTTGTTTATTTATTATTTATGATTTTTATATTTCAACAAATCCTGATGCTTCAAATCTTACTGTCATCGTGTATGTGTCCTAATTTCATAATGTGAATATAATAGGAGTACAACACTTGTTTTGCTTTTTGTTTGGTTATACTTTCGATATTTAGAGTAGTTATACTGTTATAATTTAAGGTTTAAAATGTCTAAATGAATGATCAATAAACCCGATACTTGGCTTTTGTATCGTTAGTTGCAGCACTACTTGTGGAAATACATACACAGATTACAGGCATATGTGATATTAAAAGGAGTACAAGTAAGATGTTTTCTTAAAAAAAAAAAAAAAAAAAAAACCCTGAAAAATCAGAGTGCACTAAATCAGAATTGAGTGCCAAGGCTTCTGTGTGAAACTATCCTAAGAGTCCAACATTCTTGTCAAAGCTATCAGTAACAAATTGCATTTAATAAAACATCAACATATCAATTTTTCAGTGGCTTTCTGTGTTTTCCTACTGCATCTGTATGGGGAAGCAGGTTAGCTGTTCGTACCTATCCCTTTCACCATGCTGAATGAAGCAGACTGGGTTTGGAAGACGTCAAGAAGGCGAGTGTTTCTGAGGGATGATAGACTTCTAACAAAATGCACTTGATTGATGGAACTGGAGTCTGCAGTCTGGTCCTGTTCGCAAAGTGAATCAGGAGCCTGAAAAATTGATGTGTATCCAAGACATATACCCTGGCATTTTAATGCTTTGATAATGAGCTGCTCTACATATTTCTCTGGCAACCATACATGAAAGTGGCCACTAAAATCATACCATTTGGGAAAAGCGTAATCAAAATGACATTTAGATGATGAAGCCTCAGTGTCAAGAACAGAAGTGCCTTTGCAGCCGGTCCCTGTTTCGGTCATGATTGGTCCATTTTCAAAAATCCTTGATATCCTTGAGATCCTCAGTCTCAGGATGGAAAAATGCGTAAAAATTACACAGCTGGATACACCGCAAGTTGTATAATTATTTTATTTATTTTGATTATTGATTGTATTGCTTTTATTTATTTTAATTATTGATTGTATTGCTTTTATCAATCAATCAATCAATCAATTTATTCAATTTAATGGATAAGACAATTTAAATTAAAACTGATATTCCCAGTTGGGTCATTATAGGCCCAATATGTTATGTATAGATTATCTACAGTGTAGGTGTCAAAAAAAAAGTTTTATTAGTTTCTAGGAAACTTATAAAACTAGGAAACCTAGTAAATATATATTAGGACTGTTTCCAATACTGCATATAAAGCATCAGCTTTAGAAATGAATAAATATTGCATTTCTCTTTCCCTTTCTCTGTTCTTGCTGCCTAAATGCATTATTTTTCTAATGCAGCTGAAAAAAAGTAAATTATGAATTAAAGAAAAAAATGTGTACAATATATATGCGTGTACAGCATAATAATACAGATTTTTTCATTTGAAATGGTTTATTATTTGCAATTATAAATAACAGATTTACAAAAATGTTAGGTAAAACCAAAAATAGTTTAAATATAAATATAAAATAAAATTGTTAAAATATAAATAAATGTAACGATATTTGTATTCATCCGAAACTATCTCGGTATAGGGGTGACAGTTTGGTTCATGCATTCCCACAGTCAGTACAGATGTGCCAGCGCAGTCAATGGAGTTAGACAAAAAAACACAGCAGTACGAAAACTGAGGACCCATTCACAAAGAATGCATCTCGCGAGAAACATTGTGCCATTGTCATGTCAACTCGGTACACAAGCTCGCAACGCTAGTCCCTGTTTTATCTTGACACACCTTTTAAAAATGCAGTACTTATGTGTGAGGCACTGCAGAAGAAGCCAGTGTATAATAGTCATGGACGTCTGTCAACCATGTTTACATACAGTAGAAAAACAATGGCAATATAAAATTCTGCCCAAGCTTGACCTTTGTATACCGTTATGCCCTAGTAGGTAGGAATACACAAAAATATGTTGTCACACACAGATAATAGAAATATAAAAAGGCTAGCTTGTTGGTCCATATTTAAACCAACACAGTTTTTTTAGAGTACTGTAAATCTTGGTCCAGAAAATGCAGTTACTTCAACGTAACAATCCTAAAAAAAGTGTTAAAGTTTACTTTTGAAAGTCATGTTCAACCTTCAGAATCTCCCCCAGAATCTCAAAAAAAAAAAATAAATAAATAAATAAATAAATCTCCCCTTTCAAACTTCCAGCACCTGTCGATTGGGCTGGCGTTCAGATTACTCCTATTGCAGAGAGTGCATGCATATTTAATTATCCTCTAGTTTTGTGAACCTGTACTTCTCTCGTCTTCGTTTTTTCAAGACCAGGTAATTTCGATTTTTAGAATCACACTGCTTGTCAGAAAAATGAGACACCTGGGCTTGATAGCCAGTTGTTAGCAAGTGCTTTGGAGCTTACTGTTTGAAGTTCAGAATACTTTATCTGGAGATGCAATCAAACGTGACAGCTATTGATCCATCCTCCAAATCAGAAATGAGACTTACTGAACATGTTAACAAGCACCCAATAGCTGTTTTAATTGTCAGAGCCTTTGAAATCACAGTCTGAGTTCTGTGGTGGGTTTTCATTGAGCACTTGAGTTCATATACTGTAGAAAGCACTTCAAATGAGCCTCCAAATAATGTCCTGAAGGACAGATTCTTAGTGACTGAAGCTTGAGCTATGGATATTTTATCGGCAAAAGGTATCTACTCCTCATTAAAAAGTTATTTAATCCCCTTTATAAATGTTAATTAAAAGCTAATCTGATGATTTCAAGCAGTAAAAGCTTAAGGAAATGTGCTCTGTGTATTCGGTGAATATTTTGAAGACACAGGATGAATTAACACATACAACTGCAGGATTTGGGATATATACAATTGAAGTAAAAATTATTAGCCCTCTTCTGAATAGTTTTTTCTTTTCAAATTTTCCCCATCTGGTGTTTAACAGAGCAAGGAATTTTTCACAGTATTTCTTATAATATATATTATTTTTCTTCTGGAGAAAGTCTTTTGTTTTATTTCAGCTTGAATAAAAGTTTTAATGAAAAAATATTAATAATACAAAAAAAAATATTATTAATATTTCAATATTAATATAATATTAATCAATATTATTAAGCAACATGTTTATTTCGATTGTCTACAGAACAAACCACCATTATAAACCAAATCAACTTATTTAAGACTTATTTTAAGCTGAATACTAGTGTCTTGAAAAATATCTAGAAAAATATTATGTACTGTCATCATAGCAAAGATAAAATAAATCAGTTAATAGAATTGAGTTATTAAAACTATTATGTTTAGAAATTTGCTGAAATTAAGGGCCATTAAACTGAAATTGGGGCTAATATTATACAGGGGGGCTAATAATTCAGGAGGGCTTCAACTCACTTAAACTGTATACAATTTACAGATATTTATAAAATGTGTATTTATAAAATGTATGGTGCAAATGAACAGATATAACAGCAGAATTTGGGGGCCTCACAGTGGCACAGTGGGTAGCACTTTGCCTCACAGCAAGAAGGTCGCTGGTTCGAGCCTCGGCTGGGTCAGTTGGCGTTTCTGTGTGGAGTTTGCATGTTCTCCCTGTGTTGGCGTGGGTTTCCTCCGGGTGCTCCGGTTTCCCCCACAAGTCCAAAGACATGTGATATAGGTGAATTGGGTAGACTAAATTGTCCGTAGTGTATGAGTGTGAATGGGTGTGTATGGATGTTTCCCAGAGATGGGTTGAAGCTGGAAGGGCATCCGCTGCGTAAAACATATGCTGGATAAGTTGGCGGTTCATTCCGCTGTGGCGACCCCAGATTAATAAAGGGACTAAGCCGAAATGAAAATGAATGAATGAATGAACAGCAGAATTTGAAAATAATTCATTAATTTGATAATTATGATGCAATGTTTTATGTATATCATTCCCTGGATGAACAAATGAACAAACTAACAAGCAAATGTACAAATGAACAAATTATGTAAAATGATATAAAAATAATAAAGAATGTCTAATTTCTAATATAATTTTTTGGTCAACATTAGTTGATGGACTCACTGAGTAAACATTAACCAACAATGAACAACTTTATTTCCACCAACTAACCTTAACAAAGATGAATAAAAAGTGTAATAATTGTATTGTTTATTAGGGTTAGGGTTAGCAAATACATTAATCAACATTAAATGTTACCATATCCATTACATTTTAAAATTCTAAGTTGTATGCATTCACATGTATTAGGAACAAACGTGAATTAACAATACAAAAAAAACCGCAGATTATAAACTGGAATCAAAATAAATGTAAATGTTGTTTGAATTAATTAATTGCTGGCTTACATCCCAGCAGCACAACACAGCTGCTTAATACACTGTTTTGTGAGCTTTCTTGCATGACACATCCCTACCTCTTCCAGGGAAACAAAGGAGATTTTAGTGCTTTCCAGATCAATACATTGTCTCCCCCAGACAACTATCAGTGGCATTTGAAGTAGACTAAACACAGGTTCCCCTCAATATCAGCTCAAAGACTGAACTCTTCTCTAAAACCCTGTTGGCAATGGCAGATAAACAGATGAAACCAATCAAATCCCACCTGATCAGGACCAGACATGAAACAGCCAAAGACAAAGTGGAAAGAAAAAAGGGCAAAACTGTCATAAAAATCTTAAAACTGCTTAGATTCACACTGACACTGGTCTTAATACAGCAGCTGGAAATAGGTAAAAAAAACAAACCAATAATAACAAAAGAAAAACTCACAAGAGAAACCAACTTTGCAAATATTCTTTGCTTCAAGTGACCGTCCCAATATGATTGCTGGTGTCCCGTTGAAGGTCTTTAACAAGCATGCAAGTCCCCCAAAAAGATTTTTCATCTCAGACGTTTCATTCCTCGTCTGTTTTTCTTCCTTTTAAACTCAAGTATTCATGCATGCTGGGTTGAGGATGAGATGACATGCTATTGTGGTTAAAAAAAAAACAGCCAATACTTTGATGCAGTTGTGTCATATTATAGCTCGAAGTGAGCTATTATTCTTTAAATCAGTCAGAATATTACTATTACGATGAAAAGGGACAACAGCTAAAACGGCTTGCTTTTCAGCATGTCTCAAAATCAACCAGGGACTCACAGTCAGTTACTGACATGTATTCGCCAGAATATCTCAGATATTACCGTCACTCTTTATACTAAACCTTCATGTAATCTACTAAAATTGAGACGAAAGAACAGTTTTGGATATGTAAGCTGTTCCCCTGGTGGTAATTATCAATAATTTATGAATGTGAACTAGTTACATACAAGTTAATAAAAAAGATATTTTAAGCATAGATAGATAGATAGATAGATAGATAGATAGATAGATAGATAGATAATTAATTTTTATATCTATTAATTACCGTAAGTCAGAATAAATGTTTTTTATAATTTAGTAATTGTAACTGTATTTGTAATTTGGTAAATGTATTTGAAAGATTAAATTAGACAGTTTACTTACATTTAAAATGTTTTCTACTTATATACAAATAACTTTTGTAAAATTGATTTGATGCAACAAAAACTGGACATTCTTTGACTTAGTTATCAATATTGTGTGGATACGAGGCGGATTTGTACAATTTTGAGTTTTGATTGGGAAACGCTCATTACTGACAGCTTAATCAAATAATGGGAAGCCTGATATGCTTTAATGAAAATGTGTTTTACGTAGCATCCCTTATGAAGGGTATATAACAGTTTATACGTTCCACTTGAGATTATAAAAAATAAAAAAGTAAATAAAAAAAATGTCAACACAGCACCTGTTTATACCACTAACAGCAATAACAGAGTTTGTGTGTGTGTGTGTGTGTGAGAGAGAGAGAGAGAGAGAGAGAGAGAGAGAGAGAGAGAGAGAGAGAGAGAGAGAGAGAGAGAGAGAGAGAATTTAATCTCTTAGGCTATGCATGTTTTTATTCTAAACACTGCAGTGAAAAATAAAAACAATAATAAAAATTACCCATGAATGCACTTAGGGAAAGTATACATTAAAGCTCTTAGTCTGAAAGTGTAGGGACATCGTTAAAACTGTAATCTTATTATATTTAGAATGAATAAAATGGATTGCTTTATTTGAATTCATTTTATTTATTTATTTTCATATGCCAGATTAGATCTTAGAAAGGCAAAGCTGGTCACACGAGGCCATATGCTACACATCAGGAAATCTCTCTCAGTGACTAATACTTTTGATGACGCAGCGACAACATGCTTTAAGCTGGTAAAATGGAGATTCCCTGAGATAAATGTGTTAGTTTGAAGTGTAGAAAATCTTTACATTCCAATGCAAATTGAATTCTTATGAAGGCATTACATAAAGTATGTATGTCTTGAGTAAGCAGCATATATAAGATACTGTACGTTCACTTGAGTGTAAATTATATAGAGTGGCATTAAAACAGCATGCATTCAATATTTAAAAATGTTTTAATTATATGAAACAGCAAATCAGCATGTTAGAATGATTTCTGAAGAACTGTGAGACTGAGGACTGGAGTAATGGCTGTGCATGAACACATTACATTTTCAAAAAATTATTATAAAAATGCTGGGTTGTTTTAACCTAAATTTGGGTGAAATATGGACAAACCAATTACTTGGTTGGCTTTGTTTTAATATTATTTTTAAATTATTGTAATTATTTTTAACCCAACAACTGTTCACTTTAAAACATAATGGCTCAGGTTTATGACAAAAATGATCAGAAACATTCCCTTTTCCATTTTTCAAAAGTTATTGTCAAATATATTTAACAAAACAAAAACAGTATGATGTAAAAATGCTTTACAAATGCTTATATGCCAGGCCAGTAGATGACGATGACACTTACATGTCTGTAACCATTTTTTTTTTTGGTTGTCAAATACTCATCTAAAGACCTCCTGAACAAGCAATGCAGTGTGCATGGCATCACAAAATCAAATTTCTGTAGTTTACATTGAATTTAATAGTATAGTTTTTATAAACCTTTTCATTTGGGTTTTCAGGCCCAACCAAAAATGCATTAAAACTTTAGTTTGGATTTTATATATAAAAAAAGGGTTAATATTTACACACGAATAAATATTCTCTATGATGGCAATATTAGCTAGTGCAATGTAAACAGATAAATTAATAATAAAAGTAATACTAAGCACAGCTTGTTTGCAAGCAAATTCATTGGCTATTTCTTTTCATTAGTCACTTGCTGGCCATACAAAACGTAATGCAATTGCAACCATTTTTCTACCAGTCAAACATCTACGAGGGTTATTAAGGATGTAAATCAACACACATTGCAATCCTGCATGAGCACAGATCTATAAATAACCTTTATGCAATTAATCTGACTTATTTGGAAGGAAACAATGTGACTCATGCAATCATAAAGCACACCATTATGGCAAATGAATGTTGTAGTGCACACTATTCACCTCCTTTCGAATGCTAGACTCCACACTCTAAATAAATAATTACATATATGCACCAACAAGCCATTTATAAGCAGAATAAATATATTAAAATCAACACAATTTCATGAGTTTGTTTGCCTATTCACCTCAATTCCACAGCCGCTGATCTCAAACATACACTTTAATTCATAACATCGTTTGATGTGAAGTACAAAGGTTTGGCCTCCTGAAGGGACAACGAAGATTTGAAAACGCTAATTGTATGAGAAGTTTCCTTTTCCCTCTGCCAGCTGTTGGAGAGACCGGAAGCACAGGGTGGTGGCAGACCGACAACAACCAACGTCCATGCTAATTCGCCAAATAGCAGAATTGAGTCTTTTGCCAGTCGGCCAGAGGCCATGGCAAATTCAAGCCGCCCCGAGCAGAAGTGTGGCGAAAATGAGCAAGCTACTGTATACTGGTGACCGTCTGATAAAGAAAGCCCGGGGAGGCAAAGCAAAAAAGGAGCCATAAAACGAATTGCCTCCTGCCTCATAAATAACAGCAACATAAATGTCACATGAACTTTATTTCTAAAGCAGGCGGTCTAATAAAGATGCTGTTTTAAAAAAAGGAGCGGAGAAATACATTGTCGTATCCTCAGCTTTTCAAGCTGCTATTACTCAAAGACAGATGACACACGAGACCTTGCCACGCCACTTTTTTCCAGATGTAAACCCGCTCCACGTCACCTTTTCCCTGGGTCTGCCACCAGTACTCTCTGTTCTTTCTCTCAATCCCCTTTCGTCTTGCTCTCTCTCTCGCTCTTGTTCTCACTCTTTTCAAATTGAGACGACAAGATAAGCGATTGCCACAGCTACAGCTGCCTGCTGCTCATTGATAAAACCATATCTAATCCGTCTTGGGCTCCCTACGCCTCCGATGCACTCCTCTCACAGTCTCTGAGTCTGTCAACAGAGAGGAGATCTATCTCTCGTTTTGAACTCTCAACCACGGCGTCAGCTTTTATCAGTGAACTTTTGGGCTAGGAAATGGGGAGCGAATGAGACGGTTGGCTTCTGTCCGCATTGGGGGTCCCGCCACGCTCAAGGGGACCACGTCAGCCTTTTCTTACTCCATCTCGACCCGCCGTACCCCACTCTATAGTGCTGATTATAAATAAATGACATGATTTTTATCAATCTGGCTTTTGCACAACAGCAAATAATCTTGGGATAAAAGTGCATGATGTATTTTTCATTTTAAGCAGCGCGGGATTGCTGATGTTTATTCATGAGGCTGTCAGTTTGGAAGCTTTCAGGTTTTTCCAGCTTGTGCTTTGACAATAGCATAAATGATAGATTTTGTGTACAAAGAATGGCTTGCTTGAACGGATGAAGCTGAAGTGAAAAGAAACAGCGTGATAAGAAGATTGACTTCAGAATTCCCTTGTGTGTTTCTTGCTATCATTTGCTGTCTGTTGTAACTGAATTACCTGAGAGCAATTTAGCCTGCAGATAGAGAGAGAGAGAGAGAGAAAAAGAGAAATATACTATAAAAAAAAAGGTGTCCACTTTGCCAATTAACCCAGTTCCCAAATGACACGAACGTCGTGCTCCCATTTACAAGGCTGATTTTATGAAGCCTGAGATGCATCCATTGCAGAATATTAATGAGCCACAGAGCAATCACTTAGCATATGCAAATCACATCTAGTGTTATAGTTTGGTCTTTTCAACAGGATGATGCACAGAAACAGCCTATTACTCAGCCTGTTGTTATAGCTCAGTGTACAGAAAAATAATACACCAAAAAATGCATGGTCAGATATGGAAATATTAGATAGTGGACTGTGGTACACAAGCCGTTCAGGGCATGTCAGGAATGGCATTTATAATACATTAAACTGCACATAGCCTTAAACACACATACTGTGTAACCATTCTCGAGAATCAAAAATGTATTACTACTTAAGGCATAACAAGTTATGTCTGTTGTTAACTTGCTATAGTTGGGAAATAATTTACTAAAATGCCTTTTTTTCTTCAAAGAAGCACTGATGTGGTGTGGAGAAAAAAGTATTTTTATCACAATATATATTTAACAGTTTGGCAACTAAACTGAAGTAATGAAACATGTTTTAATAGAATATCTCTCTTAAAGACACAGAGTTTAAACTTTTGGAAAAGCATCACACATGGTTTTTATTTATTTTAGTGGATCTGTGTAAACGGGGTTGATTTTGACAACACTGTCATCTGTACGCAAAACTTTTCCCAAAATCACAGAGAAAAAACTTTTCTGCACATTGTTGTCATGTAAACGTGTCCTAAATACTCAACCTCATGTTGTTCCAAACCCATAAGACTTCTGCTTATCCTCAATTCGACTTTATTTACATATCACTTTCAAAACCATAAAAAACAACTCCCATAAATAAAGCATAAGACTAACTAGAGCATGCAGTATTGAAGGGTTTGAAAATGAATGCAACATATCACAGAAATCAAACATAATGCTTAAAACAAATAATTATGTTTAATCAATTCTGAGAGATTTCTGAGAAATGCACATTCATAGAAAACATCTGAATATCAAACATGTTTGGTTGTCACAGAAAGCAACACACCTTATTGGTTCTTGCAAGCCCATTTAAGCTCCCCTGAATTTTTTTTATGTCATCTATGTGTATGCAATAATCCATTTTAACACTTAAATAAAAGCCTAAATTAAATGTGTTTTTCATATAAAATGACCATGGCTTTTTAAAAATTTATTTTAAATTGTTTTAAATGAACCTTTCAGAACGTATTCAATGAAGGGACAGAAATCGTCCATATGTCATTAAAACATAAATCATATGGGTTTAGAAAGGCTCTAGGTCAGTAAATAACTGTAAAATAAATAAATAAATAAATAAATATATATATATGGGTGAACTAACCTCTGATTCATTTGTATGGTTCATTTTAATGAAATGACTCAAACAGTAATTATGTGCTTCACTCACTGCTGTTGCTGAAACTCTTATAAGGCATCTTTCACATCTTCATTTCTGCTGTGGAATAAATGTTTAGTTTGTAAATATTACTGCTTATGTTTTCAATTCACTCTGTATAAATGACTGAGTTGTTTAGTCTTATTTGCTCAGTATTTATTGCAAATGTACATGTAATTATTTAAATTCTATCACCCTAATACCCCTATTGTTTGTGTGTGAAATAAATAATGCTCATTTAAACAGAATAATGTAATCAGATAATTAAATAATTAACAAAAACCGCCTCCTTATGTAGATTTAACGCACAAAGATACAGTACCTTTTGCCAGATGCTTTTTTTTCCCTAAGCGATAACTCGACTATATATTCAGGATGCCAACACATTTTACACTGATATATTTGTTTGTATGCATGAAGAGATGACAGTATATACTCCCCAGTTTATCAGAAGTATGCATTAATATGAAAAATAGGGATTTAAATGCATGGATACAGCTCGGTTTGAGAGAACATGTTGAATTATCATAGACAGCAGGACGGTTCAACAACAACTAATCTAAGAGCAAAGACTGGCCATCGTGTGCATGTAAATAACTTGGCAAGGGCAGAGCTGAAGAAATGCATTCATTCTTACACAACGCTGTGAGTGTCACAGCTCTGCTGCACTGCAGAACCAGAAGACATTTGTGCTTCAGTCAGAGAAGCTATTGTCTCATTTAGAATTTCTGCAGGTGTATGCTAGCCAATTTATTTCACTACTGTGCTTTTCTTTCCTTTCTTTCTTCAAGCTTGTGTTCGCTCAGACAACGCGTATAACGTTATGGTAATTCGCCCATATTATTGATGTGTAAGGCAGAAAGAGATGAAGAGATCCTTGCTGATCACAGTCGTCCTACACTTTCCTAATGAGGATGCCGAAATGAATCCAGAAATCAAAGCGTCCAGCAGTCACACCGGACCATCCTGCGGTGTTTAAGATACAAGGCCTTTACATCCCTGGGTTACAGCGAAAATCAAACACAAAGAGCGCTTTATATGCTGCATGATGAAGAAGATCTATCAAGCTTATGTTCACAAAGACCAGTCGGTCATACTAATGGCCACTGCAATATAGAGTAGCCCGGCAGTAAATACTAACCAGCTCTTTTGCGCCTCATTAAACAATAACAACTTGAGCAAATAAACACCCGCCTAAACAAGCAATATTTGCTCCGCAAAGCACTATTGCAGAGGGCAGCATAATGTTCATTTAGCAGCAATGTACACTGTAAACTGGGCACATTTCTGAACTAGCACCAATGCAAATGGAAAAACAATCCTCAGATAAGGTTGAATCGGATATAAGTGGGTAGGGGAAAAAATATTTCTTTGATCAGATATGAATGTATGGACAGCATTTGAATGGGAGTGGATGTCCATTGATTTCGAGTATGAAACTAAAAACCTTTGTGAGATAAGAACATTATATAGTTCAGCAGGTTCACTGGGTTTTATCGCTTTGCTTTTTTTTTTTTTTTTCTTTGAAAAAGAAGATAAAGTAGGCATCTTCAAGATGAGTACTTTATCTTCGTTCTCGATAAAAAACATAAATACATCTTTCTTGCACCATATTATATGGGTCAGAGATGAGATATGTACCCATTTTGATGAAAATAAATTGTCAAACTATGGGTTAAATTACTCAAATCAACATCACTCAGGATAAAATGTTAATTTAAATGTAAATGTTTAAAACATTTTATAGATTAATTGACCACATTACATTTGATACATTGCATTATACACTACATTCAATTGTAAAAAACAAAAAAACAAACAATACAGGAAATAAATCATTGAGGGATAGTGGAAATATAGACATTTAAATTGATATAAATTATATTTAATAGATAGACTAAATGACTGTTTAATAGATGTTTAATTAGCTACTAAATTATTATTGTTCCAAATATGGTTAACAATATTTTCTTGTATATAAACCTACTTTCTCTGACCTTTATAAGATAAGGCTCAGTAAGTTACCAAAAAAGATTTAATTTACTTTTTATTAAATAAGATCCTGTGTCAATGCATGCATATAATTTCAAGAGTTCACACTTAGCTGATGATTGAATGTAAAAGCTAGTTTGGCATGCTGTCCCGGGAGGGAGCCCTGAGCTCATGAGGTCCTCGAGCCCGGGGCTCCCTCCCGTTGCGGGGCGAGAGGGGAGTTTGAGCTCAGGTAGGTCTCGAGAACTCCCCCGCTTGTTAATGTATTTATGAATACTTATGGAGAGAAATTTAGCTGATTGATAGCTCGTCTATGGTGTCAATTTGGTTTTGGTCAATTTACTTATGTTGCACGTTTTTGGCTTGTGGGAGGAAACCGGAGAACCCGGGGAAAACCCACGCAGACACGGGGAGAACATGCAAACTCCACACAGCGATGTTGCTTGGCCGGGTGAGATTCGAGCCAGACATTTGCTGTGAGGCGACGGTGCTAACCACCGAGCCTCCGTGCTGCCCAGTCGAGGAAAAGGGGAGGAGTAGGGGTGGAAGGGGGGATTCTTCGGGACGAAGATGGCTAAGGTGAGATACTTTGGTTATTTATAGCGATTTAGGAATCGTCTGATTGGTGGATTGTGCATTAGCTAAAGCGGGACCAGCTGCGGTCAATCATAAGCACGTGCTCCTCTCGAAATTAGTTTATAAATAAACTTCACAAGCAGAGATTTCTTTACAACTATATTTAAAAGCATCTCTTTTTTTTAACATAGGCTCATTCTGAAAGCGTAGCACTATATACATTTCTGGAGATCGTGAATTATGTAGCCAGAAGTATGTATGACTGCATTTCATCTTTAAAGCGGACGCTACGGGGCGGTATGACGCCGTTCCTTTTCACGCTTACCAGCTGACCGCTTACCTCTGTATGGACGGCTTTCTCGCTGTTACCAGTTTGTCCAGTAGCTCGCCATGTATGTACGTCGGCAGACTTGAGACACAGAGAGGAGTTGACCATGACAGCAGGGTTCGAGTCTGTCAGAGAACGGTTCCAGAAAGCAGGTAAGACAAAAACAGAAACGAGAAAATAAAATAAACAAGTAAATAACAGGGTGAGAATGTGGTAAAACGTAAAAACCAGGCGAGGGCTTTTCTTTTTCTGAATTTTCTGTCAGTTGGGTTTAGGGAAGTGGGTGGGCAGGTCAATCAGTCCTTTTGAAAACACTATTGGTTGCATTTAGGGAACAAGGAGGGTGGGTCAGTCGATCGTTCAGTCAGTCAGTCAGTCAGTCAGTCAGTCAGTCAGTCAGTCAGTCAGTCAGTC
>CAIGQW010055024.1:5669992-5681515 GCA_903798125.1 Danio choprae
ATAATAATAATAATAATAATAATAATAATAATAATAATAATAATAATGTTGGTATACATCCAACAGTTAAAATAGTTTACCATTCTCCTCTCCATCTCAATGAAGTCTTTTCCCGTGTCTTCAGTCTAAACAGTGCTGTAGTCTGAGGAGCGGTGTTATACTCTCCCTGTATCCAATGCTTCAAATAGCTGCTCTCATGACTGGGGGCTCCTTGGCAGGAAGTGCCATGTAATGTGCTAAAACAGTGACAGGACGGTCAAGCACAAGCTGTCGTAGTACCTCAGCCGTGCAGAACTGTCTGGCAGGCCTTGGACCTCCACCTCAGCTGTTAAGTGGAGGTGAAAAGACCACGTGACCTGCCATCAGACGCTAGCCCAGAGAGCCTTGTTTATGTGCTTGTATTGGGTGAAATACAGCACAGCTTTCAATGTGTAATATCTCACTGCACCTTGTTCCACCGAGGCATGTGCACATCCACCCACACATACAGTTGAAGCATATGCCAACCTCCAAACATAGCAACATTATAAACAGTAATTGGGCGTATGTGGACTAATGGGGGAACTGCTTGACACTGGGTATCGCATGACGATTTTTTCCCTCAGATGCAATTACAGTATGCAGTAACCAGTTGAAGAGGAAGTTCAAGGCATTTCAGCAATCCTAGTGATCTCAACATTTGCAACATCTAGTATGGCTGGATAATAGTGTAGTTTAATTTATATTTGCTGACAATATTGCTTACAGTGATTTTACCTTAAGAACAGTTGCGTTAAGAACAGGTCTAATTGGTGAAATATTCAGATTTCTAAGCATAAATGTGACCCTGGACCACAAACCAGTCATAACTGTCTTTTTTTATCTAATAATCTTAAAGCTCCACCGACATATGTTTTGTTAGGTTAGGAGAATATCTGGCATACTAAGATACTAGTTAAAACTAGCTGAAATCTAGTTAGAACTAGTTGAAATCTGGAATCTAAGGGTTAAAAATAAATCTAATTAAGTTATCCAAATTAATTTCTTAGCAATGTATATTTCTAGTTTTGAATTTTCATTTTATCAATTTCTCAATGAATATAGGTGATATTTTTGGTTAATTTTAAACTAAACATATTTTATTAACAGATACAGTACATTTATTGAACCAAACATCTTTATAAATAGAAAGATAACACATTTAAATTCAAGTGAAATATTGCAAAAAAAATAAAATTAAATACAATTACAAACTACACATTTTCATTAAAATGTTGTATTTGTTTGTTTTCTAGATTCTTCCTCGTTTTTAAAATGTATATTTCATTTTTTTTTTGCACCCTTTGTATATATTATTTGGGCGTACAAATTTTTGACCCATTATCATAAATTATTTTGTTAAATTAGCACCAGATTTGGCTTCAGTATTAACTAAACTGATGTATTTGAACAAATGTGATACTGTCGTCATCATATAGAAAATATTCATTTAAATGATTTTGAGGGGTATACTCATATACTGAGCACTGAATGTATATATATATTGTGTATCTTCACATTGTATAAACTCATTGAAAAGATTAATAAATATCTTTATTTAACATTCTAATTATGAAATACCAATAAAATACCAATGAAATATTAATAGCTGATTATATTCAAGTCCATGTATAATTTACTGTGAGCTTTTATTTATTCATTCATTCATTCATTTTCATTTCGGCTTAGTCCCTTTATTAATCTGGGGTCACCAGAATGAACCGCCAACTTATCCAGCATATGTTTTACGCAGCGGATGCCCTTCCAGCTGCAACCCATGACTGGGAAACATCCACACACACTCATTCACACACATACACTGCGGACAATTTAGCCTACACAATTCACCTATACCGCATGTCTTTAGACTTGTGGGGGAAACTGGAGCACCCGGAGGAAACCCACGCCAACACAGGGAGAACATGCAAACTCCACACAGAAATGCCAACTGACCCAGCCGAGGCGTGAGGTGATCGTGTTACCCACTGCGCCACAGTGAGGCCCGCTTTTATTAATTAATTTATTTAATTTATTTGCATAGTAAAAAAAACTATATTTTCTGATTAAGCTGTAGTTTGTTGCTGTTTATAGTTTTTTAGCTCTAGGTGTGGTCATTTAAATAACCAACTTTTGTTGATTTACTGTATGTAAACATGCAAATATCTAATTTGGCCGTAGCATAATAAAGTTAAAGGTTTCACTCATAAGCATAACAGCAGATAGGAACTATTTACCATATGTTTCCATTCATTTTTGTGTGAGCAATTGTGAAGAGCATCAAAGGCTTGTATTTACATGTTTAACAGCACTGAGCATCATAGTCAATCACAGACATTTCAGTTGAGTGCCAAATGCAATCAACAATCAGAGATGTTTAAATTAAGGCCCAGAAAAATCATTAAAAAGACAATTATAAACAGGGCTTCACATTAACAACCACCAATTTTCCAGATGTGGGTGGGTTTTAGCAGTCAATCCTACTATATTTTTTTTTTGTGGGTTGCATTTTATATAACAGAGACTGATATTACCACTTGGCTGTGGCAAGTGCAATTTTTTTTTTTTTTTTTTGAAGCACCAATGATTCTGCTTTTCAGTTGAGACTCATGCACTCTGTCTCCATGTAAGAGGGACTCAAAAAAAACGTAATAGAAATAGTATAACTGCACATGCAAACTCAGAACAAATATTCAACTTCAAAAATTGAGATATTTATTCTAAGATGGGATATTTACACTGTATACTAGTTAGCACTGTTACTAGTTCATGAATATACATATTACTGCATATTAGACATTGATTGTATGTAAGAGTTCAAATTAGTTGTTCATATTAATCAACACTTTAGACACAATGTTATAACTTTGACTGTTTTACCACTATTTTATTAATGAAAATAGTTTCTAAACAAATATCACAGCAGGACAGCTGCACATCCAGAAGCAACAGCAGGGTTTCGTAACCAAATGATTCAGCGTTTTTGAATGAATTATGAATTATGACTCAGTTGCCCATTCATAAAGACATTCACTTGTTTAATTTTTGAACAAATCAGACATCTGCTGATTAAATGACTCACTCATAATGACAGTCACTTACCAGTGTCAAAATCTGGAAAAATATTGAGACATTGTACTTCCCAGCTTCAACATCAAGTTTATTTTCAACTGCTTAATAAATCTGAATGTTCATACAGATATCCAATTTCAATAACATACTACAGAAAAAAAAATATTCCTACACTGAGAAATGCTCACTGGAGTAAAAGATGTGACAACTAGCCCCATCATCCAGTTTATCATTTAGCATTGTGTTTAAGGATGTTTTCCTCACACTTTTAAAGGTCAACTCTGCCCGGCTTTGCTAAGTGTGTTTTGGCACATCGCCACTGCAGATTTCACTCCCTCTATGGGAAAAGTGTGTATAAGATGTGGAATTATCAATCCTGGGCTGCTCATTAATGTCGGAGACAGCACGAGTTTAAAGTGGAAGTATTTATGTGATTAATACTTCTCCTTGCTTCAGGAATGTGAGGAGAGCGGCACATATTTACAGCTAGCATCTGTTCCTCTTCTACTAGGGCAAACACAAAAATACTTTGCATATTAGTCACGTTATAAAATAAAAACAACAAATGGGTGGCCCTTTGGCAGTTGCGTTTCATTCTGCATGGTTTTTAAAACTCAAGGCACTGATGCATCCGCATATTTCAGTTGAGTAGCTAAAAACATGTTAGCATAGCTCACCACGTCACCATATGATAACAGTTCGATACGTCGCTGCCTTAGACTGACACCTTTATCTGTGTTCCAGCGGATTCTCATTTAGCACATGTAGGCTTGTTGCCTTTTCATCAACTTATTACTATTAAGTGGTCCTTATTTCCCTGAACAATTCCAACCCAACTCACACTTAAAGACCTGTATTGATCCTCATGGTACACGCCATCCCCTCCTGATTTCATTAGGCCTGGTGCTGTTAATTACTCCACACTCTAACCTTTCAGTGTTTCATTTGGACCGACAAATTGGGTGAATTAAAAAGGAGCTGAAAAACAGTGCAAAGCCTGACGGTGTGGATCCCCGAACTGGTATGTCAAATTCCCAAGCGGCGTAATAATTAAAAAAGTTCATCAATGTTCCCTTTGCTCATCACATTATGCAGAGGCTGGGCTCACTGGTAATAGTTCTGGAGGATTCATTTAGGAAATTAGACCAGTTTGATCTGGTTCTTCATCAAGAGAGCAGTCTAAGTCCCCCCCTGAGGATTAGTGTGGGTAAACTGCCATCTTTATTTTAGCGAAATAGATGGAAAGCGTGCCCACTCCTCTTTGTACCTGCAATTTCGTTTCCTGCTCTATCGATGAGCGCCGAACACGTAGCTGGAGCCAGCGCAGTCATTTTGTGCCATTATATGACTCCATGATAATAACTTCATCATAATTGGCTTCTGATGCTTGGGAGTGTTGAATACTCATTTTCTGAGGGGGATGAATTGATTTACTGCTTGATTTAATTATGCATTAAAATTCAATCATGTACTTTCAGCTGAATTCAAAGCAAATTTGCACAAGCGCTCCCTAGAATGCAGGTGGATTCGAAGGACATCTTTGATTACATTTTTGGAGCTAACTTAATAATCGGATCATATGGATTACATGAGTACGGAGGTCCAAGATGAAACAGGATCTGGTTATTGAGGAATTGATTGAATTTTTTATGCTATACATCAAGCTATCATCAAACACAAATAGTGACTTTGATAAAGGAAAAAAAAATTAGCAGGAAGTGATTTGGCAGCCGAGAGCAAGGTTACACTTTTGCACGTGTGAGAAAAAATAAAAAAAACAAAACTATTTGGAGTCTAACTGCCCATCAGTCTTCAACTGTGCTCTCCTACCCTTTACGCTTGCTGAAATCCCTCATCGGGCAGAAGGTCAAAACTCGGTCTACATGGTCTCACCACGCACCTGGCTTCTGTCATTGCTGCTCAATGTGAAAAGAGAGAGTGGGAAGGTCATCCGGAAAGGCACAAACCTTTGACGGACACATGATAGAAAAAGTAAATAGCTAATATGTGCATCAACCTTCAATGTTAGCTTCCTCTGTATGACATTTAAATTGTTAATGCTTTGGATCGTTCTCATACTGAATAACTTGACACTTCCTTTCATTCAGAGTGGCACCGGCTTTGTCCGCAGCTGATAATGTGAAAAGCCGACTGTATTAGGGCTCATGCTGGAACAAGAGGAGGATCACTTATCACTGTCACTTAAGCCTTGCCTGGCAAACAAGACACCTGATGGTGACACTGATTAATGATGCCGGATAAGTTTGTGAACGCAGCAGGAGCCCCACACAGGTTCCGTCTGAATCATATTTAAGCATATGGATGCCATATGGACCTAAGTGTTTCCATAAATATGATGACCAACCGCGGCGAACCTGCAGGTGTCATATTTGGGGCCTTTTTATTTTCTTGATGTGCAGATATACTGTAGGAGACAGAAAAAAAGATCTAACAAACCAGGATGTTTTAATACTGAAACATTAAATATTATCAGATAAACAATTTAATACACTCTTACTGGCCATTTTATTAGGCACACCTGTTCAACTGTTTATTAACAGATACTTTAAATCTAATCAATGAGTGTGTTTACCTGTACGTTCTTAAGCCGCTTATGCTTAATAAGCTTATATGTGTAATGTCATGTAAACACATTACCCAGAATTATTTTATCGGTTGAAGGACAATAATGGCTTAAACTAAATCTGATCTGAATAGGTAGGGTTTTTGGCCCAATACTCTGAATTTGCATTGCATGTAAATGCCATTATCTGCGTTTTAGCAGTTTATTCATGTGTGCATGTGTGATTGTGCACACAAGGTAAACATCATGCACTGATGTAAGAATAGAAAACATCATGGCTACCAACATAAACAACAATATTAAAAGGAAGGCTGTTCCAGAGTCATGGAGCTGCCACCAAAAAGGCATGGCAACTTTAAGTCTTCAACCTTGTTTTCGGAACACAGTAAAAGGTAGAATTCTGGGAAGATCTTTGTGGTGTTGAAGAACATTTCCTTGTAATAGGTTATAGATGTAACTTGGCGCTAATCCATGATGTTCTTTAAAAAACATCAGCAGCATGTTACATTGCATTGCAAACTCAATGAATAGCCAGTGTACGGAGGCCCGCACCAGGGATATACTAATGCACTTTCTTGTGCCAGTCATAAGTCTGGTTTTAGCATTTTGCACTAACTGGAGCCATGCAAGAAAGTTTTTAAACAGACCTAGGTAGAACAAATTGCAATAGTCCAGTCTGGAGGAAATAAACGCATGAATCACACTTTCCAAACAATTGAAGTTTAAAAAATTCTTTAGCAAAGTTGGAAAAAAAGACTAGCTTTGACCACCACATTGATTTCCACTATCGATTTTCAACTTAAAGGCAAAAAAATCACCCCAAGATTTCTTGGATGCATACTAAAATTGTATGCTAGGAGGCCAACAAAAAGGGCCAGCTTTAGATCGACCAAAAATCAACACTTACTAGATGCTAGATACCAAAATACTAGATGCCATCCAGGCCTTTTATGTCATCTCGACACTCCATCAGTGACACAAAAATTGACTCGTGATTATACTATTATATACCAAGCAAATGCCTGTTGAGACATGCAAAAGCTTTCCTTCCAATCATTATCCATGAATTCCATCAAGACTGCCCACTGCCACCAGTTCTTCATGCAGACATGCATCCAGCTTGAGTGGGCACTTCTAGGCACTTCTTAATATATTGACCACTCCAATGCTTTTTTTGTCATAATAAAGCACAAAATCATGTAGGTGACTCACGCAGTTGATGAAGAACAAACAAACAAAGAAACAAAAAAAGACTTCTGACAGATTTCCTGCCAACATTTTTGAGATACTGATCCTGACGTTTGGGCTGTGATATCACTGCTGGTAAGAAATCCGAAAAACCTTAGAATGTAATGTGAACTCATTTTTTTGCGTTGACGATTTACTGATTTGTCTGCAATAATAAAAACAAAAGTTTCTTAAATAATCTGACTTTTTCAGACTTTCTCTGCTTATTTTGTAAATGTAAATGCATGCAATCAGTCCCATGGAAGCAAGTCAATGAATTCAGTCATGTAGCCGTGATCAAAACAATCTACTTAAGTCAAAATGGAACATCAGAATGGAAAAGAAAGCTAATTTAAGTGACTTTGAATGTGTCTTGGTTGTTGGTGCCAAATGAGCTGGTTTGAGTGTTTCAAAAACTGCTGATCTACTGTTATTTTCCTGCATAACCATGCCTAGGGTTTGTAGAGAATGGTCTGAAAAAAAAGAAAATACCCAGTGAACAGCAGTTCTGAAGCCAAAAATGCTTTGTTGATGCCAAAAGTGAGACAAGAATGGTCTAATAGAAAGGCAACAGTAACTCAAATAACGACTCCAGTCAACCTTACATCAATGGCTCAGGCTGCTGGTGTTGGTTTAATTGTGTTGGAGGTGTTTCTTGGCAAAATTTAGACTCTTTAGTTCCAAATGAGTACTGTTTAAATGTCACAGTCTACCTGAGTGTTGTTGTTGACCATGTCCATCCCTTTATAGCCACAGTGTACCTACCTTTGCTACTTTCAGCAGGACAATGCAACTTTTCTGCGTCTATTTATTATTTTATTTTATTTTTTTATTTTTGACTGATCATTGATATGGAATCAACATATCTGCTGCAACTGTATGATGCTTTCATATCACCATTGGCGAAAAAGCAATCTCTGGAGAAAAATCTCAGCACCTTGCTGAATCTAAGCCACAAAAATGAAGGCGGTCCTGAAGACAAAAGACTGCCTAACCTGGTACTCGTAAAGCATATCTAATAAAGTGGCCGGTGAGTGTTTTATTTCATAAGTCTTACAAGACTTGACTTTTGGCTTTATTACTGTTGATATATTAAGATATCCATTAAATCCATGTGTGTTTATGTTCCGTGGCTACACATTAAAAACAAAGTACGTAGACTGCAATTAAAATCTTTATGAATACATAAATGGTTGAGTTTAATCACTAACTTTTTAAGAGCGACGACTCTGGCTTATTTTAGATATGAGCCTCACAAGTGTTTATTTACACTTTTGACACACTTAAAGGTATTGACTTGGCTTTGCTTACTCTAACATTAATAGCAATGGTTATTGATTGTCAGGATTGATTTTAAACCGAGGGAAATAGATGCATACCCATGGTGGACTTAAGTAATTTATACCAAGAGAGAAAGACTGAAGGGGAGATCCTAATAAGCCCAGACTAATTAACTCAATAACAGTTATCCATGTGCCGCATTTCAAGTATTCATGGACCTTCCAAGTCTCAGAACAGGTCTTTTCTTATAATTTGAGCTCTTTTCTACAGAAACATAATTGCAGTTGTCAAGAAAAGCCAGTCTAGAGGCTTTTCAATGCTACAAACGAGGGCCAGCCTATCTGAGAATTTTGCGCTTTGATTAAACTCGGTCTTTATGAAAAACTGTCTGTGAATAGCAGAGAGATGAGACTGCTACTCATAAAGCTGAAAACAGAAAGACAAGGTCATGTGTTTTATCTTCACATGAAAATGAAATAAAACTAAAGTAATAAACAGTAAAAGAAACGAAAAAAAAGCTAACTGGTTTATAGTCTGAGAAGGACAACAAAGCTTAAGAACAGAGCGCAATAACCAAAAAAATGTTCGTTGGAAGGTTACTTGTAAACTACATTTTTTTTCTTTTTATCAGTTTTTTTTGGGGTTTGCGATTCACCAAAAAAGGTGAGGTACAAGCCCACAGGGATCAAGGCGTACAAAATATTAAAGTAGAAATTCTGCCATAAAAAAATGGTGTTTGCAGTCAAATCACTTCATAAAAAGACTCCCGTACTGGCCTTTCAATATGGATTTTCTACTCTAGGAACACTAAGCACATGGCAGAGGTATTACAGACACTATCTGATATTTTGAAAATGTTCTGGGATTGATGTGCTTGTATTTTGCTGGCCTGGCACTTGCTTTTGCTGTGTGATGTAGCCTCGACTTTGGAGGATATTCTTTTATATCCTGAGAGCTAAGAGGTATCAACATTTTACAGCAGGCAGAGTGTGTCCACTAAAAACACATTACAGCACCACATGACTCACTGGAATCTAAAAAGAGGAACAAAACAGCCCAAGGAAGGTGGACACAAATTTGGGTGAAAAAAAACAGACAAACAAACAACTGAAAGTATGAATAATGTGCATTTCAAATGATTTAAACCTACAAACCTAAAAAGAAGAGACATTACAAAGATACTGCATCACTCTGATACATTCTTAACTTACTCTGACTACAAAAATAGATCACAATCTGTGTGTATGTTGGTTATGTTTATTTATTTATTTTTATTTAGTTTTATCATGTTTTTTATGAAATTAATAATTTAATTTTCCTTTCGGCTTAGTGGCTTTATGAATCAGTGGAATGAACCGCCAACTTATTCAGCATATGTTTTTACACAGCGGATGCCCTTCCAGCTGCAACCCATCACTAGGAAACAGCCATGCACTCCCATTCACACACATACACTATATACACATTTATAAAATTTTTATGCTTGATTATAAATAATTATAAACAGAGCAATAATAAGCATGGGCTTCATGAAAAGGGTTACTGTGTTTTAGGGTTAATGTTCATATTTCACCACCATCCTTTAGGCCATTGTTTTTTTGTCAGCAAGATGTTTTTAATATTTCATACAATACAATAAATAAAATGAAGTATGATCCTTTATGGGGCGGCTCGGTGGCGCAGTGGGTAGCGATGTCGCCTCACAGCAAGAAGGTCGCTGCTCGCTGTGTGGAGTTTGCATGTTCTCCCCATGTTCGTGTGAATTTCCTCTGGGTGCTCCGGTTTCCCCCACAGTCCAAAGACATGCGCTATAGGTGAATTGGGTAAGCTAAATTGTCCATAGTATATATGTGGATGAGAGTGTATGGGTGTTTCCCAGTGATGAGTTGCAGCTGGAAGGGCATCCGCTGCGTAAAACATATGCTGTATAAGTTGGTGGTTCATTCTGCTGTGGCGACCCCCGGTTAATAAAGGGACTAAGCCAAAAAGAAAATTAATGAATGAATGATGCCTTATTATTTCACATATTTTAATAAGTAAAGGCACTGTTATATATAGTATGTGGAAACCCGAAGCTTGGACATTATGCTAAAAAAAAAAAGTATTCCACACAAGACAGTAATAAATGTTGAGAATTACACAAGGGTGGCTGAATAATGAATTTCCCTTAACATCAATGACAGACAGCTTTTCAGGCACGACAAAAACTGTTTATATTTATGACTAACTAGATATTAATAATGTATGAGAACAAGCACGATACAAAATGTAACCGGCAGTAACAGTACACGTCTGCACATGAAAAATGCTCTATTAAAACAGGCCCGTGACTCAAAATATAGTCCATGTCATCAGCCGTTGTAACAAGGGAGCAAACCTAACATTATTTCTATTCCAGACCTCTCGCTGTTTTCTGGCTATGGCTATCAAACGCAACATATGTTGTCACAGTGAACAGTGCTAGAAATCTTCAGAGCTTGACTCAGTCTGTAATCTTCCAGAGCTTGTTTATACTGAGTGTCAAGCTGACTGCTTCAGGACCTATAAAGTCCAGCCTCGCATGGACTTTTGAGATTGGTCTGCATGTGTATGTTATAATATCAAGCATTCTGCTGTATGGAAGATGATAACAATCAAATACTAATGCAACAGCATCTCTGGATTGCAGAAGCACAACTGCAGGAGTTCATCCAGTATAGATATAATGTTTTCTTTTTTTTTCTTTTCTTAGAACAGCAAGTCTAAATTCTCCCTTTTAAAATATTTGAAGCACAATTAAATGTGTCTTGAATTGGTAAACAATTTCCTCTTAATATTTTGCCATCCAGCAGGGCATTTTACAATAAAAAGAGCTGGTAAATTTCAGAACTTAACACTTCCTTATTGGTCCGCAACAGCTTTTATTATCAAGTTGCAAAACCAGTTTAAGGTTTTGCCATTATTAAGTATTTATGCAACAAAAGATTGAAGATCAATATCTACTTCAACACTACTTTAGCCTCGCCCAGCAGTTCATGTAAAGATAACGCAAAACATTTGTAAACACATGATTACTCGAAAAACAAAACAGCAGAGATGCCTCCAGGAATTACAAGACGTTATGTAGTGACAACCAAAACAGTCTTTGCATTACTTTCATTGTATTCTAAACATGCATTTCACTGGACACAACTGTTATTGAAATGCAATGCAAACCTTTACACTTGTTAGAGATATCATGAGCACTTGGAGTAAATCAGAAGTGGCATTAGTTTACTGTATGTGTGTGTGTGTGTGTGTGCGTGCGTGCGTGCGTGCGTGCGTGCGTGCGTGCGTGCGTGCGTGCGTGCGTGCGTGCGTGCGTG
>CAIGQW010055024.1:5681525-5696940 GCA_903798125.1 Danio choprae
GTGCGTGCGTGCGTGCGTGCGTGCGTGCGTGCGTGCGTGCGTGCGTGTGTGTGTGTGTTTTTTTAATGTCATGTTACAAAGTTATATTTCCAGTGTAGAATCATTGATTATAATTAATAACGTAATGGAAACTAGTGCTGAGGAAACAAGAAGGAGCCAACTAGCAAATAGTAATAACTTTAATCACAAAGTAAACAAACTAAATAGGATAAAGGGCGACACGGTGGCTCGGTGGTTAGCTCTGTCGCCTCGCAGCAAATAGGTTGCTGGTTCGAGTCCCGGCTGGGTCAGTTGGCATTTCTGTGTGGAGTTTGCATGTTCTCCCCATGTTCACATGGGTTTCCTCCGGTTGCTCCAGTTTCCCCCACAGTCCAAAGACATGCACTATAAGTAAATTGAATAAACTGAATTGGTCGTAGTGTAAATGTGTGAATGAGTGTGTATGAATGTTTCCCAGTACTGGGTTGCAGCTGGAAGGGCATCCGCTGTGTAAAACATATGCTTGATAAGTTGGCGGTTCATTCTGCTGTGGCAACCCCTGATGAATAAAGGGACTAAGCTGAAGGAAAATGAATGAAAGAATGAAATAGGATAAAAAAGGCTCAAACACTACTAAATTTCCAAGTTGTTCAGAACTCAATGCACCTGATCGCTAGCATACTCATTACAGAAGAGACGAACATGGATGTGCATGGGGATCTGAAGTGTTGATTGTGGCATCTAAGTCAACAAATGGTATAGAAAGTAATATTTTAATGCATACATTTTACTTACATTTTAAGTGGACTTTAGAAAACATGGAAATAATAAAAATGCTTTCTGTGACCTCTTTAAAGTTGCAATCAGCACGATACTATCATACACTCTTAGAAATAATGTACGCCAGCTATCACTAGGGCAGTAACCTTTTAACAGGTACACATTTGTACCTAAAACTCAAAGGTCCAAATCTGAATTTTCATCAATGTCAAAAGTCGGGGCAAATGGTTATAACAAAACATATCTTTACAAAAAAAATAAAATAAAAACTACACATAAATCAAGCGTTAAAAATAAACAATTGCCTTTTGCATTTAAAATAGTTTAAAGACAAGTTAAAAAGTGACAAAATGACAAGTGACACTTAATTTAAGCCAATTGTATGAATAAAACACTATCATGACTGTGAAGGTCAAAAGTACTGGTGCAAAGTACAGAGCAGTCTAGTATGAGAAATGACACCTGTATTCCATCATTGGACTAAACGTTTGTTTCATAGTGGCATTTGACATTTCCACTTAAACAAATCAAACAGAGCAGTTTTGTGCAGAAATGGATCAAAATGAATGCATACCTCCAATCATGCAAACTCTGTTATCTCTGTTAACTTTTCTTTTCTGGAAACTGACATCCTCACCCATTTAAAAGCTCACTGCGGTTGAGTTTCTTTTGATAAAGGTAAACGTAATGTTCTGACTGGATGTCATATATTTAAATATCACCTTTGGTTAAATTGTGCACCATTGCCGAAAACATGTTAAAAAACTAGCAAGATTACAAGTGTAACATGCATTTATCAAAGTAGTAAATCCACACTTAATAAATGCCACACAATACAATAATTGACAGACAATAAATGCTCTTGAAATATAAAATGTTGGTGGGTCTGGATTGAATTATCTCCAGGTTTTTAGAAACCCTGCTCTAATGTATTAATGTGAACCCTTTAGGTACTCTGTGTACCTTTTGAAAGGGTACTGCTTCAGTGACAGCTTGTGTGCCTTTACTTCTAAGAGAGTAGTTGTTTTTTAGAGTAGCTCTTACATCTGTTTAATGATTATCATACCATCAGATTTCCCCCCAGCCTTTCCCCAACAAATCTCCCATCTGTGGACCAGACGAAGGGTCTCAGGAAATCATAAATTTCCTATTTTAAACCAAACACGCTCATCACTGGAAAAAATAAATAAAAAATCACCTTTAAATATTCCCTTGTCTATTCCCCTCGGCGCCTCTTGGAATGGGGCTGGAAACATATTTAAGAATAGTATACAAATTATTGCCAAAGTTGACAGTGAGAGTCCAATGAATAATAGCATGAAGAGGAGAGGGAGGGAAAGGTTGCATGAAGGTGAGAGGCATTAATTTGCTTTTAAGCTTATGGGAGATTCTTCCATGCTCCCTGCGCTTAGCCACCCACTGTAAAGATCCAGCACCACTCCTAGAGACTGTGACACAAGCTCATTAGCATCTCACCCTACATCAGGAAAATGACTACCTTCCACTGGTGGATCATTATACCGTGTTATAGGGAATACCTTATAACCATAAATGTGGGGAAAGCAAAAGCAATTGAGGCTCCAGATTTTATTTTATTTTTTCACGACTATGAGGATTGGCTTCCTTGTCAAAACAAGACATAATGAAATGTGAAGCTGCACAAATCCGAATGATTGATTAATTGTATAACACTTGGCAGAAGGAGTATGATAACATTGTCTGAAGACCTCTTATTCACAGATTTAATACAAAGACAAAGATAATTAAGAGGCTAGAAATGAGTCGTATGGTTGCCCTACGCTGTTTTTAAAAAAAAATTTTATTATTCTAACTGAAATGTTTAGCACTTCAGTTGAATGGCTTTGATCAAAGTGGAAGATCAGATAAGAAACGTGACTGAAACCACTCTAGCATTATCTTGATGTCCTACACTTCAGTTGCATTGAGATTTAGCTCAGTATGCTTATTCTGTACACGTCCTATAATTCAAGTTCTAGTTTTTCTTTGTGACTTGTAATTCCTATGGAGGTATAGCAAGTGATCGTTGCATGAAAAAAAGCTTTAAAGACAACAAAAGTAGAAAGCCTAACCTAACATTACATTAAAATACAGATTCATAATGAAGTGTAAAAGCATTGGTGTTAAAATTACTTAGTAGGTAAATGGGCACTGTCTGAAAAAAGTACTGTACACAGCGCAGAAGTACACGTTAACACTGAAGTATACCTTCATTAGCTGTTTTATAAGCTGTTTTGAAGTCAAACAACTTGAATTGTTAGATTAGCAAGATTTTAAAATTAACACCAAGAAATGTAAAATAATTTGTAAAATAGCATAAAAACTCATTACCTTAAAAACACATAAGAACTAATTGATGTTTATAATTCTCAAGACTAGTGCAGAAAAAATATTGTCTAAAACAAATCAATACAAATCACTGTAAAGTTGTTAGAGCAGAGATTAAGGTCTCATATTGCAATATCAAAAGCATAAATAAACAGGAAAAAAAATCACAAGCTATAAACATATTTTGCATTTACATGCGGATAATTAAAAAAAACATGTACAGTAAAAAGTAGAAAATTTGAGTACAATTTACTAATTGAGTAAAATTCAACAAGCACAAATTCCCCAAAACAACAGAATAAGTACTCAAGTGGTTGAGTACTTACAGATAAGGACTAGAACAGAGCAGCGCAACTGTAAAATCATACAGTATATGTACTTATCTAATACATTTGTGACCTGATCCAGTAAAATGAGTCACAATGACCCAAATTTCAAAATTTGGTATCAATGGAAAGAGAAGACTCTAGCCTTTAAAATTATATCCAATTCAGTACCTTGAATGGTTTTGAAGATATGCCCATTTGAATTATGGGTGTCTGCCCTATTTTTTTCATTTGAAAACCTGAGAAAATCGAGAGAATCGTTTTTTTTTTGCTGGTATCCTTCAAAATCGGGCCTCACAGTGGCACAGTGGGTAGCACAATCGCCTCACAGCAAGAAGGTCCCTGGTTCGAGCCTCGGCTGGGTCAGTTGGCCATTTCTGTGTGGAGTTTGTATGTTCTCCTCGTGTTGGCGTGGGTTTCCTCCGCGTGCTCTGCTGTCCCCCACAAGTCAAAAGACATGTGCTATAGGTGAATTGGGTAGGCTAAATTGTCGGTAGTGTATGAGTGTGAATGAGTGTATGGATGTTTCCCAGTGATGGGTTGCAGCTGGAAGGGCATCCGCTGCATAAAACATATGCTGGATAAGTTGGCGGTTCATTCCGCTGTGGCGACCCCAGATTAATAAAGGGACTAAGCCGAAAAGAAAATGAATGAATGACTAAATCCTTCAAAATCCATTGCATTTAAAGGGATAGACTATTTATTTTACAGCATAATTTGTACATACAAATGCTATTAAACCATCCCAAACTGTTTTTAAATATTTATTTGAATAAATATTTTAAAAGGCACTTTTATAAAGATTTTATAAAATCAGAAAGATGAGGTGCTACAGAAACAGAGGTGCTACATTTTTAACAGTGTCAAAGGATTTATAACGGAGATACCAACAGTTAAATATACAGTTAAATATATTTTGTTAAAATAAATCTCATAGTTGGTAACAAAGGCCATAATATCTCATAACGTATGACTTATCTCATAAACAAAACCATCATAAAATGAAAGAAAACACAGCTCTCCATCATTAACTTTACAACCTTTATAGCAAAAGGCAAGTGTTTTGGCTAACTTGTCATCTCGATCCATGCTAACTGTTTCCACACACACTGCTTCACAACTACACATGACCCTATTAACTTCCTCAATCAGTCACAGGCTGTTCAACATTTTCATCATCCGTGTGATTCTCATCCACACTACATTATAATACCCTAAACAGTATTGAATCTTTCTGAAGTGATCTGCTAGCTTGTTTATATAGTGCGCTGCTATTTCTGACAGGAGGATGGCTGGACCAATCGCATACCTGTCAGTTGAAATGGGACTTTCCTTTGACAAATGATCAGCATTTATCTCACTGTTTGTGTGCATTTCTAAGCTTTTTGATTGGTTTTATACAACGTTTAACACCCTATTTGGAGAGCAGAGATATTGGCGTTTCAAGGGATACCCAGAAAATAGTGAAAGTGATGAGAGGAGCTGAGAAAGGCAATGTTAATTTCCAGCAAATTTAGTAAATCTTTAAGTACACTTTAATAGTTATTTAAATACCTTTACCCAATGATCTGGACTACTTTGTGAGATTAATTTTGAATGTCTGCTTCGTAAAATTAACTTAAAAAAAAGAAAATGTCATTGGTTTTCACATTATCAGCCTGTATCTTCAAATAGAACGGTGTGACTTCCCACTCATTTCGCCAGATGGGGTCACATTTTATAATTAAACAAAACAGTTCTCATTTGAAAGCTTCCGATGAATCCATCTAGCATAAATAAGAACCTTCTGCATCTCGCATGCTTTCAATTAAACCAGCTTCAGTAGGAAATTAGGTGAAGTTGAAAGTTTTCTCCAGGAGTTCCTCTGAGAGCCATAAGAACAAAGAAACATGAGAGCATTATTAAAAAGCGCAATATATGAACTAAATGACCCCTTAGTGCCAGGATGCTTCTCCATTCAGCACAATCAGCAGATTACCTCCACCTGAAGAACTCGCGATTCCTTTACTTCCTATCACAAATAACACAATAATGGCCGAAAACCAGATTATATTTGATGCTTCTATGTCACGCCAAAAGCGGTTGTTGTATCGTGTAACATTAAATGCAATAACCAAGCAACAGCAAAAAGCAAATCATTTGAATCCTAATGGCTGCCATTCTGTTATATAATATCAAGCTTTCTCTGGGCAGAGCTTTCAAAAAATTAAGAGGTTAAGCTACGTAGTCAAGAGGCTAATGCATGGAAAAAGCCTTTGGACCCTAGCTGAACTAAATCCAGCGCACACAATGACACCCCATTAACAGGATGGAGGACACCAGGAATGCCTGAATCCGAAGGCTGAGCAGATTTCCAGGTGGATGGGAGTCAAGCGCCTCAGACTCCTGGGTAACTGCACTCTGCCACCTCCACTGATTTGACAAATGATTCTATATCAAAGGGCTGTGCACACATTTGACTTAATTGATTGGACAGCATGTGGCGAAATCCCTGATTGGTTTAACAAAAAAAGAGCAGGAAACGTGCCACAGTTGCAGGAAAAAAGGCACACACTTTGTGGTGACGGGGGGGGGGGGGGGGGGGGGGGGGGGGGGGGGGGGGGGGGCGCGGTATTTGTTCCTGCCTTCTTTTAAGTATGACTGATTAATATTGAAATGTGTATGAAAAATGAGACAAATTAATCTTGTTCTAATGCCATAAATCATCCAATCCGAGTGGGTTTACAGCTGTAATTCCAGGGGTTAGTATTCCTTTCATCTCTTCATTAGCGGGGTCAAACACAGCCAGAGGACCTTGTGAGGGGCGAGTCTATAAATGTGGTACCCTGTGCACAGACCCCACTTTAATATGGCTGTAAAAAAACCAACATGTCTGCCAATTAAACAGACACCACATTAACACTGCTTTTGTAATTACAGCCAAGCGAAGGACTCGAATAGACCGAATGGAGGACCAAAATTGGTTCTCTGGACAGCAATTTGTATAGATTCAAAAGCGAGTTGTTGAATTACAAGCAAATGAGAATTTAATCGTTTCGTTTTTTGTTTCAAAAGTGTTTCAGTAATGATTATTTTAGTATATTTAAAGAAATACTTTTATTTTGTTTTACAATAAAAGGTATAACACTGTCACAAGATACTTCTAGCAATGAATGTATTTATAATGACTATTGTGGTTTGTTTACAGTTGAGTTTCACAGTCTTTTTAGAGGTGACAAATGTAATACAGTAATTAGACATAATTATATACAAACAAACAAAAACTGTGGCAACAAACCTGTTTTTGAAAGAAGTCACTGATTGTGTGTTTATTTGATTAATATTTAATGTATTTAATATATACACGTTTAATAAAATACAGCTAATACTTATTTTTAAATATTATTGCATTGCATGCTTGCATGTTCTCCCTGTGTTGGCGTGGGTTTCCTCCGGGTGCTCCGGTTTCCCCCACAAGTCCAAAGACATGCGGTACAGGTGAATTGGGTAGACTAAATTGTTCGTAGTGTATGAGTGTGAATGGTTGTGTATGGATGTTTCCCAGTGATGGGTTGCAGCTGGAAGGGCATCCGCTGCGTAAAACATATGCTGGATAAGTTGGGGGTTCATTCCGCTGTGGCGACTCCAGATTAATAAAGGGACTAAGCCGAAATGAAAATGAATGAATGAATGCATTGCATGCTTATTTGGTGCTTTAAAAGTGATTAATTTTAATGCTGATTTTTTTTTTTTTTGAGGAATGCAAAGTTTAAAAGAACTTGTAATCTTTTTTTAACATTATGAATGCCTTTCCTGTCAGTTTGACGAAATGAATAAGATTCTACTGACAAAATATGTAATCTTTATCTATAAAAAATAAACTCCATATGAACAATCAGTCTACACGGATTAGTCATTTGTTTATCATTCACACTACACTAGTTGTGCACTAGATGTTTTATTAATCAAGCATCTAAATGAAACCACACATGAGAGCAAATCACTGTGTCGTTGTATGTTTTAAAATGGGATTAAATTCTGAACATTTACTCGTTTTCAGCTTCCAACCCTGATGAATCAAAACAGCTATAAATACCCTTACCACAGATGCATGCACACGTAACCTGCTTCATAGCAGGCTCTGAGTCGGGCGGCCAGTGTACCTTTTCTCAGTTTGACATGAACATGCTGTGCTTGCTAGTGACAGGCTCAGCATAGCCCTGCACCCAGAGGTCACAGCTGACCTTTCCAATTGTGAGTTTTTCCAGCTCTACAACATGTTTGTCTGAAGACGTCCACCAAAGCATCCTCAGGCGCCACGCTGAGACGGCGGTATGGGTTCGGGCAGTTTGCTGCTTGTCTTCCAGCATCACGCCTACTCCCTCCTGAATGGTGCATGTATGCGAACGGAGCCCCTTAACAGAGAGCATGCTGCCTTGAGTTTTGCATGCTACGAAGGCTTAATTGCCGCATGACTAGCCTGTTGTTGCATGGCTGGGGGGATTTCCATTTATTATCTAGTATGAATCATTTTGAAGATGCGCTTATTCACCACCGGTTCCCCCAAGTTCAAAACACCATTTGGAGTAGGATGTAGAGGATCAAGGGTCAATTTCAGAGCAGGGGGAAAGAGAGGTCGTGACGTGGCAGAGAGAGAATCAACGCCCTTCTCGCAGATGGAATTTGTGTGTTTGCGCGGAGGGGTACGTTAGTCGCACCATGCCCAGATCAGGCGGCTCGTGCCAGGGTTCCACAGGCATCACACACAGGGAGGGAAGGGTCAGATTCTGCACTCCATCTGCCATCTGCTCTGCAATACGACACCTCGTCGGCTGTTAGGGTTAACTCCAAGCCTTGATGAATTGTGTTTAAATACCTGCAGAATATCAGCCGGGTCGACGGAGGGATTGCAGAACAGACGTGCCTGCTGTAATGTCAGACAAATGATCACTTTCCCTCAAGTCGAGGCCACTTCATCAACGTTAAGCGTTGAGGTGTGCCATCCTTCACGTTCTGATAGGAGGTCTGAAATTGGGACTCTCTCCACTTTCGCTACTGACCTATTGTGAATCGCAGTGGCTGGAATGAATTACTGCTGAGAGGACAAACGCATAATGTAAGATATTATTGGGGAATTTAACAATGCTCAGGCCTCAGGGACTCTCACAATGTAATGTATGGCCTTTGGAGTACAATTGCTATGGAAACTGGAAGCCCTGGGTGACCAAGTTGCCCACCCACACGGACAGCCGTTAATCATCTTCACTCCAATCCTGGCACAGCAGAATTTGGCCAATGTGTCAAGCAGCAATTATGTATACTTAGTGTTCTCTCCACCCCCCTCGGCTTCGCTCTCTCGTTCTCCAGCCATCCTTCTCTTCCCCTCTCCTTTCCATATAATCATGGAGCTTTTAAAAGCTCTCTGTTCATTAGCTCCCTTTCATTGTGAATGCATACAATACCAGCAAAGAAAATAGGAGCGGTCTTAGTGCCACACAGTACGACATTCCTATTATAGAAATCATATCTAACCGTTTAGCCATTATACTTTGGTTTGGTGCTGAGTGACACGCCAAATTACTCCATTGCTCCATTGCTTTCTTTGCATATTGGTTTGTGCAGATCACAGGCGCTAATGGGAAGCGACGAGACAGAGATTATGTTCTGCTGGTCGCGGGGAAACGTTAACGCCATCACAAATCTGTGGCATCCCTTCATTACCTCCATCCAGATCAGCTGTTTCAAGGAGAGCTGACAGCAACATGGGAATTGCAACGCTCTCCATATTTCAAGGACAAAACGTTGCAGGCTGGGTGTCGGGCAGGTGAGTTGGAGCGCATCAGCACTGTATAGAACGTGCTATTAGAGGTGATCTCGACAGGGGTGAAGCGCAGGCTTGTGTGAAGGACGGGTCAGCAATTAGAGCCCCGTTGTGTGCCGAGAGGTTCAAGACAAAGCTGATTGCCTTTTTTCATACATCTCACAACAAGCACCGGGGTGATTTGTATAAATATTTTGCAGTTTTGTCTCACACCTTCAAGTCACTTTTGATGGCAGTCGGTACATTAGGAGTTGCCGAAGTGGACCACTTGCTGACAGGCTGTCAGATGTGCCGATGCCTGCCTTACACTTACTTTTTTTCCCGTTTTGTGAGGTCTTTACTCTTGACCTGCCCAGTCAACCAGAAAAGGACATGAGCACTTTGGCATATTCGGGGGTTATGGACTGACAATAGTGAGAGGTTTGGCAATATAACACATTATTGCGTTTCACACATACTGTAAGCTCCATGCAAAACTGCACAAAATCCGAGGCAGCCAGCTATCAAATAGGAAATATACTTTGTTTTTGTTCATCTACACAAAGAATACCACTGATTCTTGTCACTGTTTTGGTAAATCCTGAGCCCCAAAAAGCATGAAATCACAGATAATTCGACATCTTGTAGCAATACTATGGTTTAATTCAGGGCCTTGTTTCCAACCTGAGATAAGACACAATAAAAAGGAAATATCTACTGTCATGCTTCCTTGCTCTGGTGCATGGCTGAGAGAAGAAAAAGACATGTTGTTCCATTTCACGTATCCAAGCAAAACACAAAATGTTTTTTTTTTAAATGCTCACAGAATAAGATGATCATGATACATGGGCACCAATTATATAACTGCAGTTCTCAACTGGTTTTGCTTTAGGACACAGATCAAGTGGTGGCAAGACACAATAGTTACAAAAGTAAAGAAAAATGGTTATGATATCAACTTTTTAAAATTTACTTTTCACTCACTCACTATCTTTCTGCTTAGTCCCTGAATTATAAAGGGTTGTATTCATCAAAATATCTAGTGTGTTTATCTAATCAAGTGTGTTTATGTGAACGAAGTGATTATACATAAATTGTCCGGATTTGACTATAATTTACTTTAATGCATTTAAAATATGCTTTCAATTACAGCATCACTAATCTCAATGTCACCCTGTTTTTACCTTCTGTTTGTGTATTACAAAAGAAAAAATTTGGGGTTGCCATCCACCAGTTTAGAACCACAGATTTACAGAGGAGCAACATACTGTAGGGACTTTATCACACACTGAAAATACAATGCTTCTAAAAGGCAGAACCATTAGCAAGACAGTGATTTACCTTGTGAGGGCACATGGCTGAGACAATAGGGAATGCTTTATCCGGGGTCTGGCTCTGGTTCTAGAAGAGAAACAAATTGCTCTGTATTAGTTATTTTAGTTAGAATAGAACAGTTGCATTCAAGAGCAGTTCCTATAAATTGCATGTTTCGTAATAAGGGAGAACAAAGTGACCTATTACGTACACTTATTCTGAAGAAATGGAAAAGCCAATTGAGTGAGTAAAGGTTAAGGTCATCAATCTGCGCTTGTGCAATATACCGTCAACAGATGGCTACAGCAAAACTTCTCCTATTCCTGCACTCACTGCACTGAAAACACGAGCGTATACACATAGCGCAAGGCTTGGTAACATATGCAAAGGTTCTCAAACAGGATTTCATTAACCAATTAACATATTGTAAATATGGTGCTACATCAGACTGATACATGGAAACCAACACTAAAAAGGTTGTACGTAGGTAAGTCAACAAGGCAACAACAGATGGTCCTGCTGTTTGCGATTATGCATGATGCGGGCCTCTGCACACTGACAAAAGCAGCACAGAGGGAAATGACCATCTTGAAGTGACCCCGCATACATATGAGCAAAAAACAGCAGTCAAACCCACACAGCGGGGGACAAACCTTTTTTTCTAACACCTGTGGGACACCCAATTGATTCCATGCAGGTGCTGCCAGTCATTCTCCCACATCCAGGTATCTTCTTTTTGTAGGACTAATGCTCTCTGACACTATTAATGGCTTCCTTATGGTATCAGCAAGAGAGATGAAACATTGAGCGCTCCAGACTTCAACATCTATATTTCATCAGCACTTAGAGGAGTCAGCATTGGCTGTGTGGTAACCTCACTTCACACCCGCTGTTGGGTAAAAGACAAACACTGCGTGGTCAGCCCTAGGCATGCAAGATAATAGAAATGGGGTTTGTGACACTCCTGCAAAGATGAAACTCCACCGAGACATAGTTTTCAGAAATTTTACACGTTTTTGCACAATTGACCAATTATGGAATCGCTCTTCCCCTCTTCAGCCTGGATCTTGTGCTCCTTGAATTTTTTTTTCCTTTAATGAGGGTGTTTTAAACAATACATGATATTGTAACCTGAGCAGAGCTGGCACAGGAACTCAAGTAGGGGGTGACTAATAAAGCACATGTTCTCCTGGTCGCAAGGGCAGCACAGAGGACACAACATGTTTATTCAGGAGAATCACTGTCAGCATTGCTCACATTGACCTGTGTCTGCTCTGCTTTAGTCAGTCAAAAAACCTTTAAAGCTTTTGTTAGGAACAGCATGATTTAAACCATATAAACCACTTGGCATGCTGTGGGTCATCCTTACATTTAGGATATATAAAACACCCATCACATTTGATGAACAAATTGGTTGAGTAAACGACTCGAAGGAATCAGTTGAGCGAATTATATGGCATGATCTTATATACCAGCTCTTTTTTTAATTATGAATTAATCATCTTTGGACTTGCGGGGGAAACCGGAGCACCCGGAGGAAACCCACGCCAACACAGGGAGAACATGCAAACTCCACACAGAAACGCCAATTGACCCAGCCGAGGCTCGAACCAGCGATCAGCGACCTTCTTGCTGTGAGGCGAACGTGCTGCCCACTGCGCCACTGTGAGGCCCGTTTGGTTGAACAAATCAGTTGAATTGATGATCAACTGACTCTTAAAGAAATTATTGGTATATTAAAAATGCCCTGCTTCCTACTTCTGGAGTCATATTACAAAAGTGTTTCTTTCAAATGTTTTGTCTTGAATGCACCATCCACTCTATATATGTTCTGACAATTCAGAATAATTCTTGCACACTGTGTGCAAGACCTAAAGAAATGAAATACACACCAAATAATTATTGATGTTTGTAAATATTCAAGAACAACAAGGCAATTTTCTAAATATCTGGATTTTAAAAAATGTAATCGCTTTTTGGTTGTATTTACAGAAACAATATAGTTCATATATATTGAAAGTATTTCGATAAAATATTTAATTATTTTGACTGGATTGCATCATTTGTGAAGATTCATTGGAGAGGGCAGGACTAAATATGTTTTCACATATGGTTAGAGAATTGGATTTGTGATCAGAAGGTCGCTGGTTTCAGTCCACAGACTGACAGTTTGGAACACACAAACACAGACAAACAATACAAACATTAAAAAGTCCAAAATGTGGGGCAGCACGGTGGCGCAGTGGGTAGCACAATCAGCTCACAGCAAGAAGGTCGCTGGTTCGAGCCTCGGCTGGGTGAGTTGGCATTTCTGTGTGGAGTTTGCATGTTCTTCCCGTGTTCACGTGGGTTTTCTCCGGGTGCTCCGGTTTCCCCCACAATTCCAAAGACATGCGCTACAGGTGAATTGGGTAAGCTAAATTGTCTGTAGTGGACGAGAGTGTATGGGTGTTTCCCAGTGATGGATAACAGCTGGAAGGGCATACATATGCTGGATAAGTTGGCGGTTCATTCCGCTGTGGCGACCCCAGATTAATAAAGGGACTAAGCCAAAAAGAAAATGAATGAATGAATGAATAATGAATAATCAATATAAGTCAGAACATCTGTTTTTCTGGATCGCTCATACAGTAGCTAAAAAAAATAATAGCCATATATGTGTTCAAAACTGCCTTCTATGTTCATTGTTTAACTTTTTTTTAAATAGTTTCTATAAAGTATAATAAATATATTTTTATAAATCTATTTTGTCTAAAACAGCAGTAAGCAATTGTTTATAGAACTTTTTTATAAAAAGCAATGTCAAATCATGCTGTAGAACTGCATATTAATTACCCTCTGGCGTCATGCCGACGGCTGAATCACAGTCATGCTGATATCCAGAACAACACCTTTTGCTGGTGTGATATTGTTTAAATAAACTGGCCAACTGTTATGAAACAAAAAACATATTGAAGAATACAATGAGATCTCTTTGTAAAAAAACTGCATTTGCGTTAAAGCTTTATTTCCTGTTTAATGTTTTGCTCAGCACGGTTAATTATTTAATATGACAGGTATGCTGCACGGAGTGTATTAACTTGTCCTGCATGTTTAAATAATATATGATCCCATTAAAATCTGACATAGATGACAGACACACACACACACACATGCACACCACTGGGGCTTTATTCATTTGCAGGTACACAGGCACCATTATCAGGCAGAGTTGACCCGGTGTGTTCAAATGAATAACCTTTCTGTAATGTGCTGCGAAATTATACGTTGCACTGAAAGCCTAGGCTATGCAAATGCTACATAACTGCACTGGTAAAAGCCGATGACTTCAGAGCTCCGCTGTTATTTTGGAGAGCAGATAACTCTGTGAAATAACAGCGGATTGAGGAGAATGGCTTTCACATGTCGTTTTTATTTTTTTTACTCCCCCAAAAAAAAAAAATCTTTATTGGTATCTTCCATTCTCCTCGTCTCCATCTATAATTCATGCATCGACAGTAAACTTGCAAAAGCCAAATGTGATTTTGTCAAGGTTGTGAAGTGCAGTCAAATAAACATGATGGAAAATGCCAGATAGAAGGGAAAATTTATTATCTCTTCTCATTACGTGTTACATCTTTGCTTCGCGCTACCAAGACAAATTAGTTTTTATCGAGATGCCAAATTGCTAATATTAAACCTCTCTGCTGTTCCTCCCCAAAACAAGCAATGGAAGTGATTTCTTCACTTCACTCCGCTGAATGTTTTCCTCTCCAAATGGTAGTGGAGAGAGAAAGAGAGCGAGCAAAGAGCCGTAATCTCCTTGCCAGCAGTGTTGAGGCTGACTGGCGCTCAATGTGCCATCGCTATAAAGGGGTGCTCTTTGAAATGACAGCCTCCCACAAGTGCATCAAGACACAGAGGTTTCTTGCTCCTGGTGTGCTCATTTGCTAAGCAGTGTGAAGTCCTTTATTTTAGACTGGTCTTGAGAGCTGAGACGTCTCAATTAGACCTTTGTAATGAGGCGCAGGTACAGTATGCTGGCTTGAGCCATTACTGCTGCATTGGACTGCGTATGGGGAAAAAAGGTCTTGTCATTACAAAAAGCACAGCGGGTAGATTGGACCATGAAGCGAGTGCCACTTGCATCCCGTTTAGAAATGCCATGGTCAAGTGCTTTTAGAAAGTATGTATTTATGAGTTGGCAAGGGATGATTATGATTTCAGTTGAGATCAGGTCAGGGTTTTTTTTTAAAACCGTGCATCTACATAATGATCAATAAACAATGTGGATTGTTTTTTTAGTAACACTTTATTTTAGGTAGCAATTCATACTAATAACTACTGGCTTATTACCCAACTACAACCATACTAACTAATAATTAGCTGTAAAGTAGTACTTTTTCAATAAAACTAAGTTAATGGTCTGTTAACAGCGAGTTTTCTTTTCTTGCTTTTTTCTTCTGAAGGAAGGGGCTAGAAACTGAATTGTACTGTTTTCTTTTGTAACTGTATAAATGTTGTTTGATAGCTTTTTATATGCATGGTGGCGCAGTGGGTAGCACGGTCGCCTCACAGCAAGAAGGTCGCTGGTTCGAGCTAGCATGTTCTCCCCGTGTTTGCGTGGGCTTCCTCCGGGTGCTCTGGTTTCCCCCACAAGTCCAAAGACATGCACTATAGGTGAATTAGGTAAGTTAAATTGTCCATATTGTATGTGTGTGAATTAGTGTGTATGGATGTTTCCCAGTACTTGTTTGCAGCTGGAAGGGCATCCGCTGCGTAAAACATATGCTGGATAAGTTGGCGGTTCATTCCGCTGTGGCGACCCCAGATTAATAAAGGGACTAAGCCGAAAAGAAAATGAATTAATATAATATTCATTCATTCATTCATTCATTTTCATTTCGGCTTA
>CAIGQW010055024.1:5728167-5740522 GCA_903798125.1 Danio choprae
AAAAAAAAAAAAAAAAAAAAAAAAAAAAAAAATATATATATATATATATATATATATATATATTTATTTATTTATTTATTTATTTATTTATTTATTTAGAGAAAGGCAATAATTGTAGCACACATATAAATTACAACTAAAATTCCTGAAGGTTACAGCAGTCAAAAATAGTAGGAAGGTTACAGGCCCTTGCTTTGAATGACTTCAGCACAATTGCAGCCACAGGACATAACTCTGTCTCTCACACTGCTCTGCTGTGATCTTGATCCACTCTTTTTCCAGCTTGTCTTGCTATAGCTGAAAGGGTCTCCCTTTGGCCTTCATCTGTACAACCTGCTGTTTGAGGGTTTCAGTCACTTTGGAATGGCTCACCATCTTGCAAACTCAGTAAAAACTGGAAAGTCTGGTTCCCAGTTAAATAGGGATGGTCCGATAATGAAGGAAATTACCACCGGGTACCAGAATAATGCCAATTACTGGGAGGAATCTGAAAGTATTATTTAATTTGGATCGATGTTCTTTTTCAAATATCTCATTTAAGTTTTCTGTACTGTATTTTGGAAAATATATAACTCATGAAATGTGCCTAAAGCTATTAGAATAACCTTAAAATGTAAGAAATTGTAGATTCCTTGCTATTTTTGAACTCCACTGTATGTAATAATTTTTGCTATAACTTGTTTTATCACAGCACGGCGATCATATGTTTAACCCCAGGGTACTCAAATAATACACCTTGAATGCAATGTAAATGGTCTTCCAAATGCATAAATGTGCATTTTGGGAACACTGAAATAACTTATGTTAATAATGGTTTATTAATGTGAATAATGCACACCCATCCATGTGAATTTCTAGTTTTTTTTTTCTATTATTATTATTCTTTATTTATCGAATATTTTAGATTTAGACACAGAATTGTATGATATCTATAACAGAAACGTAAATAATAATAATAGTAATAATAATAATGGGCCTCACGGTGGCGCAGTGGATAGCACGTTCGCCTCACAGCAAGAAGGTCGGTGGTTCGAGCCTCGGCTGGGTCAGTTGGTGTTTCTGTGTGGAGTTTGCATGTTCTCCCCGTGTTGGCATGGGTTTCCTCCGGGTGCTCCGGTTTCCCCCACAGTCCAAAGACATGCGCTATAGGTGAATTGGGTAAGCTAAAAAATTCTCCGTAGTGTATGAGTGTGAATGGGTGTGTATGGATGTTTCCCAGAAATGGGTTGCAGCTGGAAGGGCATCCGCTGCGTAAAACATATGCTGGATAAGTTGGCGGTTCATTACGCTGTGGCGACCCCAAATTAATAAAGGGACTAAGCCGAATTGAAAATGAATGAATGAATGAATGAATAATAATAATAATAATAATAATAATAATAATAATAATAATAATAATAATAATAATAATAATAATATAGCTACAGAAATCAGGATTAGAACTATTTTCTAACATATACCCAAAGACATTTGTTTTATTTTATTTGAAATCATCAGAATCCCTCTGCAAAGCGATATTGCACTTTAATTCAATCAAGACCTGTCTGGGACAACTTTAGCTTTATGCTGAAAATAAATATGCACATAATAGCCAATCAAATTGCTACAGAATTCAATAGCTGTGGGACTGTGCAAAAATTTAAGCAAGCCATGTTTTAACTGGCAACGACGATCATGCAGTACGTTACTTCATGATGATACACACAACATAACACGCTGTTGTTATTTTTACGCCAAACGCCAACTAGAGGCCACTTCACTTTAAAATGGGTAATAAGCTGCTTGCACAAACAACATATTGGACTGTTTTGTGGAGGAGGACAGTCTCAATAACAAACATCACACTGAAACTCACCTGCAAGGGATGATTAACGTCAAATGCAAATGTAGTTCCAAGCAAACTGTCAATATGTCTACCATGACTGCATTTTTGCATGCATCAACAGGCATTATTTTGCCTTCCGATTTGCATTTGGTTTACAAATGGAGGTCGTGTGAAAAAAAACACACACAAAAAAAACACTTTTTCCATGAGGAAACTCAATACGACAACAAAGACCTACATTGACTTAGGCTGAATTCAGGTCAGCTCCTGACACGATTCCAGACAGATGGTTTGCTTAAAGCTCTCGGTGACCCTCAGCATGTCAAAGAATCGAACGTTTTCGATGTGCACTTACGAGAGACACAAGCAATGGCTTCGATGAGCTGAGAAGAAGATTATCCACACTGTGTTTTTTGTGAAAGATGACAAGGCTTAATCTAGCAAAAGCATTATGTTCATGAAATGATGTGTGACCAAAAGCAATAATAATTCAGTAGACCTAAGACTCTTTAGACCAACTAATGCTGCTTAACCTAATCATTTTCAACCGGTCTCACTTCTGCGACCACAAAAACACCTAACACACACACAGAAAACAATCAGCAGAAACCCCATAACACTAAAGAAATTAGTGTTATCTGCTAAACAGAGGTATTAAATGAAACTCTGGATAAATCAGGCTGTCGGCTGTGACTTGCTGTCCTATAAAACAAGACTCCCTCGGCCTGATGTCGTGGAGCTGAGCGCCGCAGTACCAATAGTCATTATCATTACTGTTTTATTAAGGCAGTGTGCGCAAGCCGACTCTCCTGCCATTGTGGTGGAAGTTGATGGGGAGCAGAGGGAGGGATTTCTGCCTTAATTTGGGTCAGCAGGCGGCCCGTGTGGAGAGGAGTGACAGACCCCTGCCGGATTGAATCGGGGAAACGCATATGTTTAATCGCTATCCGCTCGAAATAATTGGCCTAATTATTCACAATACAGAAACGCGATGGTTTGTCAACTCAGGCCCGCAAAGACTTAACTCAGACACAAACATTAAAGGTGCATTTAGTGAGATGGAGGCCACCTGTCAGGCTGACAGGTTAGAGCCTAATTGCTTTAAATGCGAGTACATGCAAATGCTTTGTGGTGAGGAGAAGAGAGAGCCGGGCGGCCGCAGGGGAGAGAAGGCAGTCAGGCTATAGCCCACAGACAAAGAGCAAGCGGAGACAGGCGCCACAAACAAGGAGCCGCCGAGTATACCTCACCGCACCGCACATTTCATAGTGACAAATTGTGCGCTCAGCAAATACGCTGTAAAAACGGCTGGGAAACAACTAGATCTTGAGGCTCTACACGGCATTGTGATGAAAAACGGTGGTTCTTTTGATCGGGGCTCATTTAATGATTCCACATAAAAGATGCACTTATGTCTGTGGAGGAGATCCAAGCTAATATTGCTTCGATGTTTATTATGCGGTAATTGGGAACGCATATCGTTCAGATGCATGAATGCTGTTTAGTCTGTTCGAGTCGTTTAAATACCACTCAAGGAGGAAAGGGGTTTACATATACAATATTGCACTATTGTTAAATATTCATCTCACTTTATGCTTAACCGGTCACGTTAATAGAATTTCAACTCGATTTATTCAAGTGCTGATCAATGGCATGCATTATGCATTTTAATGAAACAACCGTACGAAGTAAGGTTAACAGTCCCAGTAGGTATGGCTCCCAAAAGGCCAACTTAAACTTGTAATATTCTTTGTTCACCTATAACAACACCTGAAAAGTGCTAGTGCTGTTCCCAGTGAAAAGGAAATAATTACTTCACCTTGTTGTTAAACCCCAATTAGGGTGTTGTCTTTGTAAGGATTCCTGCAGCATATTTTTGGCTCTTTTCAGAGAGTAGGACAGAACAAACATTACAAGATTTAATAGGAAACATGAAAATATTGGCTAGTGTGTCAAGTTGTTGGAGGATAATTGTCACTGCTGTTTAGCACATTATCTTCATAGCTGGTAATTGGCTTTATATTCATGCAACATAATAGACACACATAAACATTTGTAATATGTGTTCACCTAATACTCTCTAACAATCAAGTAAGGAATAATTGAATTATTGTACACACAACGCGGTAATGTGGCCACAATGTGATACCTGAGTTGTTCATTATTTTCTAATTCAACAAACCAGAGCCAATTATTTCACTTTTACTATGCTTACCACATGTATGCGTTGCTACTGTATGTTTGTGTGAGAGAACGTATGTTTTGTATGTATGGGACAGGAAGTGAGAGATCAAGAATGTATGTTCTTAGTTTAGTTAATTGTGTGGGTGGGATGCTGCATGTTTATTCAGTACTGGTTAGGTCAGGCAAGAGCCATAGTGTGTTGATATGTAGAAGTTTTAATGAAGTGCAAAATGAAACAAAGAATAATAAATGCATACACTAGAGGAGGAAGCAGGTCAGTATACGAGTTTCAATGACCAATAGGTCACCAAACAGACTGTAATAGAAAAGCCTGTTGCTGTGTTAAAGTTGACTCTGTTAGTTAGCACTGTTAAAAAATATATTACATCAATATTATGAACTTCAACAAAAATATCCAAAAGCTGTTAATCAGCTGATTCCACCAGTTACCATGCTTACTGAACACACACACACACACACACACACACACACACACACACACACACACACGCACGCATGCATACATATTATACAGTATATAACAATAGCTGATTGTCAAATACGCTAACAGATGATTCCAGTATACGATACTACACTGAATACAAGCAGCCAGTGAAGTTTTACTCAACTAATGAGAAGTACCCACTAATACACTTCTAGACATTGATGAAGCATGAGTGTTGAGGAAAAAAATAAGATAAAACAATCTGTTGGAAAATCACTTAGTCGTCAATAAAAGATCCCAGCTGGAAATGGATGTAAAAGCTGTAAAGATGCACTTGCCTTCAACACAGCTTGAGCCTCAGCCAACCATTTTAGCTGGCGCCATCCGTCTCCCCTCAGGTAATGCAATTAGGTGCCACTAATATATCGAGATGCTCTTCAAACCGCTAAACATCAGACAATAACAACCTGTGACAGCACTCAAAATCTCCATTGAAAAAAAGAAGAAGCTATTTTTGATTGTTCCAATTGATCGAACTGGGGAACATGTTACTTTTGAAGAATTCATAACACAATGCAAAGACCTTGCACAAAGACAGCTGATGTTACTAGGCAACCATCCCATCCGCCAACATACACGCACTACAGCCAATGAAATGTCTCGCAACTGTTGTTATTTGAGAAGTATGAAAGATTTAACAGCAGAAGGCCAAGACTATGACCAAAATATCAACTCGTAAATCCTGCAAATCAAAGTAACAGGCATCACTCTATGTAAGACTCACATGCGCTTTTTTCAGCCCTTTAGACTTCACCGGAGCCACTGACAACAGTCCATGAGAAGAGAATCACAATGAGAAAGACAGGAGTTCATATTGAGGGCAAGAAAGAGAAGCCGTTAGAATAGCAGACCAGATAGACCTTAGCACATTGGTTTGCAAGCTGCCAAATGAGAGACCCCCGGGCCATTATCGGAGCGAAATATGCAGCATTCAATTTGCTTCAGAAGGGGGAAAACCTGACACTGTAATTTAATATGATAATGTCATACTAAAGTCCCTTTAAGGCAAGTCAATCTACTTGCCGGCCATTTTGGTAACACCTATGGCGCTATTTTCTAGGTAATAGAAATACAAGAGTAGTGCCTATCTACTTGAATGGGGATGTTTTTCAAAATTGCCAGGACTGTTTAGAAAGATTATGCCTTAATATCAAATCCACAAAAAAGGCAATTGACTTTTTCACCTGAGAGATGGGACTTCCATTCCTACAGCAGACATTTTTTAGCCTTGATGTCTGCTATTAATTTTTCTGACTGTCCTGTCTGCTCCTCCTCCTGTTTTGTCTCTGAATGCACTTGTGTATCAGCATTGCCTGCAACACTTGTCTTTAATCTACAAAAAAATATATATTTTTGATAATATAGCATTATATTATCGTAATACAGTGTGTTATTGATGTTTATAACATATATAAAAATGGTGTCCATGTGAACAAATTAATCTAAGACTGTGTTTATATAAGACATTTGACACGATAATGTAATGCCTGTTAAAAATAAACCAGGGTTTACCTTCATTCATTCATTGATTCATTTACTCTAAAATGATTGATAATGTGACAGCTTTTCTCAAACGTATGGCATTATTTACTTCAATTCTTGTTTTTGTTTTTTGCTGTGGAAATATACACAAAAAAAGTTTTTTCTATCTTCAGAAACATGAAACATTGGACTTGCAAAATCCTGGAGGGACTGATAAGAAGCAGTGGAGAGTAACAAAACATTTTTATTGCATTGTTGTAATTACTTTTTTCTTTGTTTTTAGATAATTTTTGTATTTGTTTTACTTGACTACATATTATAAAAATATGTTGCTCCTTGTTATATTCAACTGAAAAAATCATCATATCTCAGCAGTCTTTAGCTGATTCTTTTACGTTTACCTGTTAAATTGATTCTCAAATCACACTGAACAATTAATTCATAAACTGGACTGATATGATTGCATCTGTTCTTGAAACAACAATTGATTAATATGAATAGTCAGAGCAAGTCTACAGTTAATGATTTTTGTTTTGTTTTTTCTGATTCAAATGATCCAGTCAAAGCGTGTAACCAGTTATTGATTCACTGATTCAAAAGATCTGGAACGAGTGAATCTCCAGCTAACAATTCACAGATTAAAATGATCCAATCCGAGTGAGTCTCCAGTTAAAGACACACTGATTCCAATGATCCAGTCAGAGTAAATCTTCAGTTACAAATTGACAAATTCAAATAATCCGGTGAAAGCAAGTCTCCATTAAATTAATTCATAATTTAAGTGATCTGGTTAGAGTGTGTCTTTGGTTAAACGCTATAAGGTCATTTATAATATTATTAATATTAATATTAATAATAATATTAATATTATTATATATGGGCAGCACAGTGGCACAGTGGGCAGCATGATCGCTGCAGTTTTCCCCACAAGTCCAAAGACATGCTGTATAGGTGAATGTGTATGAGTGTGTATGGATGTTTCACAGTAATGGGTTTTATTTTTGAATAAAAAAATGCATACACATTCAAATGTTTGTCTCAGTCTTTGACATATATAGGGTCATATATAGATATATGATATTCACTGCTGTAAAACATAATTATATGGGAAACAGTGTCATATAGTGTGTTTGCGATTGTTGTGCTATATGAAATATAATGGGCTTGCTGATGAGTGGGTTAGTTTGTGAACAGCGGCACTACATGTATCCGAGAGTTTGAACGCAGCTGGGAGTTGAAGAGTCTAATCTAGCATTAAGCTGGTAAGTGTTGTAAGTGGTTATCATTCCCAACACTTATCATGAGCCAAGCGCTTTAGTGTTCTCTAAAGAAAGTGCAACAATAAAAAAAAAACAATAATAATGAGTGTGACATGTCAAAATGAGATAAAACGATTTCACAATGTTTCCAAGCCATCAAGCAATTCATTAAATGGAGATTTAAAACATATCTGATGTGTTCATTAAGAGTTGCATACAGATTTAGGCCTCGTAGATCATGTATACACGAGCAACTGCACCAATGGGAGACCCAACACTTCCTTTTCCGCTTTTCCTCTGTAGGATTGAAATTATGGCATCGCCTCAGGAGCATTCGCTGAGACACACAAGAGCGAGCAGGAGCCAGCGTTCATAGAAACAGCATAATCTCCAGTTAAATCTTTTTACTTGAAGGATTAACTGGAATATCAAAGAGCAGGATGCAATATCACTAAACAAGAGGATGGGAAGCCAGATAACAGTTGTGAATTCAGCCAGAAGCGGGAATCTGCTCTCTTGTTCTGTTCACCCGCAGGCGACTTCAGGGTGAGTCTTATAAAGGATTACACCCCATCAAATAATGCTCTTTTCTCCTCAACATTGTATGCCTCTTTAAACACAAATTGATGCATCAGATATTCATGGATGGATGGAAATCTGTGACAGATAACATTCCCTTTGAGTTACGCGCTCTGACAAACATCACCTCATTTTTCGCTTTTAGAAATCAAACTCTTTTAAAATATTGAGTGAAAAAAGCTGTTTGGTTAAATATTAATACTCTATGTTTTTTTTATTTTATTATTATTATTTCTGCAGTTCTAATACGTTTTTTTAAGACCAAAATTTAAATACAAACTCTTTTAAAATATTGCTTTTTAAATATTTAGATTTAAAATTTTGATCATAAAAAAAACTAGTAGTAGTAGTATCAATATTTACCCAAACATAGCTTTTTTCACACACTATAGCATTAATTCATTTTCCTTCGGGTTAGTCCCTTTATTCATCAGGGGTCGCCACATCAAAAAAAAAAACGCCAACTTATCCAGCATATGTATCACAGCAGATGCACTTTCAGCCGCAACAAAGTACTGGGAAACATCCATACACACGCATTCACACACATACACTACAGCCAATTTAGTTTATTCAGTTCACCTAGAGCGCATGTCTTTGGACTGTGGAGGAAACCGGAGCACCCGAAGGAAACCCACCTGAACACGGGGAAAACATGCAAACTCCACACAGAAACGCTAACTGGCCCAGTTCTTGCTGTGAGGCACCCTACTATAGCATTGTTCTTCTATTTTTTTAAGCAAGTACTTTAACTTAAAACTGTACATTAACTTTTTTTTGGTTACATTATCACCATTTATCATTCTTAATTAAAAGTTAAGCAATACAATTAGCAAATAAACTAATTGCAATGAATCGATGAATGCATAGGGAAAAGCTTCAGCTTCAATATTACCTTCAAATACCAACAGGAAAAAAAGTGAAACTTCTAAAACTTTTAAAATAGCATGCGGTTTGTTTGAACAATAATGAATCATCTTCTCTCCATTATTTAATGACAACGAGCTTGCATTGGCTCCGGCTTTGTGTTTCATCAAGGCAATGCAGCAAAGTCTCAACTTCGTTGGGCACATTAGAATTGTCAGCCATACTTTGAGTGAACTCATCAACTCAACTCAACACTTAATTATGTGTTAATTATGCAAGCTGTAAAGAGACCAACATATCCAGTAATTATCATTCTGAGTTGCCAAACAAGTGATCACAGACTTTGATGCCAGTCATTATTCCCCTTTTAAGATGGTCACCACACATCGATTTCACAGAGTTTGGTGGAGATCAATTGGCTTCATTTGAGCCCCGAGTCACTGAAAGGGGGCGAGATGTGTCTCGAATCAGCCGGGTCAGTGATTAAAACATGATTGCATTCATCTTGTCCTGCATCCAGCAAAAAGTGCACGCCGCTTCTGTTTCGTCTAATGGTTAAGCCCCACTTTGTTCAGAGCGACTGGCTTTTCCTTTCGACTGGCTTTTCGCATAAGAGGGTGACTTTAATCATTGTTCTTTTTGGTTTGGTTTGATCAGATTAGAGTAAAGACAAAAACAAGCCCACACATCTAACCAATCTAACAAATGAGCTAATATACCTTTTAAAATTGTGCTTTCAAATCAATATTTCTCATCTAATCTCATCCACGGTATTACTCTTTAAAATGGAAATTTCACAAGAGAAATATTAAAGGATTATTATACCCATAATGCAGTTTTTTAAACATGTAAAAAAAGAAAAGAAAATTCTTATGTATGTATTATTACAACATGTAATAGTTAAGGGTTTTTTCCATATACCACTGATTACATTTCTTACAAATTTAGAATAAAATTAAAGATAGCAAAAATAAAAAAATAAGATAGCACTTTTCAAACCTGTTTTTAAACCAGTGTTTTAACTTTAGAAGAGTAGCAATATAAAAAAAACTTGATGAAAACATTTACTTAAATAAATAAATACATGAATAAATGAATAAATATATACATATATTTAAAAAATCCTGAAAAACATCATATTCAATAGCAGACTGCTTTCATGTAAAGTTAGAAATGTTGCATAATACACAATGCACAAACACATGAAAGCTATTCCAAAATGCTTAAACTAACAATTATATAAATTCATAATCAAAATGTATTAAGTTCACTTATTTCTTTTTTGTGCATTTGTGGCTTTTAGCTTTCTAGCATAAAACACACACACACGCACGCACGCACGCACGCACGCACGCACACACACACACACACACACCCACACACACAAAACAAAACAAAAAACAAATGGGTGTATTCCTCCCACTGTCCTTTTAAGCCAGTCTGATAACCACTACATTGCACCAACCAATAATAGCATGCTCTTGCTCCAATCAATGCTGTTTTGCCTTACAATCAGGGTGGGAACAGAGTGGCTTTTGTCTCACTTACAGTATATTACTTTAACTGGAAAAGAAACAGGTTCGGTTCCCATTAGTTTTGTTGTGGGCACAACAGATTAACTTGTAAAAACAGAATGTGATAGGCAGCTCATGCTTATTTTGATGACATCCCTATGTTTTGGCCATGCAATCATAAGTTGAAGGAACAAGGTAAATCTTACTGATACTGTTTTTTTAAACATCAGCATATGTGCCTAGAGACAAGAAGTCCCTACTTAGTGTCTTCTTCAAATTAAATTATATACGCAATAAATGCAAGCAAAGAGTCTGATTTAATGTGTTGTGCAGCTTTTCAAGAAATACTATTTAATCACCATTCAGTGTAACAGATATAGTTACATCTAAAAGTAAAAGTGACATACTTAATCATTTCTTAAAATTGTATACTGTAAATATGATCATACTAAATATTTTAAATGATTAAATTCATTATGCTGACAAATGGGATTGAGATTGAAGTATAAACATTTTAAACGTCAAAAAACTATTTCTGCAGTGACATTTCATGTTTATTTTATGTTTATTTTATATTAATATGGGGAAGAAAAAGTAAAATCACCTACTGTATGTTCTACAACAAAAGGAGAGTCATCGGGTTTGGGTGAATAAACTATTCCTTTAAGTAGGACATCAGTGCCAGATCGGAATGCTTGTTCACCTCGGGTTTTATGCGTCTGAGGGTTCAGTAGCAATACTTTCAGCTGCTTATAAATTCTCTGGCTTCAGCGGCCTCATGCTTTTATTTGCCGGAGCATTGATCTCCGACTGGATCGCAGATCACAAAGCGTTATCGTTTCGCCATTCTTCACAATGTGGCAGCAATACATTAAAGTACACTGCCACCGCCAGATTAGGGTTAAAGTAAAGGCTAGAGTCAAAGTTTTATGTGCATATCTCTTCTCTATGGGAGCTTAACATTAAAAGGAATATCACGTCTATCTCTAGCAGTAAACAATGATAGAAAGACAGCGGTCCGCAGCAGGAAGCTTAACCTTGGCAACACTAAAACTTTTAAAGTACGTCGCTGTATTGGGGATTGTACTTTTTATTTATTTATTATTTATTTTCTTTTCAGCTTGGACTTTTTCCTAAGCTCAAAAGTGTAGTTTTGGTGTCAAGATTACATTAGATTCCTGCCGTCAACAGCATTTAAAATCACGCACTGGAAGTATGCTAGTTCAAAGCGTCTGGATTCAAACTGCATGCTTAATTCTTTTTTTTTCTATCCTGCATTTTTAGTGCAGATTTAATGGGAATAACAGCTGCACACGACGGCTGTTAATATTACAAGTGTACTTGTCGCAGGTTGATTAAGGAAATAGCTCAGATTCGGGAAAGCTAATTGCATTTTCATTATGTCGAGTCAAACATGGGCGTCAATATAAGACTAAAATGCCAAACTGTTGATTATAAAAGCTGCTCTGTCCGGCCTAAAAGTTGCAGGATGTGTGGCTCCTTTCTCAGCCAGAGATGTTTCATTATTCATGCGTTTTAATTCATTTCAGGAGGCCTAGCCCACTAACCAGTTGATATGAAGTGACAGAAAGACTGAGTCAGATTAAATTATCCTCTTCGTGTGATTTGCTGCCTTCCGAGCCCCTCCCACCCCCATCAACAGCGCCCGTGTCTCAGCCGGGCCCAGTCGCCTGTCTTTGTTTTAACTCTCCAAGCCTCAAGCGTATGCAAATGAATTTGGCACTTGACGTTTGAAGCGTAAGATGAAGAAAAATTCCCCAAGTGCAAAATCAAATAGATAAGAGGCAGGATTCCTCACTTTGCAGGAAATGTGTGTTTTGACTGGCTCTGTCTTTCATGTCGTCTCTTTAAACTTAAGCAGTCAAGGGCAGCTGGTTTGGAAGATGCTTCATTTTCAATATCCAATTGCATCGGTGGTATTGTGCCATTAATATCGTGCATCCAGTGTGAATGGAAAGGTGAGTGACACTTGATTTTTACAAAAACAGTCACAACTCAGAATCAATAAATAACAATAGACAGACAGACAGACAGACAGACAGACAGACAGACAGACAGACAGACAGACAGACAGAGATAGATAGATAGATAGATAGATAGATAGATAGATAGATAGATA
>CAIGQW010055024.1:5741854-5764879 GCA_903798125.1 Danio choprae
TTATTATTATTATTATTATTATTATTATTATTATTATTATTATTATTTTATCATCATTATTTAATTTAATTTAATACTTTGCTTATAAATAAAGCTTTCTTAAAACTATCACTTTATTATAATTGTATAATACATATAATTAATAAATCTTTAACAAACATTCTACAGAACATACACATATGAAACCATGTGCTTGTAAATGTTTACCAGTGAAGTTACTGAATTTTTAATGATCAACAAACATTAGTTTAATATTTTACAAATGTCATTAAATGTCCAATCCATCTCATGAACTTTTAACATAACCTCAAATCTCAAAATGGCGACATGGTGGGTCAATCTGTGGTGACATGGTGGTTAGCACTGTCGCCTCACAGCAAGAAGGTTGCTGGTCGCCACCTGGGCCAGTTGGCATTTCTGTGTGGAGTTTGCATGTTCTTCCCGTGTTGGCGTGAGTTTCCTTCGGGTGCTCCGGTTTCCCCCACAGTTTTAAGACATGCACTATAGGTGAATTCAATAAACTAAATTGGCTGTAGTGTATGTTTGTGTGTGAATGAGTGTGTATGGATGTTTCCCAGTACTGGGTTGCAGCTGGAAGGGCATCCGCTGTGTAAAATATATGCTGGATAAGTTGGCGGTTCACTCCACTGTGGCAACCCCTGATGAATAAAGGGACTAAGCCGAAGGAAAATGAATGAATGGATGAAAAAATCTCAAAATTAAAGCTACTCAAGACACTTCACACTGATTTAGGGCCTGTACTTTAGATGCTCTAAATGTATCTATACATACAAATGCACATAAATCTCCCTGAGCCGCCTTGCCAGTTTTGCTGGTTCTGAATTGTAACACTTACCCTTTTGAACGCAGTGAAAGCCTCACAGAAGTAATGCCATTGAAAGAACATGCGATCCATACAAGCGTAATATATTTATCGCATGCATTATGTCAATAACAGGCCGAGCAGACAGACCGGCTAGCCATAATATGCAAGCATAATGTACAATGCGACTAATACAGTCTATTTTCCAGGCACCGGTTTTGATGTTACTTCAGTACCGATGCTGTTTGATGGGTTGTAAATCTGCTTTGTGCTGAGGAGACCGGGACACATTCCTTACGGCTAATTCACTTCATAGATTAGCACGTCCAATGAATACATGTGTTCAGCCCTGGGAGATGGACAACACTTGAGCGCTTTGTGAGAACAGAGCTCATTTCATTGTGTGGATGATTGGCTTCTCCTGCTGGAGATAATGACTGTGCCCTCCTTTGACTTTGAGGCAGTGACCTGAAATAAGGCCCACAAGTGAAACCGGAGTCCGGCTGAACCTGTGTGTGATTAAGGTCACCCAGACAGACCACATTTTCTTGACCCCCTGCTCACATCGACCACAGCTCCAATCCATCGGGGAGTCTTTTGTAGCTCTCGTCACAATGCAAACATCAGGCCTCGGATGAACGGTTGATGTTAAGGTACTCAAACCTCATCTTGTAGCCTTTTCTTTTCTTTTCAAGGTTTCTTTTTTTGGGGGGGGGTAAACAATGCTCATCCATATTGGGGTTTCCACTGTGTTTAATAAAAGATTTGCTTCTAATCTAAAAGCTAAAAATAGCTATTAAATTACAGCACAAAAATTGTTGCCTATGCACATTGCAATTAATAAATCACACACAAATCACAATGGCATTCATTAAAAGACTACAGATAAATTTAATTAAAGGGACAGCTCATCCTAAAATGAAAATCCCATTATCATTTACTCACCCTGCGTTTGAGTTTCTTTTTATCTGTTAAACAAAAAAGAAAATATTTGCTTTTAAGCTAGCGGTTTCCAACATTCTTTAAAATATCTTCCTTTGGGTTAAACAGAAAAATGAAAATCATAAAGGTTTGGAACCATTCGAGGGTGAGTGTAATAGTAAGTTAATTAGAATTTTTGAGTGAACTATGTCTTTAAAGACAAACAAGCATCTCTCGTTTGAAACAAATGCAATTGCTTTCATACCAGTTTAGCAGCCAAATGTTATATTGTGAATTTTTTATGAAAACAAGGTTTTGTACTTCACTCATGTTCCAGTATCCATGTAAAACATCCTCATTTGGCAGCACAGTTTGTCAATGCAATTGTCACAGACTGTAAAAATTAACATTTGAATGGAGCAGTATAACTTGTTAACATGTTAAAGCATGATCAAAGATTTTGTAAAATTCATTATTTTTTTTAATATGGGTGCTTTTTATAGAAAATATGAAAAGCAACGTTGTTTCTTTGTTGTTTTTTTTTAATGCATTGACTGACACTGTTCACAACTATAGCCAAATAATTCTCCACAGTGAAATATCACATTCAACTTGCAACGGTGCAACCGTGTAATTAGCCGTACAGGAGGGATGACATTCTTTTTTGAGTTTTTTTTTTCTTTCCTTGTTAATACATAATACATTTGTAATGTATTAATCATTACAGCCTATAATTTATTTTACTTTATTATACATAATTGGTTGTATGATACAATCCCAATTAGTGCTGATCTTTTCCTTGCTTTCCCATCTATTCTGCTTACAAATTACTGGAGATTAGTAGATGCAGAGTGTCTCATGCTTGTGTTACAAATTAAATTAAATTAAATTAAATTAAATTAAATTAAATTAAATTAAATTAAATTAAATTAAATTAAATATTTTAAAAATAAATAAATAATAATTGTAACTAAATATTTGTTTTTTCAGTTCGCCATGTAGTGGGCTTATTTATATAGCATACACAATATAGCCTCGGCTGGGTCAGTTGGCATTTCTGTGTGGAGTTTGCATGTTCTCCCCGTGTTGGCGTGGGTTTCCTCCGGGTGCTCCGGTTTCCCCCACAAGTCCAAAGACATGCGGTATAGGTGAATTGGGTAAGCTAAATTGTCCGTAGTGTATGAGTGTAAATGAGTGTGTATGGATGTTTCCCAGAGATGGGTTGCAGCTGGAAGGGCATCCGCTGTGTAAAACATATGCTGGATAAGTTGGCGGTTCATTCCGTTGTGGCGACCCCTGATTAATAAAGGGACTAAGCCGAAATGAAAATTAATGAATGAATATAGAAAATTTATGATAATAAATAATCGAATAATATTGGGTTTGTTTTTGAAGCTTCGGTCACGTATTTGTCTGGCAAGAGTAACACTGTGTTTGATCTATCTACACTGAAATGCAAAAACAAAGTCTGCTACAACTAAATAAGGTCTCCAGTGTTTCTCACTTTTTGAGGAGTAGTGCAGATGACCAATGTAATCGTACCAATAGCTGTACATTTTAAAGCAAAAAAGCACTAATGTAAACATAGCCTCAGCCTATCTATTTTTCGATGGCTTGATAAAACTCGCAAGGGAATTTTTAAAGCATATTCAGCGTGCTAACTTACCAAGGACAAGCATTCAGTCATGACCACAGTGCTAAAACCGGCATGTCGAGTAATTAGTAAGATGGCTACTCATGAAAAAAGACACTGGACCGGAGCTCGTGTTGAATGTTCCCTGCTGAATATGGCCTGTAATGTGAGATTCATGAGTTTCAACACAGGAGTTTACTCTAAATTCATCTCCTTGCTGTGCCCTATCGGGGCGTCAAAGTCAGCTTTTTTTTTTTTTTTTTACTTTAAAGTGTCCTGTCGCCGCTGACCAATATTCCGTGGTGGCCTGGTGTAGTATAACAGATGACTATTGCACTTTTTCACTGCCACTGAAGGCAACGGAGGACGGTTTATTGATGGCAGCGGTTACTCTGATGAAACACATATGGATGAACAGTAATTGCAAAAAAGTGGTTACATTTTTAAGGTTTCATCATGGAAATACATAAAGCGTTACTGTTTTTGCTCGACATTCTGAAAATGCTTTGAAATTGAGTTAAGAAATAGTGTAATTAATGTATTGCTCATTGTTAACTACATACTGCACGTTAACTAACAGCATAGTGCAAAGTGTTAACTCTTATTTTATTTATTTTTATGTAATCTTTTAAATAAGTCAACATAATTTTCACAATTTTGTTTTAGGTTTTATCTAAATCAATAAGGAAAATATGCATGAGAATGTACAGGTAAAATTGTTATTACAGATACTGTCAATATGTTGATATTTTACGTTTAATAAATGAGCAACACTCATTAGTTAAATGTTTTTACTTGTATTACCTTTAACAAATAAAAAATAACAAGCAAAACTTTTGTTACAGTATTTGTTCATCTTTAAAAATACAAGCATTTACAAATGTTAGCTAAGATTTGTTAAATAATATTGGCAGGTAAATTATTTTTTTACATTAGTTGATAAATAATTTGATTTGAATAATATGTTAGTTAAAGTTATTTTACCACTAAAAATAGCTATAAGAATTTTAATTAATGACAGTTATAATGCAGTATTTGCAATGTCTGACAAAAATATTATCAAATTGAATCTTTTATAAAGACCTGATTACACAGAGAATTAATGGTAAACATTTAAATGGTATAATCCAAAATACAGAATCCAAAAAACTACGATAACACAGAGAAACAGTATGTATATATATCTAGTTTTTATAGTTATAGTTTTACTATATATAGTTTTTTTTTCTTCACTGTAAAACACTGACAGGCACACGACTCTAAGGAGCACCTACAAGCAGCAGACCAAAAATGCTGCAGCATTATATATATAAAAAAACTGAACTATATAGTTCTGTGGACTCTAATATATTTAATGTTATAGTTATCTTGTTGTGAATATCCTTTACCAGTCAGCAGTATTGTCTGTCTAAGCATCCAAGACAATCACACACACTTAATGTACTGCAGCTCTGGGATGAACCTGAACCGTCGCTCCAATAAATCCTGCAGCTGAGCTCCTGTAAACTCTTTGTGTCTTGATTTAGAGCTATCAGGCTGTAAATCAAGTTAGACAGAGCTGCCAGTCCACAGGCACTCTCGCCTGTGTTTAATTACTACAGATTGACTCCCTCATCAGAGTCCGACACGTGCGAAAAAAAGACCACAAGCAACGGCACTGATTTAATATCATTCAGCATGATAGCTTTGTTGTGTCACCAGTATGTCTTTACACCGGAGGTCCTTGCCACGCAAAAAACAAATAGAAAACAGGCACAGCAACCACTCAACACTTAAAGCCTGACAGCACTTTAGTCAGACTTCAAACTACATGTGACTGCAGCAAAATGACGATCTGCTCTGGTGAAGGCTGAGGTGAAAATATTTCATCTTCTGAGATCTAACAGCAACGCTTTAGATTACAGCCGGCAAAATACCGTGTACTGTAAGCAAACCAAATTTACAGTGTACTTTTCTGTTTGTAATTAAGGTTTTTCCTGGCTCAAAATGAGGCGGAGATGGTTTCCGAATCATACATTTTTTTGCTACTTGAAACAAACATAGTCCCACTTTAGATTAAGCGGCCTTAACTACTGTAATATCAAAATATAAACATAATACACTTAATATGTACATAATGTATTGCAGAAAATGGTTTAGGTAAGGTGTAAAACATGGTCAGCAGTGTTATTATAAATGTAATTTGAGAAATTAACTACAGATATAATGTTATTATAGATATACATGTAAGTGTTTAATCAAGCCTGTGAAAACATGTTTACACAATAAGTACATTGCAACAAATTATTAATTTCAGTGTGAGTTCATATTAGTTAAGGCCACTTAATATAAAGTGGGACCACAAACACATTTTGCATTATTATTGTTATCTTATAGTAAAACATTATCATATTTAATAAGGCTAACATTAAATGTAATTTAACACATGACCATTGCTTGAGCATCACTTGTGGTCTGTCAGTAGCCGTGACAGCCTGCCTGATTTTTGCCAAAAGGTGAAATTGGTACAAAAGGAAAAACCCTGCAATAATAGTATATCTATATATACATATATGTACATGTAAGTTTAAGGTAAAAGTAACAAGCACCAATTATATGTACAGCCCATTATGTTTTCATTTAGAATTTAGCATGTATGCTTCTTACCTTATAAAGCTGCAGCAACTCTATATGCCAACAACACCATTAAATCAAAGAGCATTTAATATTTTCAGTTTGCATGGTATTGTGCACTGTACCATTAAAGTGCAATGCATCCGAAAACAACTTTACAACAACTTTACTAATGGATGTCTCTAATTTCCTTTGTTTTAATATTGGTAAAACAGAAGTAAAGCCTATTGGCTGTTTTGGCACACCGCATCAAATTAATATAACTGGTATGTTAGTGCCAACAGTGGTATTATGGTATTAATACCATATGCATTAGATTAGACATAGTATGATATTAGATATTCAAAATAAATGTAAAAATCTGGGGGTGATTTTTGTAACACTTATTTAACCTTCAGTCCTCGTATTACAAATGCATTTATTTATTTTTATGCTTTCATAACGGAAACAATTGAAAAACTCTGCTGTATGTCATCTCATTTGACTACTGAAAAGGTGATAATGCTTTGGAGTAGTTTTTTTTTCCCATATTGATTATTGTAATGCATTTCTTGTGAGGGCTTCTAAAACCACTTGAAGTAAACTTCATTCAATACAAAACTCAACCGCTAGAATCCTGACAAGGACCAGGACAAAATAGCGCATCTCTCTAGTTTTAGAGTCACTGCACTGGCTCCTTGTCAGGTTTCAAATAGATTTCAAATTTCTCATGCTGACCTATAAACCCTTGCGTGGTTTGGCTCCACATTATTTATCCCAATTTTTTAACCGTATTTGCTCCTGGATTACGTTTTTTAAGTGGTACCCCTTACTAGTTTATGTTCCATGGGACATCAGGCTATTTTCTCTTTTACACCTACTGTAAACTTTGGAAGTCTCACACTTCTGAGATCAGACTCTTTAATGTTTTCAAATCTGTTCCTAAACCGTATCTTTTTCAGAATAGATTTCTTATGTCTTGTTTGATATTCATTTCACCTTTTATAAATATTGTCTTATTTTAGCGATTTGAGATCATAGAAAATAAAATATAATTATTATTTTTTATATTATTATTATTTTATTCAATTGAAAACGTCTTTCAGAATTTCTCACAAGGGCAAAACATGTATCCCAGTGCTTATATTCTATGAAAATGTGTTTTATAACAGAAAGAACAGGGTATTTGGATGTTAAGACTTATTAATTAAAAAAAGGTTGCATTTTAGGCAACTATTCTCTGAAAAAAATTTATTTAGTTGATTCTGCTGTTGTTAAATAATACTGTTACCCCATGATTCTCATTGTTTAGAGTAAATATAGCATTTCACACTGTAAATTAAAGTAGTGCTTGTTTTCCCAAATCTTTAATATTGTTCCCCTATTCTTACACATATGTATTTTATAGATCACACACATACACATACACACACACACACACACACACGCGTGCGCGCGCGTACACACACACACACACACACACACACTGTTTTTATAAATTATGTTTACTTGGATAAATTCTGCCCTTTAAAAATCGAAAATCTAAAATCTTAAACATTCATCTAAAACATTACATAAAAAATAATAATATTCACAAATAACTCTGGTATAGTTATGCAATAATCCAGTTAACTGATCTATCAAAGCTAGACTTCACATGTTGAGCTAATGAATCAGTTATGACTCCCAGTCTGATTGTCTTGGAGCGTTTTAACACGTTGCAGTCGATTGCATGAGCTCAGCTGTTCATTTTAAGGGACAGTGGCTCAATGTTTTGAGGGAGGAATAACATTATCTGTCCATGTGCTTGGCTTCTGCTTATTGAGATTTATCATGCCCAGCATCCATAGCACTCCAAAGGCATCGCCCCATGCAGACAGATTGCAGAACAGCCAAAGCGATTTGCATTTAAACATGGCATGATATAAAAAAAAAAGAAGTAAAACATGAAGGTATTTGAAAAACAGCAATGACCATATGAGATATTTACTCCTTTGTGAGATGTCAAAACATCAGTGAGCTTTGAAGGGAGAAAAAAAAGGCAGGCGCTTTGGTCTCTTGTGATTTCATTCTTTGTTAAAGTTTCAAAATGCGATCTAAGCCGATCTGTTCAAATATTAAAATCTCAAACACTTTCAAAGGTGTGCTTTAGGTGTATCTACACTGTGCTGCTTGGTTTGAAAAAGCCTTTGTTTCATTTTAGGAATGGAAAATGTGTTTATTTTTTTCAAAATGTGTTTCATAATAGAATGCAAGACTGCACTTAGGTAAAGTTGTTTGTCTTGTTTTGTCATTGTTGTTTATTCAGTGAAGATGCAGGTTACAGTAAACACACGCATAATGTTAGAGAACATTTTAATTTCAAATAAATTGTTATTTTGAACTTTTTTATTTGATCTGTACTGTAAATTGTACAATCCTCAACCCCAACAAGAAAACAATGTATGTTTTGAAAGAACAATTACAAATAAACAAAGGAGATGCTTTGAAAGGTGCACTTTAGGTGTATATACAGCTCAGTTTTATTCCTGAAATAAAACAATACATTAAAATGTGTTTTATAATGGAGCTCAAGACTGCACCCAGGAAAAGCCATTCTTCTTTTAGAGTTTGGGGTTGAATGATTGAACGAACGAACGAATGAATGAATGAATGAATGAACAAATAAATGAACAAACAAACAAACAAACGAACGAATGTAATGTAATGTAATGCAATGTATTTTTTTATTTAATGCCAGGTCAGCAACCAAGGCTATTTTCATGGCAAGAACATTTCAATAATAAATATACAATTAAAAACAACAAACAAATGAATACATAAATTAAAAAAGTTTTAGTGTTAATACATGATAAAAATTCTAACATTTTTCCTGGTGTCACATTGTTAAAAATGTCCTACAAATGAATGAATGAATGAATGAATGAATCAGTGAGGGTGTATTGAACTGATCAAAACTGACAGTAAAGACATTTAGAATGTAAAGAGGCATTATGTAAATTTTCCCAAAAAACCAAAAACGTTTTATTGAACTTTCTATTCTTCAAAGAATCGTATAGAAAATTGTATTGACAATAATGATTACATCCTTAAACACCAAATCAGCATTTTTTTCATTTTTTTCCTGAAGAACACTGAACACAGGGACAATGCAATCAGCAAACCTTAATTATATTTCACAACATATAAAAAAATAAAACGGAAAACATTAAATTAAGACAAAAAAAATATGGTAATAAGATTTCAAAACCTAGGAATGCAAAACAACTTTTAAGCACGGGTGTTAAAAAACAAAAGAACTTTGGTCTAGTCTTAACGATTTCTCTCATTGCAAAAGTTTCAAAAAATGATCCAAGCCATTCTGTTCAAATATTAAACACTTTGAAGGGTGCACTTTAGGTGTATTTACAGAGAAGTCCTTGGTTTAAAAAAAATCCTTTGTTTTATTTTAGCAAAAAATAAAACTATTTAAAACAAAATATGTTTCAGGAAAGAGTGCAAGAACGCACCCAATGGGACTCATTTATCTTTTAGCAGCTCTTCGTTTAAAACATATAACAATTTTATGCACCTAGCATGTGTCAAAAGCCAGTGATGTTAGATTAAGGCATTTCCGTCTAATGGACTGACATCCAACATCCAAAATACATCTTTGAATGTCTCTTTTATCACACTTTCCTGTCTGTATATTGTAATTACAATGATATTATTGAAGCCTGATATCTCAATAATTTATATATTTTTTCTCCTGCACTGAGCCATATATTCTGAAGGTTTTTACAGAGGGATATAATTTGCCTGACCATATACATTATTTTATTAAGCAAACAATTGTTAGAATGATTTTTTTTTTCTAAATTATAGTGTGATAAAAACATACCCAAAGTCCCAATCTAATATTTCCTAAAATTAAAGAAAAATGTTAAACCCCATTTCATCCAATGTTCAGATTTTGTGCTAGAGATGTATGCTAATTAGCGCATATTTAATTAAACAGTGCCTCGTGTCCATATTTAAACATAGTATTTGTGATTTGAAAATATTGTAATACAAAACAAATGTTAGCAAATCTTTTAGTTTGTAACATTAAAACAGGACACGTCTTCAGAATGGTCTGAACATTTCACAATTTATTTAAACAATTAAAGATGACCTCAACTTTTGAACATAAATGGGGTGTAAAAATAAAAAAAGGTTTCTAGCCTGGTCTTATGATTTTTCTCTGTTGAAAAAGTGATCAAAGCCATTCTGTTCAAATATTAAAGTCTGAAAACTTTGAACATTGCACTTTAGGAGGTGTGTTTACAGTAAAGTGCTTAGTTTGAAGAACCTTTGCTTCATTTGAACAAAAAAAAAACAACATGTATTATTAAATATATAAGCGAGTAAAATAAGATATTGTACAGGTCACCATTTTCTCAGAAAACATATTTCTATTTGAAATTTATCCCAGATGACAATAACAACCAAAGTAATTAATACACACAAAGGAAACAAATAAGTGTATTAGTTAAATTATTTACTTAAATTATTTCAAGAAGTTATGTGTAAAACAATGAAATAACCCTACAGTATGGAAAAGTATTGAACACATGAAGAAAGGGATGTGTAAAAAGGTATGGAAAGCCCAGACACCCACTGAAATCTTTTAGAAGTTATTCAGCAACCCTGCGCCTTGTCAGTGTAAATATTAGCTGCTTCAGTCTTAACACCTACATTACCAAATGATGGAGATGAAACTAGGATGGACATTTCTGCAAGACAATCTCCCAAACACTCCCTAGAAAACTCTCAACTGCATTCAGAAAAGAAAATAAAGTTGCTAGAATGACCCAGCCAATCATCTGACTTGAATCCAACAGAAAATAAGAACTAATGATAAAAGGTTTTAAGACTGTTGTAAAAAAATAAAATAAAATAAAAATCACACCTGAGCTGTCAGTGTTCGTCCGCGTCATCATTTGTTATTGTCACGTGCTTTCTTTGTCTTCCTCCCGCCACCGTCAATGTTAATCTGTTCCACCTGTGTTCATCCCTTGTGTCTCTTTAGCTTAATCATTCCTTCATCTATTTATACCCTTTCGTCTGTGTCCTTCGTTGTCCGGTATTCTGATTCGTATGGTTCTGTTCCTGTGTCGTCCTGTTTTCCCGCATCCAATATCTGTTCCCCGTAAGTGTTCAATAAACCCGTTTGTTAATGTACTTTGTTCTCAGTCTCGTTATGTCATCATCCGCCAGCCAGGCGTTACATGAGCAATGTATGTGGCTCCAGTCTGTGTATATATTCTATATTCTATAAGAGAGATGTCGTGAAGCTGTCATTACAAAAAAGCCTTTTATACAAAATATTAAATACATATCAGTAGTTTAATACTTTTTCCTTATGTCATACTCTTGTTTTTACACAAATATTTTTGATTTATTTTGATTGTATGTTTTTTTTTTTTTTTATCAAAATCTGGGCCAGTTTTATGTCACAGCTCCTTAAGAAATATATTTACCAGGAAAAATCATGATGTGTTCAATACAAATTTTACCCACTGTATGTATGTATGTATGTATGTATGTATGTATGTATGTATTTACAGTGCTTAGCCTAAATGAGTGCACCCCTCACAGATCTCTCTTTTTAAAATTCATATTTTCTATAAGATGCCTTGCAATAATATATTTGTGCATATACAGTACATTAGATTATTCAGTATCAAAGCAAAACTGGAACTCATTCATTCATTCATTTTCTTTTCGGCTTAGTCCCTTTATTAATCTGGGGTCGCCACAGCGCAATGAACCGCCAACTTATCCAGCATATGTTTTACGCAGCGGATGCCCTTCCAGCTGCAACCCATCACTGGGAAACATCCATACACACTCATTCACACACATACACTACGGCCAATTTAGCTTACCCAATTCACCTATAGCGCATGTCTTTGGACTTGTGGGGGAAACCGGAGCACCTGGAGGAAACCCACGCCAACACAGGGAGAACATGCAAACTCCACACAGAAATGCCAACTGACCCAGCCGAGGCTCGAACCAGCAACCTTCTTGCTGTGAGGCGGTCATGCTACTTACTGCGCCACTGTGAGGCCCCAAAACTGGAACTAATATAACAAAAAAACTTAAAGAGCCCCTATTATGGGTTTTTGAAAATAAGCTTCCATGCAGTGTGTAACACAGCTCTAAGTGAATGAAAACATCCAGCTGAGGTTTAAATCTGAAAGTGCAGTGTTTAAAACTATTGATTCTTTACGAAATAGTCGACTCAGATTCGAAGGAATGAATCGAGTTGAGTTCAGATCTTCTGCCTAAATCTACGATGATACGGTACATCACCAAATATGTAGTTCCAGATCCGGTAAAATGTGAACACGGATTTGACTTCAGACACTAGCGGAGTGCTGAGGATCATGGGACCGATCATGACGCGAAGATGATGATCACTGACAGATGGAAATTCGGCTGCAGGGAATAAAGGGTTAAAGTTAATTTTCACAACACCACAGTATAGCCAACCGTGTGCTGTGTTTGTTCCGGTAATTTTTCAGATTTTTGATACAATAACCTATGCTGCAGCGCTAAAGGAAGGAGCAGCAGAGACTATTATGTATGGGACTTTGTCAGTAACTGTTGCAGTTCATATGGACCAGTTTCTTCTTCCTCCGGATCATAACATGTAAGTGTAATTAAAAATGTTGCCTCGTTTTGTGTAGTTTGCAAAATAAGTGTTTAATTCATTCATTCATTTTCATTTCGGCTTAGTCCCTTTATTAATCTGGGGTCGCCACAGCGGAATCAACCGCCAACTTATCCAGCATATGTTTTACACAGCGGATGCCCTTCCAGCTGCAACCCATCTCTGGGAAACATCCATACACACCCATTCACACTCATACACTGCGGACAATTTAGTCTACCCAATTCACCTGTATCGCATGTTTTTGGACTTGTGGGGGAAACCGGAGCACCCGGAGGAAACCCACGCCAACACAGGGAGAACATGCAAACTCCACACAGAAACGTCAACTGACCCAGCCAAGGCTCGAACCAGCGACCTTCTTGCTGTGAGGCGAATGTGCTACGCACTGCGCCACTGTGAGGCCCAAGTGTTTAATTGTCTGTTGTAAGTTGTAATCGCCCCACGCAGCTTGTAATCACTTATCTATTAAAGATTACTTGTACTGTATCTGTCAAGGGGCCTCACGGTGGCGCAGTGGGTAGCACGATCGCCTCACAGCAAGAAGGTCACTGGTTTGAGCCTCGGCTGGGTCAGTTGGCATTTCTGTGTGGAGTTTGCATGTTCTCCCCATGTTGGCGTGGGTTTCCTCCGGGTGCTCCGGTTTCCCCCACAAGTCCAAAGACATGCGGTATAGGTGAATTGGGTAAGCTAAATTGGCCGTAGTGTATGTGTGTGAATGAGTGTGTGTGGATGTTTCCCAGTGATGGGTTGCAGCTGGAAGGGCATCCGCTGCGTAAAACATATGCTGGATAAGTTGGCGGTTCATTCCGCTGTGGCGACCCCAGATTAATAAAGGGACTAAGCCAAAATGAAAATGAATGAATGAATGTATCGGTCAGGTTAAATCTTTATGGGCTATTCACATATCACGTCTAAAACCACATTGAAAACGCATCGCGTGCATCTTCCTTTACCGATTTAAATGCGTTTTGTGCCACCGTCAGCTGTTCCAAACGCGCGGCGCGATCAGTTTTCAAAATAGTTAAACTTTTGCCACTGTGTGGATTAATACTGACTGTGTGTCGTTGTTATTAGTTGGGGTTAGGGTTAAGAGTAGAGTAATATGCTGGTTTTTAACTGCACTGCTTTATTGCATTCCTGCATTGGGCTCTTAAATACTTTCTGCTACTTCATAGCTGTGGTGGGTATTTCTCTCTGTCTCGCGCTGAATCCAGTTGACCAATCACAACATACTGGGTCATCAGACCAATCAGTGCAGATTAGCTTTGCGCTAAAGAGGGGTTTTGGGAACAAATGAATCGCTGAACGAATCATATGCGAGTCGTTGGGATAATTAGGTAAAAATAAATGCATATTATAAGACAATGAAAGTGTTTCTGACCTTGCATGCAAATCAGCCTGTTGTTGGAGACCCCCAAAACCAAAATATGACCTTTTATAATGCAAAATAGGGGCTCTTTAAGATCACACTCCAAAAAGTAGTACTGCATCCAAATTAATAACAAATTAAGAGAAACATAAAAAATATATTTACATTTCAGCTGAAATTGTGTAGTTTGTAAATTTAAATGTATTATCGTTCTATTCCTAAAGATGTTAGGTGATCAAACTCTTAAATTAATGGATTTTATATATATTTGTTTAGTAAAACTGTTTTGCTTAAATGCACCAACAATTATATATAATATATATAATGTAATTAGTATTATTATTTTATTTATTTATTTATTTGTTTGTTTGTTTCATATAAGAGTGCAACACACCATCCAAGGAATCTGATATATCCTTTAGCCCCTCCTGTCCTATTCATTTAGAAAACATATTACATTTTCTTTAGCACCCATCTTATATCACATAAGCAAGTAGTGTTAGATGGAGACCACGATGAGGCATTAAACAATACAGTAGCTCTGGAAGTGCTTACTAGGCAAGCGGCAGGCATCCGAAGGCATGCGGGGTCCACAGGGCAGCTCTCTAGGGCCCACAATCTGTAGGAACAGTGTGTTTCCAGCTCCAGCTCAACAGCAGGTCTGCCTCACTCTTACATCTGACTGCCTGCAGCCAAATTTAATATAATGAACGCATAATGGCGCACACACCATCCTATAATGAAATCTTCTCTGCGTCTGCTTTGCAATGTAATACCGAGTTGACATTTTGTTGACATTCCAGATCAGGATTTTTGTACTTGAGTCCAAAGCAACACAAAGTTTGGATGCCGTAAATATGTAATGATCCATACTATGAATAACATAAAAATAGCAAGCTTCTTGGCCCAATATTGACATTTGCTAATAACCTCTGCCATCAAGTTTACTCTGGAGGGATGTCAACACAAGCTTGCGTAATTTACATTTCTTTGTCTTCTGGGCAAGTTGTGGTGAGGCAATGCAGGCAAAAATATTTATTTGAATTCTTTTTGTTTTATGTGTCAGACTGTGGGGTTTTCATATTTTTTGTTCAGTCTAAAAGAAAAAACATACAAAATATACTTTTTTGTTTAATTTAAATTGTACTTTATCCATATATGTATGTACATTTCAATTACAATGTATCATTTTAAAGGATATTTTCTCACAATGAGTTTTTGTTTCTCCTGAAACGAGCCATACATTTCACTAAAAATCTACACTTATATCTATATTTTAAAAGATTTTACATGGGTGTATGTTCCTTTATACAGTAATGTGCCTGCTTATTCTTTCATTCAATTTCCTTAGGCTTAGTCTTTATTTCAGAGGTCGCCACAGCGGAATGAACCACCAACTATTCACACACACACTCTAACACTACGGCCAATTTAGTTTATTCAATTCACCAACAGAGCATGTCTTTGGACTGTGTGAGAAACCAGCGACCTTCTTGCTGTTAGGCGACAGTGCTAACCACTGAGCCACCGTGCATACATGTGCCTGATTATATACACAACACTATTCTATAAAACAGAGAGAGAGAGAGAGAGAGAGAGAGAGAGAGAGAGAGAGAGAGAGAATTTTTTTTTCTGTTTGTTCACAGTACTGAAAATATAATAATATAGAAAAAGTAATAAAAGAACATTCCCAAAACCCACTGTCTAGGAAGCTTGGACTCTAATATTACAAGAGAAAAAAGAAAAAAACAAAACAAAACATGAATTTGGAAACTGCCTTCACACAACGTTCAGATTTTTTCCGTCTTTCTTTTTGCTAGGAATGTATACAAATTGGTGCATATTTAACTAACCATGCATAATTTGCATATTTTCATTCATTCATTCATTTTCTTTTCGGCTTAGTCCCTTTATTAATCTGGGGTCGCCACAACGGAATGAACCGCCAACTTATCTAGCATATCTTTTACGCAGCGGATGCCCTTCCAGCTGCAACCCATCACTGGGAAACATCCATACATACTCATAAACTACGGACAATTTAGCTTACTCAATTCACCTATAGCGCATGTGTTTGGACTGTGGGGGAAACCGGAGCACCCGGAGGAAACCCACACAAACACAGGGAGAACATGCAAACTCCACACAGAAATGCCAACTGACCCAGCCGGGGCTCAAACCAGCGACCTTCTTTCTGTGAGGCGATTGTGATACCCGCTGCGCCATCATGCTGCCCATTATTTGCATATTTTAGCATACCATTTTAGGAATTGTGTAATATACACACAGGAATTGTGGGGACATTCCATAGGTGTACGTTGTTTAATATAATGTACAAACTGTATTATCTATTGCCCTACCCCTTACAGGATACGGTGTAGTAAAAATCTGTATTTTCTCATTCTGTATAATTTATAAGCCCTCTGAAAAATTGGGACATCAGCAATGTCCTCATAGTTGACCGTCTCCTTGTAATACCTTGTCATTATACAGTACACCTTTGTGTCATACAGGTATCACAAAAACATGCACTCACACACACAAGCACAAACACATGCATTTGGAATGCTTAATGTAATCAATCAACTGGGGAAGTATAGTGATAAGAATGTTTTTTTTTTTTTTTACCCTATTCAGCTGCAGTGTCCTGCCTTAACAGTCTGTCCACTCTCATTTACAGCAGGCAGCGAAGAAGTTGAATATTAAATCAACAGCACAGGCCATTCAATCTGGCCTATGATCACACATTTTTTGTCCAATTAAAAGGGAAAGCTAATTGAATTAGATTCCAGTTTGACCACAATATGTAATGTTGAACTGTTCTGTTAGCACCAGTCTAGTTCACCTTTAAAAAGTGCTTTATATGGTCTCCTGGCTACTTGACGTCCAGACGTCATCCACTCTTGTCGTTGTGAGCTCTAATGAGTCTGCTGCCGGCTAATTAGGGAAATATGTCCCCGTTCTGCTTGTTGTCCTTCCCTTGATGATGAGGTGGATAAAAAGTAGGAACACATAAAGTAAAGGTTCGATGCAGCGGCGTTAGCTTCTCTATAGCATTAATTAAATAGCAGAAGAGATTTGACTCTCACACATCAAACCACATCTTTTAAAAAATCATAGAAACTTTTATATAAAGCTTATATAATAATATAAAATAATTACAAAATATAAATATACAATATAAAATAATTGTATTATTGTAAATACTTTTTTGGTTTATTTTAATAATAATAATAATTCTTCTTCTTCCTCTTCTTCTTCTTCTGTGTGTGAAAGTATGTCTATCCTAATATATCCTAAGCAATTTTTAAATTGTTCAAAAGTGACAACATTTTCATTTAAATTAAATATATATTTTAATTCTCCCTGTGTTTGCGTGGGTTTCCTCCGGGTGCTCCGGTTTCCCCCACAAGTCCAAAGACATGCACTATAGGTAAATTGGGTAAGCTAAATTGTCCGTAGTGTAAATTTGTTTATGTATGTTTCCCAGTGATGGGTTGCAGCTGGAAGGGCATCCGCTGCGTAAAACATATGCTGGATAAGTTGGCGGTTCATTCCGCTGTGGCGACCCCAGATTAATAAAGGGACTAAGCCGAAAAGAAAATGAATGAATGAATGAATGAATGAATGAATATATTTTAATAATCTACAATGAATCCTACAAAAAGGCAGCACAGACTGGGGTAATGATGGTGAAAATTAGGCATAATAGATTCATTGCATCAAAAGAATAAATTACATTTTAAACATTTTAAAATAAAAAACTATTATTTTAAATGGTAATAGCATTTCACAATTTCGTATTTGCCCTTTTCTTTTCATTTCTTTAATTTTTTTTTTTCTGTTTATCAAATAATGCAGACTTGATTAGCTCAAGAGATTTTCTTTTAAATCCTACAAACCCCAAATTCTGAAACATTAGCACATGTCAGAATTCCTTTGATTTGTCTACAAATATGACAAAACACTATTCATAAGAAGCTATTCAGTGCAGTCTTTATAAGAGCGACGTCTGTCTGTTCAGGCTGACAAATGCAGGCTTCACTGAGGGACAGCCCTGTTGAAGGGCTATTATAAAGTCAACAAAGTAACAACGGCTCGCAGCAAATCGCCTGTCCATTGTGTGGTCAAACATTGTCAGGAGCAGGGTTCAAAAGCCTGGCCTAATTGGGTCTCGCTCCAGAGACGTTTACTCCGTGTCAGCTCTGTATCGTAAACTCGGCAGCGGAGAGTGTCTGAGGCACAGTGATTAGCACCCTGCCCAGTTAATTTTAGCAAGGTTTGGAACAGGACTAATCAGGAATTAAGAGCCGGCATCCGCCCTAAACCGCCTTCTTTATGCTGTCGCAGGGGACACTTTCAGGATGGAAAAAAAGGCAATTGTCTGCGGTCTCCGATTATCCCCAGGAAAGCCTATAATCTGCCTGACAGTACTTAAGGAGTCAAGCAGCAAAATAAACAACATTGATTATCATCCACTGTTCTTTTTTTCTCCTTATTATTATTTTTTTGTCCTGATGGATGAGGAAGTTTGGTGGTTCCAACCCCCCTTTCTACCATCTGCTTGAGCAAATGTTAAAGCTGGGTAAATACCTCTGAGTCCTCTGTCCAAACCAGATTACCAGCTATTCTAAGACGGGGCTGGGCTCTTATCGTCTTCCAATCTCTTTTGCGAGCGCAAATCAAGAAATCTGTGCTGGATTACCTGGATTACAGTGGCTCTGAACATTGTCTTTAAGTCAACGCCTCCCAACTTGACTTTAGCCGATCTTCTGCTTACCCACTTAGAAAAGATCTCATGCAAATGTCCTGGTCAGCCGCTCCATGCAACACCATTTCCTAGACATGATAATCCCTGAAGAGGGAAGAACTGCTGTACACATACTATACCTTTTGTGTTTGTCATGACACTGTTTGTTATTTGTGACCCTGGACCACAAAACATATCTTGCGGGGTATATTTTTGGCATTTGCCAAAAAAACATTGTATGGGTCAAAATTGCCAATAAAAAAACTCATTGGAATATTAAGTCATGACCATGTTCTATTAAAATATGTTGTAAATTTACTACTCCAAATATATCAAAACTCATTTTTGGTTTGTAATGTGCATTGCTAAGCAGTTTAAGTAGTTCATGTTTTTTTTTTTCCTTTTTCCCCCTTTTCTTTCAATATTTAGATTTGAAACTTCAGATTTCAGATATTTAAATAGCTGTATTTCAGTCCAATATTGATACAAATCATACATCAATGGAATTTATCTTATTTATTTAGCTTTTAGATAATGCATAAATCTTAATTTTTTAAAAAGTCACTTATATCTAATTTTGTGGTCAAGTGTCATTTTTATGAAGGGTTCACCAATAAATAAAAGTATGCGGTTTCAAGTCAGAATAGTTTGGAAAATAATTGTTATAAGCGAAATCAGTGGTCATTATGAGAACTTATTGCTTATACTCAAGCTGGTGCACGCAACCATATGAAAATATATTGTTCAATGTTTTCAATTTTAATATACTGTTATATTTGTGTCTTATTTTACCAAGTAAAATAGCAATTCTGTAAAAGCTATCCAAAATCATCTTCAAAGTTTTGTTTAGTTTTTTTTGCACAATATATTTTTGTTTAATATTTGCAGTAGGTCATAAACACTCTGTCTAACTGTCTATCTGGTTATGCAAAAACACTATGAATTATTATTTTCTATATATGACATTAATATTAAGGTATGTGGTGGCAATTTAAGCATTATCTTAAACAAATTACAAGCATTCATTTTGTTACACTTTTTTTTTTTTACAAACTGCTCACACTAATAAGAGGACGCAATTAATACATGAGCATGCTTACAAGTAGTGATAAAGGTATAGTTCATCTAAAATGTGTGTGTGTGTGTGTGTGTATTTTCCATAGCAAAGTCCCCTTGCCAGGATGACTATGCAGACAAGATGAAAAACAAATTGAATTCTGATCCCTTGTTTTAGAAGAACGTATTTCTTAGACAGTGTCCTCCTGAAGATTAGTGTATAACAACCTTCTTCAATTGAATTTCGAGAACATTTAATCAGACAGCGGTGTATTTATTTTGAAGCTTTTTTTACATCTTCCCTTTGGAGTAATAAGCCTATACAACCTGGCAATCCTAGACAAACAAGAACGACAATCATGTTTAAAAGCAATTCCTAATCTCCTGAAAACCAACAAAAAGCTATATGGCTGTAGAGACACTTTAACATCAGTCGTGCTCCATTTACAGCAATCTCTTCTGCATTAGGAAGCTTTTGAATGTGAGAAATAGACTTTCTAATTGAAGAAAAAAATCAATCCTGTTCTGAAATAAATTTTCAGTGCATATGGGTCAAAGACTAGACATGTCATTTTGGTGTAGGAATCAAATTAAATGTGTGATTTTATATAGATATAAAACATTCATTTATGCAAATTTAATATATACTGTGAAAATAAATAGTGAAAATATGAGTAAAATAATGTTCCACTGCCATTAAGAGAAACAAATATCTAAAAAATAAAACAACATTTTCAATCTGACCTGTATTTCTTAATGCAACTGATTAATAATTGATGGTACTAGTTTTATAATAGTTTTCTTATAAACAAGTAAACCTAGTGGTTTATTGGGAAAATTAAGAATTTAAAATTATTATTATTATCATTATTCATTCATTCATTTTCATTTCGGCTTATTCCCTTTATTAATCTAGGGTCGCCACAGCGGAATGAACCGCCAACTTATCCAGCATATGTTTTACGCAGCGGATGCCCTTCCAGCTGCAACCCATCTCTGGGAAATATTATCATTATATACATCCAAAAATATGCAGTACAGCTAAAAAAGGGGTGGTTGGTTTTGATTATGGGGTGCAAAACAATGTGTGCTCATGCTTCATTTCACATTATTTTTTCATATATCTTACATTAATTATATACTGCTACTCAGCTAACATGAAAACGACTATCATATTAACTAGTTCCTCTGAAGGATGCTCAAGAGGCTTTGATTGGTGAGCTACCATAATGTGCTGTGATTGGCGAATCGGTTTCACATCACCAGGAAGCGTCACGCCTCTGCAAGCATGCACTTTGCCATTGTGTAAATACACTGTCAGTCAGTGTAACTGTTAGCCATATCAGTTTGAGCCTGAATCAGACAGAAAATGAAGAGGACACAGCTGAACCTCATGCCTGCTCTCTAGAATGAAATCTGACAAGTGTCTTTCGTATATATTTGGGATGTCTCCCTTTGCATTGAACTTTGAGAGTATTACATTCAGCGTTGTTGTTTATGTTTACACAGCTACATTACACATCAACTAAAGTTTAAAATATGCTATCGTAGTGGACCACCTCTTTAAAACTGTCATAATAAAAAAAAAATAATAATACATCTGCAGTAAAAGTAATAAAAGTAATGAAATGAAAGTAATACATATGCAAGGTTAAAACTAAAGAAATAAATGAATATTCTCAATTTTCAAGTATTATAAAAAAGAAAGTTGTACTGCACTTTTGTTTTCGTCTTTGACCCATATACAAAATCAGAATTAATTTCTTTAAATCAATAACATTAATACGAGCTACCTCTGAGCAATTGTATGCAAATCTTTCCAGTCTAAAAATAGCCACGAGTGCGTGTCTTGTGAATATTTATACCGTTGTACTTTTCACCAATGGGCAGAACGCCACAGTGACAACCCGAATCTTAGAGTGGAGCTCCGGTTTCTGAACACACAAACGCAAAACTGCAAAAAAAAAAAAAAAAAAAAAAAAGCATGATTGAATTATTCAGTTTGGCAGAGATTTGGCAGCAGGAGCACACGGCACTGCCTTGAGTGCAAATAACTGAGGCCATCTTCCTGTTTCCTTCACCGCTGCACAGAAAATGCATAAATAGCACTACATAGAGATAATCAGCAAAGCCTTCGGGACTTGGACACGATATTCTCAGTCTGCAGTAATTCCCTCGTGTACCTGATCATTTATAACGACTCTCCTGTACCCTCAAATCCCGGCCTCATTCTGCCCCTCCGCGTGTGATGTAATACTGAGGACACAGGATATGATCGATATAAATTATAAATACGATCTCAAGACATATGTTTTGTTGCACTTTCTCAGCAATCTGATCCTGGTCTGTCCTCCTCAAGATACATTTTGTCATTCTAAAGTCCAGGGGATTTATTAATTCATGAGCTCTCCTATGGTGCAGTAGTCTCATAGTCAGCACCTGCCTGAGAGGTACTTTCATAGGCATTCAGACTCGAGTAATGCAATTCCTCACCGTCTTGGTTTTCATTGTGCGTAGTGCAGCTTGTTAAGAATCATCAAGTTTCCTCAAATTAATCAAAATTAAATGCAAGCCTTTTATTTATTTTTAGAAATAATTTATGTATTTATGCATGTGTTCTTTCACACCAATACATGGGGAAAGTACAAGGGAAGATTAAGCAAACAGTGCATTTCTGAGCGTTGCAATTTTGTGGGATTTCAGATGTGAAGGTAAAGAGGTGACAATAATGGCCAAAAAAAGTGCTTTTATTTACTCACCCTAAATGACCTCCAAACCTGTATGGCTTAATTAATGTTCTTTTTTTAAAATAAGCACAGATAATAGCAAGGGTCAAAGCACAGACAACCACGCTGTAGTGAGAACAACGACAAGAACCAACCAACAACGATTATAAAATAAGTAAACAAGACACAGGTGGGGCTAATGAGTAACCAAGGCAACTAAGTGGGAGTAATTCAGGTCAAACTAAAACAAAGCAGAACATACAGACCCCTAAACATGGCATAACAATCTGTTCCTTCCCTTTAGTAAATTGTGACCATATTGTAGTCTTAGTTTCACTAAATAAAGTGAATAAATTAGTTGAAAATAAGAACAAATTCTTGACTTGTGGGAATACATTTTAATTCTTAATTTGACTAAAATGAGTGAATAAATTAGATGATCATATCTATAA
>CAIGQW010055024.1:5771852-5792520 GCA_903798125.1 Danio choprae
TCTATCTATCTATCTATCTATCTATCTATCTATCTATCTATCTATCTATCTATCTATCTATCTATCTATCTATCTATTATACTATATATATTTATTTATATATGTTATTTATATATGGAATGATTAGATGAATAAAGAGAATTTGATTCAAGACCTTAGCTTGTTTTCCTTAAATTTTAATAAATCATTTCAATTGTCTGTATCTGTCAAAGAACACAGGATATCCTTAAGATTTACATAAATAACATATATGACTAAGGTGTGCACTGTTTTTATAGATTTAAAAACTAAAGAGTAGTTTTTTTGTTTAGGTTTTTTTTCCTACATTATATATTGAAAGAATATAAAACAAAGAAAAATCTGGTCCAAACCTGCCCTAGAAGGTTTTGAACTGCTAAAAGAAAGGGTCAACGTCGGCTTGAAAGGGAGGCTCACTGAGAATGTATTCTTTTACTACAGTATATCCCTGTCAAAAAATCTCTTTACAAATACAGTATGAATTGAATTTCTATAGTAGCTATAGCATTGACAGTACAAGGCAGCACAAGGCACCCTCTGAATAGGATTTTATCACAGACATTTCAAGGAGAATCTGATGCAAGGTTTCAAAACCTCCAACAAATATTTCTGCATATTTCAACATATACAGACGCTGAAGGAAAACTTTGGCAGGGCAAATTACAAACTAACCTAAATTATGTGTCATTCCATAATCTCACTTTGTAAGCAGGCTTATGTGTAATGCACCATGGCAGAGCGTTGCTTTTAACTGCATTTTAAAATAAAGGGCTCATGGTGAAAATGGAACATCAGCTATGTGTGGGTGTCACCTTAAATTACCATGTGCACAATGTATCTGAGTGGATATACTGTAATTTGTAAGAAATATGCAGAGGGGGATTTTCTTCAATAAGGACAAGAGCTCACAGTGGATGACATGATATTATGAAAAAAGAAAAGTCTAAATAAATAAAAAAGACAAGATATGTGATTGAATGCTAGACAAAGGGGGAACATACAAATCATGTAGACGGTGTCTTATCTGGTTTCCTATCACTATCTACATGCTCAGTCTTGTTTGAATCTAGGCTTCTGGACACCCGCCAATTCCTGAACCCAGTCCTGTGCTTTCTAACCTCGCGCAAGAAAATGGCTACACTCCAGACTGGATGCATGGTCATTAAAAACATACTGTTGATAGGTAAAATGAATGGTGTTTCGGGCTATTAGTGAATATGCTTTTATTTAAGTCTCACGGTCCCACAGCTCTGTCTTCACCTTGATCTCTCTGACCTACAATTGCACAGCTCAGTCTTCCACTCTGCAAGAAAGACCAGTCGCCGCAGCGAGGCCACCTCTCTCTCCACCCCAATTTACATTTATGTCCCTCACCTGCTTTTATTTATTAGCTATTTTGCATTTGGCACATCTCCTTTGGAACCATAGACTAGAATACTAGTATTCAAATGAACCTTCATCTCATTAATGCTGGCAATTTCCCTCAGAGATAACTTATAATGTTTCCTTTGGACTGAGTTCGAAATTCTGTTTAAAAATAATCAGCCTTTTCCTACTATGTTACAAGTTTTAGCTTTAATGAGTTCTATCAAGCATTTCTGTGGGAAACAATTGTTTCAGCAGTGTGCATCTGTTCAGCTGTGCCAGTGGAACGCAACCCTATCTTGTTTGGTTTTCTGTCAAGCATGCTTGGTTTTGGCATGTCAATCAAGAACAAACATAGCTGTAATCTCAAGCTAGCAGTCTTGGTTTTGGTACACACAAAAAGTTGTTTTGCTAATAATTGCTCTTTAGAATTGAATGTCTGATTGGGAAGAAAAGAAGAAGACAAAAAAAGCATCCCATTATCAACCCTATCCAACATCTTGCTATTTGTCACAGTCTTCCTAATATGTACAATGTTCATTCAGTTAATAAACTGAGACATTTTCCTACATGTCTTCTTCAGTCAAATGCAAAATGCCTTTTTTTTGCAAATATGAACACACAACCATAAAACAAACAACCTTGCACTTTTTTTAAGTTTAAGATTTTCATTTGCATATTGCATCCTGACATGCATGCACCTTTGAGCCCTTGTTGAAGCTCAGCACATGCGACTGCCACCCTCCATTCCACATCTTTCTAACAGAAGGACAGTACAAATGGGAGCTAGAGCAGCGAGTGGTTTAAGAAAGGAAGTTGTGAATTACCTGTCTGGTGTGGATTTGTCCAGGTGCCTTGAAGCCCCCTTGACAGCTGCACTCTGAAACGCTGTAGGGGTCGGAGCTGCTGGAGGAACATTTGGAAAGTGAGTCACAGCCCACCACGAATGTGTTGTCCAGTGGGAGTTCCTGAATGACATGATGCTTCTTGGGAGCCACAGGGGTCTCTGGTTTGATCTGGAATGTTGGCTGAGGGGAAGCGGATTTGTAGTGCTTGGCTAAGTCAGGACTGTCGGGTTTGAAGGTAGTTGGTGTGGTAGCCCAGTTGTACTTTCCCATTGTCTGCTCCTCAAGTTCAACAGGGAGGTCTAAGGTGCCATTGACGTGTTCATGAGTAGGGTCATCAGACTTGGTTTCCTCAATGGTAACAAAATTCAACAGTAAACTTTTTGGAGATCTCTTCTTCTTCTTCTTTTTCTTTTTAATCTGTCGACCATCCTGGTTGGGTGAAACCCACTCGCCACTCTGCTTGCTCTTCTGAACAACTTTGTGTCTCGGTGTCTGTCGACAGCGTACCAAAGCAGTTACAAAGATTACCAGGATAACAGTCATAGTCCCAGCAATTATGGCAATAACGACAATTACATAGCCATTAGTCTGGGGTGTCACATCATTGTCCCCAATGTTCCGCTCCAAAGGAGTCTCCAGACTTTTGCGTAGTTGCTCCTGGATGAACGTGGCATTAGAGACTGTATCATTCACAAACAAATGGACAAGGGCAATTGCATGTAAGGACTCTGGCTGCCCCAAGTCCTTGACCTTCACAACCAGCCTATGGAGACCTTGGTCTGCTGCTACAATCTTCTCCTGAAGAGTAATGTTGCCTGTCGTTTTGTCAATGGTAAACAGTCCTCTCGGCGAGCCTCCAATTATACTATACTGGAGCTCAGCATTCATCCCAGTGTCATTATCTATGGCAAACACTCTGGTCACCACAGATCCAGGGCTGGTGTTTGAAGGTACTAGATCATAGGAGTAGTTTGAGGAGGGGATGACAAACACTGGTCGATTGTCGTTCACATCAACAACATTTATGGTGACCTTGGCATATGAGGTGGTTTGCATTTGACCTGCATCCACAGCCTTTACAACAAACGTGTAGGAGCTTTGTTGCTCCCTGTCGAAGGTGATGTTTGGCTTGATCACCCCAGTTTTGGGGTCAATGATGAAATTGTCCTTTCCATTAATGATCGAGAGGGTGACAACTGCATTGTCGCCAGCATCTGCATCTGTGACAGTGATCAAACCCACTGTTCCATACAAAGGAAGGTTCTCAGGCACATAGAAGTTGTACTCAGGATGGGTAAAGGCTGGACTGTTATCATTTTGGTCTTGGACTATTAGCTTTACAGTGACATTGCTTTGAAGAGGAGTAGTACCGTTATCCCTTGCGATGACTGTGAATGAATACTTCTCCTGCTTTTCTCTATCTAGCCTTTTGACAACAGAAAGAATTCCAGACCGAGAATCTATGTTAAACCCATCAGGAGCATCTGGGCCAAGACTATAAATAATAAGAGCATTAGAACCACTATCAGCATCTGTTGCACTGATTTTTATCAACTGTGTGCCAGGATCATTGTTTTCCGGGATGGACAGCTGGATTTCAGGCTGAGGGAAAACAGGGACATTGTCATTTTCATCCTTGATTTTAATCAGCACCATTGCAGAAGTGTTTAAAGGAGGTTTCCCAGAGTCAGATGCAACTATCCGAATCGCATACTCTCGAGTGGTCTCATAGTCTAAGGGTGCAGCAGTTTCAAGTAAAAACTGATCATTGAAGACCGGCTTCAGTCTAAAAGGTACATCATGATCAGTGTAACATGTCACTTTACCATTCAGATCTGCATCTCTGTCTGTCACAGTAATTAGAGCTATTTTTGTGTTAAGAGGGGCATTTTCAGACAACAGCACAGTGCCATTTACAAGATTCATTATGTAACGGGTATCTATAGAGGGAACGTTGTCATTAATGTCTGTCACGTTGACTATCACTGTAGCCCTTGAAGGTGTAGAGCTTCCATCACTGGCTAGAACTATAAGCTTGTGCACTGGGTTGACTTCCCTGTCCAGCGGCTGCTTGACGGTAATCAGTCCAGTTGTGCTGTCAATAGCAAAATGTCGTTTGGTGGCAGGGGATATTTGGTTGCTGAAGGAGAAGTGAATTTGAGCATTGGATCCCAGATCAGCATCTGTGGCATGGAGGTGAGTGACAGACGTTCCCATTGGGGCATTCTCTGGAACGTTTACCTCCACCTCGTTGTCCTTGAAAACCGGCCGATTGTCATTCACATCTGAGACGGTCACTTGAAGAATGGCTGTGCTGGACTTTGGAGGGTTGCCACCATCTTCTACTTTAATTTTCATCACAAAGGTGTCCTTTGTCTCTCGATCAAGGCTCTGCTGGACTATGAGTTGGGGCCATTTGTCTCCTTCAGGTGTCTCGATGATGTCCAAGCCAAATTCACTCACACTCTGAAAAACGCACAAAAAAAGAATGTAAACTGTTTGTAGTATATTTGACCAAGAACTGTGCAAAATTAAAAATGCGTATCTAAACATCAGCAAGGAAGACACCTCCACTTGATGTTAACGCTAAAACTAAAAATTGCATAGTACTTTTTTTTTTCTTCTGACTTGCAAAGCTCAGTCATTATGTAAATTTTTGTTTTTATCTTTGCACATGTTATTATTTTCCCTGCTTTTCTATTTATGTGAGAATGCATGTTATGATAATCCATCAGACACATTTCACAAACACACATAAGAAACATACAAATACTGCTGTATTTGAGCCAGTCATTTATTCTGGCTTTCAACAGATGTTGGTTTTAGCTCCCGCATTAAACCTTGGGGTTAAAGTTGTTTAATCCTATGAGAAAATGCACAAGGTCTTCAAAATATTTACTCGAAAAGTCTGGCCGGGGGATATGATCCTATAAAGCAAACATTGGATCCCTATACTGTAAACGGTTCTATCAAGCACCTGAAAACTAAAACATGTCCCATAAACGATGCAGTGAAAACAGATTCCACACAAAGTAAATAAGTCTAAGACGTAGTAAACAATCCAAAATTGTTTGTTAGAGATGACATTACCTTGTGTCATTCCATATTTACTTGGGTGAGCATAAATCAATGCACATATTCCTGTCTGAAACATTACAGAATATATTTTATTGACCGTCATGAAATATATTTTTTCCCTGACCTTTGCTGACTCCTTAATAAGCATGCTTAGTGTACATTTTCTAAAAGTAAACCATTTGCCAGTCTGAAGGAAAATTGCAAATTTAACATTCAGAAACAACATTTCCTACCAACTAATACAAGTAACAAAGCCACACTGCATCTCATAGCCATACAATAATGAAACAGTGAGTTCTAGCATTATTCTCTGGTGTATTCTGCTTTGCTGCACACAACTTATTGTTTTATCCAACAACCAAGGCTCTGATTTAGTATATAGAAGACAGCTTTTGTAGTTTCAAGTTCATATGTGAGGAAAGCAGCTGAAAAGGAGTCAAAGAGATAAGATCCCAATTTAATCATATTTCAAGACCATCACAGATTAAAGCACAGGGAAAACCCAGAATAAAAGCTAAATCTGGGCAACAGCAAAGCCAGAGGAAAATGAAAATAAATACATATGCAAGCCCCATAAGAAACCAGCTTTGACTGTTTAAAATAATGACATTCCCACCAATATTAGCCCTAATATTTAGTATTACAGATCAGGCTACATAGCACAGGCAAACATAGCACATTTTCTATATTTTTGCATGGTTAGTAAGCGAGGAAGACAGGGGAACAGTGCCTGAATGAGAGTCAAGCACATTTGTGAAACAAAGAGGCTCTTTGAAGCTCTTTCAGTCAAAAACATTTTCATGCTAGAACAAGAAAAAGCAACTTCCTTAAGAGATAAGCTTCCTGCCGCACATAAAGCTGGGAAAGATTACTCTGTCTAGGCACATATTTCAAATGTGATTACGATACGTATATGCATTTCCCATGCCATGGGTAATCTTGAATCATTTAGTCTGGCTCTAACAATACACTTTTTATTGGCACCCTGCATGCAGCCGCATAATAACTACACTAGCAAACAACAATTTAAATATTGGGTTGACAGAATGAGCTTTGTACATGCTAAAATCATGCAACATCCCCCTTTGGTAGTTCTTGGCACACTTTTGTGACCATCTGTGGTCTACTGTCAGTGCTACCAACACATGCAAAAACACACATATCAATACTCATCCAAGTACATAATTAGCATTAAACACAGAAAGGTTATGAAAGTAACAGTTTGGATGCCTGCATATATTAGCACATGCAAAGCAGCTCTCCTTCCTTATATAGTCAATGCAATTCAACAAAACTGATTGCTGTAATTTTATATAAGAATCAGCAGAAAAATCTGTGAGAGACAAATCGGTTTGGTGTGCTTCTGGATACAATGAAGGTGGGTTACATTTTGTCAGTTATAAATGTATGTGTGTTAGCCGGAGGGCCGCTTTTTTTCTCTCTTTTTTTTTTTTACTTATACAGCGTGATAAGATAAGACATGTTTTATCTAATGAGACTGTTTTTAAAATGGCTAGCAATAAGGGGATCAATCATAATTTTGCAAGCCAGGCCCATAAAAAATGAGGCTGGGGAATTTTGATTATCTTCAAACAGACCCGGGTAAAGTCAAAAGAACATGAATCACAGGCCCAAGGGACGTGACAAATGTCGGAAATTAATACAGGTAGTGCATAAGAATCTACATATTCATACCAACTGACCCATAGAGCATTACAAGAGACACATGGGATGAATCGCTTCCATTAGAGTAAAAGACTGACAAGGAATGATACTGGATGTAAAACAATGCTTAAAATCTTGCTTAATTTGAACCCAGTTGTCTAGTGCAATCACGAAATATATGCAGAAGAAGCTAATGTCAGTTATAAATAACCCAAAGAGAACAGTATCTTAACGGTAGAATATTAAGAATCAGTGAGCTTCATTTTGCATAGTTCAACCCTAGAGTTTATTTCAGCTTTGCAGACTGGCAAAGTATCTGCTGTATGAATCAATGAGATGACCTTCTACAGCAACAACTCAGAATGAACTCAGTATCAACAACTGGGAAACGGAATATTTTACTTCCTTGCACCATTGCACTGCATTAGAACAGTATAAATGCATGCATATAAAAAAACAACACTAAGTTAAATGTAAAAAAAAAAAATGAATACCATTACTACTACTACTACTACTACTAATGATGATGATGATGATGATGATGATAATAATAATAATAATAATAATAATAATAATAATAATTCATTCATTCATTCATTTTCATTTCGGCTTAGTCCCTTTATTAATCTGGGGTCGCCACAGCGGAATGAACCGCCAACTTATCCAGCATATATTTTACGCAGCGGATGCCCTTCCAGCTGCAACCCATCTCTGGGAAACATCCATACACACCCATTCACACTCATGCACTACGGACAATTTAGCTTACCCAATTCACCTATACCGCATGTCTTTGGACTTGTGGGGGAAACCGGAGCACCCGGAGGAAACCCACGCCAACACAGGGAGAACATGCAAACTCCACACAGAAACGCCAACTGACCCAGCCGAGGCTCGAACCAGCGATCAGCGACCTTCTTGCTGTGAGGCGAACGTGCTACCCACTGCGCCACTGTGAGGCCAATAATACTAATATTCATCATTATTATTATTACTATTATCATTATTATTATTATTATTATTATTATTATTATTATTATTATTATTATTACTACTATTTTTAATTATTGTTATTATTAATTAATGTTAGTAGTAGTAGTAGTATTTGCATTTTATATTTACTGCCTACTATAATTAGACGTACACCAATTGACTTAGTCCAAAACACAAGCAAGGCATCCTTGATCACACTTTGGCTGAGGAATCAGCCAAACATTAGGCACAAATGAAACCTGGAACCATTTGACAGTTGCAATTAGAAACTGCTACTTGTTCCCCAGTGTCCACTACTGTCCAAATCACTAGTAGAAATCAGTTTACCTTATCCACTCATCCTTAAAGCTGATGCACTTTTACTCTGACTGATTCTCAAGGGAGTACAATTAAATGGGCATCCATACTCTCTCAAGCTAATTGTTATAATCATAACTATTTATTTTATATACGGCAAATGTTTCCTGGGAAACAAACCTTTTGTGAGAAGTGTCAGAACCCTTCAGCACAACTCGAGGCACAACAATTACTTTGTTCAAAGCGGATGATATCTTTCTCGAAAATCATTCGTAAGCCTTTGTGTTGTAATATTCATGGAAACTCTTTATGACATGTTACTTGTCAGCCCTTGATCATTAATGCATCATTCGACTGGCTCTTCTCATTGTCTTGAAGTGAAATAACTGCAGAAGTGAGAACTTAAAAAATAAAATAAAAAAGCACATTTTCTATAAATTATTTAAGTTGAGCTAGTTTCTATTCCATTTCAAATCAGAATCAGACACAGATGAAAACCAAAATACTCATGAATTATTGAAATGAAATGATAACAACTTTTAGCGCTGACCTTGACTCCCCAAATAAGCAAACCAATGGAGACTTGCTGTAATAAAAGCACTTTCAAAACATCCTTTCTTAAGTTTCAATCTTAAAATGACAACGCTGAAGGTCCCGGGCGATTAAAAACACACAAATGGCTTCAAAAGAGAGAAACGGCTTTCTTAATGTGAGGTTAGAGTTCTTAAACGGAAGGGTAAAAATAACAATGAGTTGGGTGGAACCCACAACAGAAAAGTCAATATCCTCATCCCATGAGCCTGATCTGATCCACATGCCTCCAGATAGGACTTGTAAAGAGGTTCTCTTTAAGTGATAAAATCTCTTCTAATGGAAAGCACTCCTCCAGCCATGCATGGTATTACTTTCTGTAGGCTGACCTTGATAGTGTCCAGAGGTGCTTCTGTGCATCGTTCCAGGTGACATGGCAACACTAATGCTGATGGAACAATTAATATGGCAGCGCAATTAAAACAGGGGTAGGCAATAACGGCCCTCTGTGTCATAAGCGAGGGCTTCCTCCTTAGGGGACATGACTGGAATGAATAAAGAGCAGAAGAGGGATTGCTATCAGAGCTCTTTCAAAGGTATGTGCGCAGCAGCTGTGCCCCACAATGCTAATCGTGCAGCTCCATGCTGATGGTGAGCCGGTCTAAACCATTACTGTGTGGGAGCTTCAGAGATTCGTAGTCTCACAGGACCATGCAAACGCAGTCCAAGAGGTGGATTCACGGCCAGATGCCGCTCGTAGGATGCTTTCAACAACCTCTGAGGATGAAACATATCCTCCCGTTCCATTTCTGTTTACTCAGATCTACTCTCACCAAACTTGCATGCATGATTCATAAAAAGAAACACTAAACTTGCAGACGAAGAACAAATAAAATCATACGAAAGGCAACAGAGTCTTTACATATTTACTGTAATTTTATGAGGCATTGCACTGGTCATTTTCCAAGCACGGGCAAACGAAAGAGCCACAGCATGCTTGGCAGAGAGGGGAGAGAGAGAGAGAGAGAGAGAGAGAGAGAGAGAGAGAGAGACTCTTTAAAAATGCAAATTGGTAACTTAATCAGACATGAAAAGCAAGGATTCGGCTAATTCTCAAAAGAAAAGGTACAAATTACTCTTTCACACTTTAATAACAGTCTTGGGCTCTTTGTTTCACACTGTATTTGAATTTCACACTGTATTTGAATTTTAATTAAAATACAGGACGACCTTTCTAGGGAATATGAGTTCATTCACTGAACTATGTTATGTTGGAATCTTCTGCGTTGTGACTGACAGCCCAGATGAAGAGCATGCTTAGTGTCTTTTTACCACTTCAGGGATAAAAGGCCCCTTTGACTCTCCATAAAATGCTAAATTAAACATACATGCAACATATCTGCTACTGTATACGATTTAATAGTTTGCATACCATTATCCTACTTTCCAGTTGAAGCAGACTACATTATGCCTCTGAGAATATTATGCTAGTTGCTCAGAAGACATCAATTAAGAGAAAGTACCATTTGCCCCATTGTTCATATCTATCTTGGTGAAATTACCTACTTACCTTAAACAAAACACAGGGAATTACTTTTAAAACCTTGAGCCAAATAATTTTATTGCTTTCTGTTTTTGTTTTTTTTATTTCGGACATTAAGGACTGATTAAATGGAGGTGTCATGTAATAAATCACAGCTGAACGTTGAACTCACCTTGACAAGCTCGTAGTGCTGAATCCCATTGATTCCTATATCAGGGTCAAATGCAGAAGGGACTGGGTAGCGGCTGTTGATGGCTGTGTTTTCTGGAATGGAGATGTTTATAACTGTCGATTGAAAGAGTGGGGCATTGTCGTTGATGTCTTCAATGAGGAAGCGGATCTTGACCAGTCGGAAAATCTCATCAGGTAGTACAGCAACCTCGATCTCATAATAGCAGCGCTTCTCGTTGAAGACTCCAGAACAGAGTTTCTCGCGGTCGATGCGGTTGGCTGTGGTCAGAATTTCTCCTGTGCTGGCTTCTACCTTGACTAAAGGCACATCACCTGTCTTGTAGACAGGTTTAAACTGCAGCGCAGAAGACAGTTTAATGTCTGGATCCAGGTTCAAGTTTAGGTCTTTGCGCAGGTTTCCGATGCGCACATTCTCCGGCTGCTCCTCTTTCACTGTGTAGTCCTTTTCTTGAGCCCGGCACATCAAGAACAAGCAGGTGAATAAAACCAACAGAACATGGGCCTCACTTGCCAAGTCCATACTCAGAGTAGGTGCTGCACTTTCTTCAAAGATCTGCTAGAGGAAGATGAAAAGAGAAAGATGGTCATATTCCCAATTCTAAAACACAGTTTTGCTACAAATAGCTTTTTTTGATGCTTTGGAACATTAACATCTGAACAAGCAAATGATTCTCAACACTCTGGGGGAATATTTTAGATTTTTCAATAAATTAAACATAGTTCAGCAACATTCTGTCCACATTTTTTATCCTCATGTGCTTCCAAACCTACTGTATACTGTGCAACACAGAAAAAAAGAATCTGTTGGTTGCTCTTTTCCATAAAGTTACAAAAATGTAATTTTTTTAGATCTTTTCAAATTTATGTAAATGATCTGTTAATGGATGGAACTGGTTCTCAAGTCAACTCACTGAATCAGACGTAGTAGCGAACAGCTCACTGGGGAATACAGAACACATTACTTATATGATACTTTAAAGTCATTTTACTTTGTTTGTTTTTTAAAACTAAATACTTAATAGACTCGGGGGTTTTTTTTGTCTCTCTTTCAAGAACAAACATCTAAAAACAAGACACTTGAAAAGCCAAATAACAAAAGATCCTTGTTTTCATAGAAATCTCAAACTAGTGAGGTTGTTGTGTAAACTGAGAAAATGAGAAGGGAAAAAAAACTATTTGCCAAAGGGGTAAGGAAGACAACTGCACAGAAAAAAGAACATTTTTCTCCTTTTTGTATTGCCAATAAGAATGAAAGATCATACAGGTTTGGAATGACACAAGCAGTAAATGATGACTTACACTGAAGAATGGACTATCCCTATAACTATTGTTGTCATTCATTTGTCGTTTACAATGCTTAACAATATGAATGACTGTTTAAAAGGTAAAATGCTACCAAATACAACATACAATCATATTAGAGAGGCTAGGCAGATTTCAGACTGCAGATAATGGACTATTGTACGTCATTGGCAACACTCAACAGATCTGCAGTGCATAATATCAGATTACAGTATGTTGATATTTTGAGCAGCCAAGATGTAACTGTAGGGTAAGTGCGAGTTTTATGATTTAAAGTTGAAGAATAAGAGTCCCAAATGACTGTCAATATCCCTCAGAAGAATAAGACAAAGCCATATTTCAAAGCACCAAGACATGATTTATGAATCAGCATTTCAGTGTTTGTTGCCAACTTGCTCGATGGCCACACAAATCCTGTCAGGGCATTATATAAATAAATGTAGCCAGGGGGCTGAGGCTTTCACAATGTGCCAACAACTCAACTAGGTCACAGAGAACTGGTGGGGGAGATGCCTAACACTTCTAGACTCTGGGTTTTGTTAGTTTACCGAGTTGTCCATGGAGTGCTATTTCTGTTTGAATATAGTAGCCCTTATTATGGCCACATTAGAATCTCCACACTTACTTTGACTGTTTATTAAACTTTTCTTTTAAAAACATATGCAATTAATAATCAAAATCTCATAACAGGAAATCTTATATTGATTAGGAAATTTAGTTATTCAAATATAGCATGTTACTATAGTAGAAAAGAAAATTAAAGAAAAATGAGATATCCAGAAAATACTGCTAACGATGACTCTCCATTCGTCAAGTCATTATGTGTAATTTGTACGTGTTTTTGTACGTGTTAAAACAAAGCTGAACACAGCAGAGATGCATTGTGTACCTTGAAGATCTGCTTCACGCATCAAAAATTCATCACAAAGGCTGATTTCTTAAAACACACAGAGAGTTGAAGGCCCCATTTTTTTTTTTAGCCGCTAAAGTCTCGGCTGTCAGCGAGATGTTCTGTTTTTCACAGTGAACACTCCGGCTGGACTGTAGGGACTCATTAAAGGTTTGTTGGGCAGACGAGCAGCACTCACAGTATTTACATGACATTGATCAATGGCCAGCTTACTATCTACAGATATTCTCAGACTGTTATGTTGTTTTTTGAAGAAAGTTGTGAAAAATGATTCGGTTTGCTTTTGAAGATTGCACCATTTTTGAGTCGGCGAGAGCAAACCAATTACTATTCACCTACTATACTCTGATAAGCCCGAAAGAGTCCAAGGCTGTATCCAACATTGCATAATGAAGAGGACTTACTGGCTAAGGAGTGCATTGCAGAGCAGCATAAAAAAAGATGAAAAGATGATCTACATCTAAATAACTGCAACTGACATTAAAGTGTGATGTGGACGGGCCTTTAAAATGTGCAAGAAGGGCGATGGGTCTCCTGTTCTGCACATTCTCTTGCATCTAGATAATCAGTTTACTGTCAACAATAACAAATGGCATGGTCCCGAGTGGAGCAAGAATGCTGATGAACCTGTACAACCCAAAATAGCACTAAACAGTGTAGACAGTATAAGCTCGAGCTCTCGGTAAGTGATGTCTGGCATTTTGTATGGAGCTCTTCTATCCAGGGACGTGGTGCTGGGATTAGACAATTCCACACGGGAGCCCACATGTCACTCCTCCCCATATTTAGGACAGTTTATGTTGTTGCGAAAACTCAGAGCCATTTTCAGATTTACTCCAGGGAACGATTCTTTCAAAACTATACTCTGGGTGGATTTGCAAAGCTTTGAGTTTCAACTTTCCCAATCTTTGGAAACTTGCAGCTCATGAGCGAATAGAGAGAATTAGCTGGGAAAATTGCGCTCGGGGGTATCGGGGAGACTTTCTCCCTGCTTGCACAGAGTTCCAGTGATCTATTCTGAGCAGCGGACCATGCATTCCAGGGAGTATGCAAAAGCCATCCTTCCCTCCGGAGCCTGGAGTGAACAGCACACAGACTTTGGAGGCACTTTACGTGACAATGTGATGGACAGGCCTGCCTGTTTTTTGATTCTGAGCTGAGCTGTCAAGGAAGAAAATAATTTTACATGTCAACCACAAGTTCATGTTGAACTTCTGTCTATATGAATCAGCAGGAACCAAGTGCTGCAGAGGTGTAAAAATCAATACTGCTCACCTACCAAACGGGCATCAGATTAAAACGATCACATTTAATAAGAACGGTAATTAAAGCAAAATGACATTTCATATAATGATTAAAGCCGCTTATGAAAGTTAAACTGGGACAGCTGCCTGAAGCATGTCACTTAACTTGTTCTTATCAGCAGCATCGCTCTCTTTATCAGTTTAAAGAAAGCGTGTGTGTGATGCCTTGACATTTCAATGTCTTGTTTGAGTTTGCCCTCCACCTTTGCCTTCAGCAGCTTGAAACCCATAGCCCTCTTGCCAGCTGTTCACCAGTCTACCGGCTGTCCTTCTTGTGTAGTGCGAATGTCAGACATTTCATCATGAGAAAACATGTTTTTAATAATTTATTTATGAAGTCATCCTTTTATGTAAAATATGTGGCAATGTAAAACATCTGGTATTATTATTATTATGGCTATTATTAAATCTGTTTATCACCTGTTGTTTTGCAACATTAACATTGTATTGTTATATTTATTAATTAATCAATCCTACAGTATGTATCTGAAGACTCTAGATTGACGTGTCATATAAAAGGTAGGATCCTACTGAAATGCAGACTGGCTTTGAGTAGCTTTGATGCAGACTACACTGATCCAAAGGACCAATGATCAATTGAATGATCAATAGGGAGGTATTAACATACCAAACAGGCTGCCAGTTGCAACGGATAAACAGATGTAGCGAACGCAATGGAGTCGATTTATGTCTGTCAGCAAAGATTATGCATCCAAACAGTCATGTCTGACATTTTTCAATTTATCAAAGTTTCCATCCGGTCAGATGACAAAATAAGTTATGGCTAACTTCGCCTGAGAAGGAACTGAGACAGATTTTGTTAATGTAAAATGGTGCGTTGTGAATCATGGTTGAGATTTTGCTAATTTGAATCATAAATAATCATAATAAAACTTGATTTAATTCCTTAGACCAGCATCAGGCAGTTTATTGTGGGCACTTTCAGTGGAACAACATGTCAGTTGTTGATATATCATTCTCCCAAATTGATTTTATATGGACAAACATTGCAAAGTGTATAACATGTCAATGAAACTCTAAATCTAAATGGCTGATATTTGGCCTGTGATACAATGTTCATTACTCTTACTTCAAGATTTTTTTTTTCTTCAGACACATAATAATACTGCTAATAATAATAATAATATATTATGTCTATAAGTTATAAATGACAGGGACAGGAAGCTCAACTAGATTTTACAAATGAATATAACAATTAATACAGACTTGAAGATAACACTCTTGTTATTTATTCACTCCAGTTTTCAGAGTTTATTATGTCAACCACTGTAGAGTATATATTTCATTCATTTAAACATTATATTTTTCAGCCACATAGCAAATAAATCTAATTCTGATTAAATTCAGTTAATTGTGGACTAACTAAAAGACTGTGACCTGTTGAAATGAAAAGTAAATAAATTAAACGAATTAACAGCTATACATTATTATCTGTTTATTGAAGGTAGTAAGGCCTTATTGTTCTATCTTAATCCATGGCATAAATAAATAAATAATTAAATAAATAAAAAACCATTAGAGGGCACTGCAGTGATTACAGTCTGGTCATAAAAACTAAATAAAAATAATAATATACAATAAGCAACCATTCATATTAATGATAACATATCTGAGACAAACTTATTCTTATTATACTTTTAGATAACGAAAGACCACTGTGTATAGTATCATGGTAGGATATTGTATCAACCACCCTGACCAGCAGATTCAGATTTCGATAATGGCAGTAATAATTGGCATTGCATGTTTTCTGCCAGTTTAGCATTAATTAATTTAGTATAAATCGTTTGTTGAGAATAACTATTGTTAACATCATCTTACAGAGTTGCTAGGTTAGTTCGTCCTTCAAAATAGCTGCCATTTGTTTTTGTTTTTTGTTGTTATTTTTAAGTTTGAATTTGCCAGGTGGCTATAACTTGTTCTTGAAAGTACATAAAATGCATGCTACATTATTATATTATTATTATATTAAGTAAATGAATAAAAGTCACAACAGTTTTGTGACTTTCAGGTTATATGACATCATCATTCTTTTAGCGGCAGACAAAAAAAAAGTAATACCTATCTTTTGATACACACATATATACCACAACTCTATAAATTATAATATAATTATATAGTATAATTTCATGTATAGTTCACAATTGCAATATATTAAAATCTACGAATACATTAAAAAATAAAATGTTCTCAGCATATTATTTTGCAACATTGCTTTTTAGTAGCTACACTTCATGGCGAGATGCGATAACAGATAATGATGATGAATGCAAAACAATAATAATGATGAATGCTAATCAAATGAAAAAAATAATAACATAAACAATGAGCTGCAAAAAAAGAAAGGCCTGTTGAATTTCTCCACATCCGAGTGTTGCTCAACCAGAGATGACTGTAAAATGAAAACCAGTTGCATCATTTTGCCTTCAAGCATGAAACAATGTTGAACTCTTGTCCCTATGAAAATCAAAATTAGAAAGTAATCAGATTTGACACTCATACCTGTCGTCAAAGGTCGTTTGTTGCATAACTTAGTGAGAAAATGTGAACAAAGCAAATAGAATAGACTACAACTATTTGCTCTAAAGTATGCCTAAATTCGGAAACTTTCCTTTTAAAAAAAATTACCATGGTAACAAAAGCACTTTTCAGAAAAATACCATAATTACCACAGTAATTATGGTGGTTATCTCTTGGAAACAGTGTAAAGGCTTTAAACATTTTATACTATATCAGTGAATAGCAAAGTTACATCACTTTTACATGAATAACAATAAATGCAGAATTTACACTTATACATCAATAAAGGTTCCAAACACAGCCGAATGGTTTAACCTGATCTAATAAGAGAATATTTTAAACTCCACAACTGGTCAAAATTAAACAAACAAACAAACAAAAATAAATAAATAAATAAAAATAATAATAAATGTTGCTATTATTATTTAGTTGTTGAGAAAAATATTTATAAATTTGAAAGGGTAAAACCAGTACACTGAACTGAAGTATCATTAATATAAAAAATGTGACATTTAAAAAATATATATAAAATTGAAAACTGCCAAAAATCGTTTTTAATATAATGGCTACTGGCTGAAACTACAAACCAAAGAACTCTTATTACTTAGAGTGCATGGTATTGTGGCGGGAACTACGGTTACCATGGCAATTTTTTTTTAAGGGACAGAATCAGTGTTTAAAACAAAGTATTTCTGTTCTGCCTCGGCCAGCACACCGGTTCAGAAAATGACGCATCCTCCTGGATCAGCCTCCGACTTCATCTGCTGATGCTCTTCTGTCTCGCGAGCTGCATACAGCCGTGCATTTTTGAGTAGCCTAACCTATATGTGTCCATTTCCTTAATAGCAAGCTATTTAATATGTTATTACTTTGCAGCTAGCTTCAAAATGACTACAACATTTCTCAGATATAGTCAGAAGATTCAGGAGAACGCTTCAAAAGTTGATGGTATCTTGATGCTGTTATATGATTCACGTGTTGGCTGCTAGGTTCTCATAGTATGAAACGCTTTAAAGCGACTTCACATTTTGCTTTTGCCTTTTTACTTTCTGTGCAATAAAGCGAAGTCATTAACCGAAATGAAAAAAAAACAAACAAACAACAACAACAGACTAGCGCATCTTCAAATGGGAATTGAAGCGGGGTTACGGAATTCTGCAGAACGTTTTATGTGTTTCTGACATCACAATGAATTTATTTTATTTATTTTACCTATTCAAAGATGAACATAATATTGAGTTTTATGCGCGTGGGCCCTTCGACTTTTTTTTTTTTTGCATTTCCCCCGAACATTGCAAGCGCATGTGAGTAGCTGTTTTAATCCAATTCGCGGTGTTTTTTAAAGACATAAAATAAAGTACGGCCAAATTAAAGAGCTATGTAAAACTCCACCGTTTGTTTAAATGTTTAAAATAAAAAACAAGCCATAAATGAGCATAAAGAATACGTGTCTTACCTCGGATTTCTCAGTGAATATGGAAACTCTCAATTCCCGTCACGTAGCGGCATCGCTGCTGGAGGAGATGAAGTGCCGTGAAGCAGACTGAAGAAAATCCCAGAATCAAACAGCTTCACGTAGTGACCTGCCGGTATCCAACTAGAGAAAACGATCCATGTCCATGAAAAAGTCCAAGGTCCGAGCACGAACAGCGAAAAACATTTGTGAATGACTTTTAGAAGAGACGATGTAATTCCTCAGATGTCTCGCGCCTGGATACTGCTTGAATCCCACGCGCGCGGAGAGATGGTGCTGCTCCAAATGGGTTTGTACTTCTTATTTCAGTGCATTCATACAGTCAGCACGGGAAAGCGCGAGAATGCTCCTCGCATGGACGTGAACTGTTTGGTTAAGTTGTTTTCTTTCTCTCTGTGCCTTTAATTAACAGCTACAGAACTTGTAAATCATTCAAAACATACCCGGACACGTCATTTTAATGTCATCCGTGGTTTGGCAGAGTGATAGAGAGCAAATCGTCTATTCTGAGAAATGCTCATGGGCTGTCAGTGCAATGAAGCAGGTGGACAGTGTGCCTATATGTGCAGCATCACTTCCACACACTGGAATAGGCGTTTTGCCGTAGTTGTACGCAGAGCTCTAGCAATCTCTGTTGTATTGTATGAACTCAGTTCCTTAGTACTGCCCACCTCTCCACCTCCGATTGACATCATCGCGGGAGGAGGAGCCAGCGATAAATTTCACAGCCTTCATCATCTTAAAGCCGCACTGCTGCTAGAGTCAGAGCCCCGCTCGCTCGCGCTCACAGCGGACTAATACCTCACACCAACGCCGCCACTCGCCTGAGAGGAAAAGGGGGCACTGTTCGCTTTGCTTATAAACACCAGTTTGTGTGTAAAGTCCAACGTCAAAGTACCTCATTTACTTTACTAATGCGCATAGACGGAAAAAAAACGTGACAGACAGACAGACAGACAGACAGACAGACAGACAGACAGACAGACTGACTGACTGACTGACTGACTGACTGACTGACAGACAGACAGACAGACAGACAGACAGACAGATAGATAGATAGATAGATAGATAGATAGATAGATAGATAGATAGATAGATAGATAGATAGAACCTTACACCTTAGTTTGAAGAAAGTTTTACAATGCAAAGAATTCATTTAAAAGAAAGTTTGGTGGAATGGAAATGTCCAATGGATGTTAAATGTTCTTCGTGGAACCATTGATGCAATGAAGAACATTTAATTTTATTGTGGACAATGAAGGAATATCAAACATAATTTGATTGTCAATAAATTGATGGAGAAAAGGGCTTCACGGTGGTGCAGTGGGTAGCACGTTCGCCTCACAGCAAGAAGGTCACTGGTTCGAGCCTCAACTGGGTCAGTTGGCGTTTCTGTGTGGAGTTTGCATGTTCTCCCCGTGTTGGTGTGGGTTTCCTCCGGGTGCTCCGGTTTCCCCCACAAGTCCAAAGACATGCAGTATAGGTGAATTGAGTAAGCTAATATTGTCCGTAGTGTATGTGTGTGAATGAGAGTGTGTGGATGTTTCCCAGTGATGGGTTGCAGCTGGAAGGGCATCCGCTGCATAAAACATATGCTGGATAAGTTGGCGGTTCATTCCGCTGTGGTGACCCCAGATTAATAAAGGGACTAAGCCGAAATGAAAATGAATGAATGAATGATGGAGAAAAAAAATATGAAGCAGGAATTATGTGAATTGGTGAACAATGTAAATTGGCTTTTCCAGGTATTGACTGCATTTGTTCTCATATGTTCACACTTGTTGTTTGTTTCTTTTGATTAATTTGGTCCAAACTCAAACAAAAAGTATACATTTAATTCTGGTTCACTTAACTTTCAAACTGTCATTTTTAAGACTGAACTAAATTCTCAATCATGCATGCACATGAAGATCTGAAGAAAACTATTTCACCGAACTGTAATGAGAAACACTGAAAGTACGAAAAAACTGGTAGAAATTCCTGTCTCCTTTATGATTGCACCAAAGGTTGATTATTATGCCATTTATTTTCATTTGGATGTCATTGCATTCAGACATGCAACACAGGCTCATCGGAAATACATTAGCCTATTTTTGTGAAACTGCAAAAAGGTATAAAAATACATTTAACTGCAGTTTCTAGGTAAAATTAACACTATGGGGCAGTATGAAGCCAATAGCTTTTGTTCCTTTTCACACTAATGCTATATTGACATATTACATATTATTACATTTTAAAGACATAGTATTCACAAAAGAATTATATATATATTCATTCATTCATTTTCATTTCGGCTTAGTCCCTTTATTAATCTGGGGTCGCCACAGCGGAATGAACCGCCAACTTATCCAGCGTATGTTTTACGCAGCGGATGCCCTTCCAGCTTCAACCCATCTCTGGGAAACATCCATACACACCCATTCACACTCATACACTACGGACAATTTAGCTTACCCAATTCACCTATACTGCATGTCTTTGGACTTGTGGGGGAAACCGGAGCACTCGGAGGAAACCCACGCCAACACGGGGAGAACATGCAAACTCCACACAGAAACGGCAACTGATCCAGCCGAGGCTCGAACCAGCGACCTTTTTGCTGTGAGG
>CAIGQW010055024.1:5792920-5813022 GCA_903798125.1 Danio choprae
CAAATAAGTACCACAAAACAACATAACAGTGTCTAGTGAAGGATGGTTCCACATAAGAAATAAAAGCAATGCAAATCTTTCTCTTACGTTTGCTTTTGAACACACTATTGATTGGGTTCCTTGTGGATATGACCATGAAGGACATGTATCTGAAATATACAACAATATGTACCCTAAGTAAAGTATTTCAGATTTGCAAAAAAATGTAGACAGCATCCTTTAGTCGATTTGTTCTTCTTTACTTTGTGCAAAACTGTAGGCGTAGGTGCATATTTCCAATGAGCCTGGGCTGTGCACATACAAGGCTTGGATTCTTATTCAGACTTCCTTAAATGAATCACATCTCATCAGTGTTCGTTTTTACAACACATCATATAAATACATTCCTACACATTGTCAGATTTTGTTTTCCTAAATTCAAAAATAAACATGAATTTTGTCTAAATGAAATACTAAACTAAAAGTTAACTAAAATAATATAAATGTCTTGAAAATTGTGATCTTAATATTTACTGTATATAATGTGATGAAATAGCTATTTTATAACATAAAATCAAGCAAGAGTAAGATTCCAACTGTATTTTATACTACATGACATATTTAAACAACTTGAAACAGGTTTTTGCATATTTCATTAGTGAAAAGCTATTATTGTGCATTTCTGAGCAATACAAAGATGTGCCTTTGTACATACATTAATTTAGACAATTAAGACTCAATTAAGAAATTTTACATTTGCTGTTAGATTTTTTTTTACATAACACATGGTTAACAAGAAAACTGTTGGTTGATTACACAAAATGTTTTACTACAACCCTGGTAACACTAATGCATTCAAACCAGACAAACAGAAAATTAAGAGAGAACCATCGTCAATTTACCTATCTGAAAAGCACAATCATTTGTCACCTCAATCTAACACTTTCTATTGCAAAGGACGGCTGAAAATCTTGCACAGCCCCACATTCAATAAAGGTCACTCACACAACATGTACACATTGATCTTCCCATTAATTTTTACACTGCTGCAATGTAACAAATCACAGTCTTTGACTGGTCCCCTCAAGCTAGCTTTTCTTACCAAAAGCCATAACCTTCGTAACATCAATCATGTCCCGATGCTTCACCTCAGCAAGCTTTTAAATGGTCACACTTTCAATTGAGTGTGACATGCCCTTAAGGCTGAAAGGTTGGTATTTAATAAAAATCATATTCAATTCTTGTGTACAATTACGTGTTTACAGTGAAGCTGTGTATTTCATGAACTCTTTCGAAGGCTAATGTGAATTTGATCACAGTCTTTAGCATCTCATTACAAGCCATTATTTTAGGGCAGAATTTGCAAAACACCTCAGGTAAATGTCTCCACAATTAGATAGAATAGTTGTGCTAATTTGCACAATGTACTCTGGGAAACCTACATCTCTGAAGGAATTTGGAGCATCCAGGGAGCTTCTCTCCCTCATCAAGTAATGTACCTATCTGAGAGCTATACCTAAAACGGTTGATCCCTTCATATTTTTAAGATTCATACTTCATGTCACTGAAGGACTTCTCCTAGACATGTTAAAGAAATGCAAATCTGAAAGCCTTAAAGCAATATGAAAGGCACAAAATACCTCATGAATTATTCAGAGGGCTATTTTGCCACCCTCAAAATGAACTTTTAGAGAAACCAGTTATGCATTTCTGATAGGGCTAGAGAATCCGCCAAACGCACAGAGTAGTTTAAATGTCATGCTGCACATCTAATCTTGGACATTGTTTTGTTTCCCACTATAATGGGACGGTGAGGGTAACATTTGTGGGGAAGCATATGTGCATAAAATCTTAAATGTATTGGTAACATGTAAAGCAAGCCTAAATGATGATGATTTCATAGTGTCTGAGTCGTTACTGCTGTCCTTTTTGCTTCTGCTATGCACATTGTCTTTCAATAGAATTGTACGCCAAGCATTTTTAGATTGCTGTTCTTCACTATCCAGACCACAATAATCTAATAATGTGTGACACTGGATACCTGTGTCTGCATTTTTCAGGGCGACATAAAGGACAGGGTTACAATATTTAACAATGTGAACTGTTTGCTTTATAAATAAAACCTCCCTGGTTAACTTGTGCTGGTTTCATTACATGACATATTATTAATTTCCAATGTCCAAAGGTCTGTAGTTAAAATGTCCATACTGCTTGGAGTTTCACAGTTGTGCCACAGCATCATCATTAAACTGTTTTTTTTGTTTTTTGTTTTTTAATTGCGAAAAGAATCTGGAAGCTGACATACTGTTGAAATTAGTGGCATCGTGAGAGGCATTTTGGAGACTAACTGTCCCTAACTTGCAGAGTTCATAACTGTATTTGTTATTTAAAAATAGTTCAATGTTAGCTTCACAACTAAATTGATCTACTTGCTAATCACTTATCAATTACGCAACACAGGCTCATTCTGAAAACGTAGCCCTATGCACATTTCTGGAGATCGCAAATTATGTGGCCAAAGGTACCTACGGCTGCATTTAATTTTTTAAACGAACGATACGGGGCGGTATGACGCTGTTCCCTTTCGCGTTTACCAGCTAACCTCAATAAATAAAATTGGTTAGGTTTAGAGAAGGAGGAGGGTGGGTCAGTCGATCAGTTAGTGAGACGTTTAGTCAGCCAAACAGTCAGTCAACAGCGGCCTCTGGTAGGTTAACGTGAGAATGGCAGGCGTGAATGGCAATTTGAGATCTCAAAAAACATACACAGCGGCCTCTGGTGTATTCGAGAAAACTAAAACTGCAAAAAAAATGTACCTCCCGGAACGTATTTCACGGTCTCCAGAAATGTATTTAGAAGTGTTTTCAGAATGAGCCTCGGTTGCAATTACTAATGAATGTTCATTAAATAATAATTTAATATTCTTGCTAGTATGCACAATCACAACTAATTTAAATGAAAATTTATATTTTCATTGTAAATGTGTTTAAAATTATGGTTTTATAAGTTAAAAGTATGCACATAACCTTGTTATATGATTAACATATTCATATACTTAAATATAAAATAAAGTTTTGGGTCTATTCAAAATGGAGTGAATTTGTAAATGGCAAAACCATTTTCACATTTTCCTGTTTCCTAATCTACCTGAAACTTTAACAGCAAGTTTTACACTATTTTCACATTACAATCAGGGATGAATAGTGCTTTCTCCTGGTGTAAAACACCTCAAGCTGTGACTTCCCATGGGCAAATCAGATCGAACCAACACATGTAATCAAGATGACTACACAGAATGTTAATTACACCTCTTGTAGTAAAATCTAAAGTAATGTTTTAGTGATTATGCAGTTTCTTTAATGTGATAAAAAGGTACTGTGTATAATATGAGGTCCTGCAAATAGGAGTATAGTGTAGTGCACAGAGCTGTTTTGCAATGTTTTTTTTCACTGATATGATCAAATGGGGTTTTCCTCTATTCATCCCTTAGTCTGCATGTGACTGGCCCCCCTACCGGATCCATGACTCATTACTAACAGCACAAAGAGAAATCATTGGAAGAAAGAACACACTAATATACCTTATCAGTCTAGCACAGCTTGGCAGGGAATGGTGCTGAAGACCAGGGAGGTAAATTGCAAGGTGTGCCTTAGTATATTAACATTCAAGTTCTTTCAGAGAGGATTGATCCTTCTTCCCTATAAAACATGACCATGCCTCTGTATTATCCAACCTGCCTTTAAAGAATGACTTGTTGCTGTTCCCACATCCTCCAGGCAATCATTGGCCTCTTAAAAATCCTGTCATGCTATGCAGAGGATACTTATTATTTGGACAATCAAAGTTGCTTCTCTGTTAGCATACTGATGGACATGGGTCGAATAAACAGGCTTGAATTTAAGGGAGGTTCAGGAAACTAACCTTGTATATATTATAAGCAATCATTAATCTATTAACCTTGTGTCTGTAATGGAGCCCAGCTTGTAGGAGCTGTTCAAGTAACCATTTCTACTATGGCCTCAAGAACCCTAGCAGCAACAGACATAATTTACAGGCTATAATCTTTCGTCTCTTGGCCTTAAAGAGCACCTAGTTTACCCCTTTTTTAAGATTTAAGAGAAGTCTTTTGTGTTTTGAGTTTTAGCTCAAAACACCCATCAGATTATTTATTATAGCTTTTAGAATGTTGGCTTTTTTGCTTTGAACACTATGTAGCTGTTTTGGTGGCTTGTGCCTTTAATGCTGGTTCTCCCCGCCCACCGTTCCCACGTGCCTGTCAGGGTGTGCCTCAATCTGCACCTCGTAAGATAACAGACAGCCATGAAGGAAGCAGATCTCACGTAATGTTTGTGAGGAATACTACAGAAATAACTTTCCCAATGATTATTTGATGTATTTGTTGTGGAGTTAATTGAAGTTTTTCTGCAATGAGTCACACATAATGTTGTTACAAACTTTGCTTTGCGCATGTCCTGTCTTGTTGATATGATTATACTTGTTACTACAGAGACATTCATTCATTCATTTTCATTTCGGCTTAGTCCCTTTATTAATCTGGGGTCGCCACAGCGGAATGAACCGCCAACTTATCCAGCATATGTTTTACGCAGCGGATGCCCTTCCAGCTGCAACCCATCTCTGGGAAACATTCATACACACTCATTCACACTCATACATTACGGACAATTTAGCTTACCCAATTCACCTATACTGCATGTCTTTGGACTTGTGGGGGAAACCGGAGCACCCGGAGGAAACCCACGCCAACATGGGGAGAACATGCAAACTCCACACAGAAACGCCAACTGACCCAGCCGAGGCTCGAACCAGCAACCTTCTTGCTGTGAGGCGAACGTGCTATCCACTGCGCCACCACTACAGAGACATGTTAATATGTTAATGTCAATCAATTCTGTGGGCGGGGAAACCGCACTCTTACATCAAGTTGCGGTCGGCCTCAAAATGGGAGGGATTTGGATTCTATTTTAATGTCAGGAAATTTCAAAAAAGAAACTTATTGGCTTTATATCGCTCCAATTTGACAGTGGACACACTATACCTACACTCAGTTCTGTCCAAACAGCTTACAAAAGATCATCATAGGTGCCCTTTAAACGACATACTGTATTAGCAGTTGACACGAGTGACTATGCTTTTTAGCATCTTTGTTGGCACACCTGCTTCTCATAGCAGGAACAATGATTCAAACCCAGCTTGGAGCGAGTTAGATTGGTGGAGGTGTTACATAGGTGTCGCGACCGGAATGGCAGTGAGGTTTAGAAAGTGATTGTAACTTGTAGAAGCAGTGCATGTAAACCTTGCTCTTCTGGCCTCCAGGGGCACATTCGTGACTGTCATTTATTAGAGGCTACAATCTTTAGCTTCTTGGGCTCAAGAGGCACACTAGCAACTGACAGGAGAGACACGAGTCTTTAGTTCCTTATTGGAACCATACCAGAAACCATACCATCCATACCAGAAAGACCTTTTAAACACCACTTGGAGCAGTACAAGTTACATAGGTGGAGAAGTTATATTAGTGCCATGACCCGTATAGGCATGGTGTTTAAGGGGGTGAGACAACAGACACCTGGTGGAAGCTGTGGAAGAAAATATCATGCCATTGGCCTAAGAAATGTCATGAGAGAAATCATTCTTCAGCACCCTTGTAAGTGAACCTCTCATGTCGGACTTTCAAATTCTTGGAGTGCATGGGCTGAGAAGCACCAGAGGTTTAGGGGCTGAGTGCAATGGAGGCCCACGTACACATTCCTTTCCTTGCTTCATAAGCTGCACCAGTGACTAACATTACATTACTGCAGTCTTCAGAGTTCTTGTTGGTGTGCCTGCCACCCATTACGGAGCCATTGGTTCAAATCCCACTCAGGGATGCACATAATACATTCCGGCCTATCTCCAAGGCTGCATCTACACTACTCTAGATACATTCCAAAACACTTCTCTCTGTTCCACACTGAATCTGCATTCCCCTGTCGTCCCAAGTTGCTTAAATTTTGTGCTGTACTGTAGACTGTAAAAACACAGGGATTTAAAAAATAATGATGCACATATGCATTTACAGACACTAACGTTTAGAAGAAAAATTGTATTTTGTTTGGTCTTCACTTTTACAGTCCGGCACAGATGCCAATTCATTTAGAGTTGCTGCAAACATGAGGGCAATAGTGCTTTAAACCATTCACAATAACTGAGTGGTGGTGGACCAGGATGCACCAGTAGGTAGTGAGACATTTTGCTAACAAAATGGTTGTGCCAGAATAAAAGTATAACAACTCAGTTATTTCAAACATTTTATTGTGTTTTATATGTGGTAATGTTCAGTGTGGATGAGAAACATTTTGAAAATGTTTGGATGGAGTGGATGGAGATCTAAAACACTGTTTTCAAATATACCTATAATAATACATTTCTTATAAGACAGCCCAATAAGATGATTGAATTATCATCATGTACTGTATTTTTAAAATGTATTATTTCCTATATATCAAGATGCCCCTGCATGTTGTCTGATGCTTTCATCCTACACGTCTAGCCGTCATCATCTATTGAACATGATGAACAAAGACGCAGGGGTGTCTGGGGTTGAAAGGAGCTCCATATCTTGACCTTCGCCTTCAAAACTTACAACATTCAAGACCTCGATCCAACCCGGCATTAAACGAAAGCGCCCTTCAGGCATGATGATGGTTGATGTGTTGTTCCACTGTGGCGGAAAATGGCAAAACGTAAACAATAGTGGGCAGTAATACAGTCAGGGCATGAATTATGAAGGCCTTTGGAATCTAATGAAATATGTAACGATTTAGGCCATCATCTGAACTGGATTCTGTCTTTTGTCAGGTAGGTATGAAACCCTTTCTGCCTACAAAAGAGGAGGGAAGCAAAAAGGGAGCAAGGGTAATACTGCCTGTCTCTCCAAATGTCATTGACTGCTACCGTCAGGGGTGAGCGTTAGGGGTATGCATCCAACTATAATGGGAGAATCTGAAATAAAGGATTTCAGAGTTTGATGCACACTAGCCTCACAAAGCTCTCTATTATTGTCAGCTCTGAGTCTTGCCGAGCTGTTGTATGGCTCATGGAAGAGTCAATTGCACAGGCCATGGGGTTTCTCAGTTAGATGAGACGAAGCGATTCAATGAATGCTGGTGCTCTGTGAATTGCCTGGCATGAGCCAGCCTGGCGATGGTCAGGGTGAAGGATAGTTGTTTGTTTGTGTGGAAGTCAAGGTTGATTGCAATCATGGAGTGGATCTATGCCATGTCCTTGGGGAATATTATGAGGTGAGGGGGCCAAGGAGATTTCTGACAGCAAAGATACATCTGTCCCGAAGCCCGCTTCCGCCAAACCGTGACAGCAATGCTTGTGTTCTACTGGACGTTTTCCATGGTCCTGGACTTGAATGTTAGAGGATACACGTGCAAAGAGCTTCAGACTAATAACTGGGCTCTGATTTATGTACGAGGACCAATTATTATGGCATTCCAAAGAACTCTATTGCCAACTGTGCAAATGTTGCTTGGATAGGCTTTTAATGAGAAATAGCAATACCTGTGATGTCTGTTCATTCTGTTAACAGCTATTTGTGGGTTGTTGTTTTTTTATTTTTTTTATTTTTTTTTAAGATTCTAACAACAGGCTATTCATTTTGTTTATGACTGGAAGCCACTACTGCAACATAATCACACTAGCTCTTGCTTCCTGATTGCTTCAGATTTTTATATGCTGTTTACATACACATTGCACTGCACTGACGAATTCGCTCATAGCGGGTGTGCTAACTTGTTATTCTTATAATATAACTGAAAAAAAAACTAAAAAAAACTAAATGGTTCCAGTAAATGGAAGTTAAAATGTAGAAAATGTCTCAGGCTGCCTCTTTTTTTCCCCCCAAAAAACATCTAACAACAGTGTATTGATTAAGCAAAATTAAAATGCAAAAAGTGCAAAACAGACAGTAATTTTGTATGTCACATCATAAACAAAATTATTCCAATGAAGATGGAAATATATTCAATGAGAAAATGACTTATCCTAAAAACGTGTCTGTATAGAAGGCAAAATAAAACTAATTTGTCTCTCTGAATCTGTGATGTATTAGTTCATACATCAAGCGATGAAAAAATACAGCTTATTACTGTTTGCACATCTTGCCAGGAATGAGAGACACTGTTTGTCCTTTGCATTACATTTGAATAAGAAATAATATTAATGCACTGTAGTCATGCTGCTCATCCACATACATCACTGCATGCAACATCTGCTTTCTGTGACAGAACAGAGCAGGATCAATTTGTTGTGTGCATGCATAACTAATTTATCACATTGTTCCCCCCCGTAGATCTCAGCTGCAACACACGCTCATGAACCATACACACACACACACACACACACACACACACACACACACACACGCTCACACACAGGAAAAAAGAAGGATGGAGAGAACAAGAGTGCGCGTGAAATAGAGAGAGAGAGAGGGTGACAGCAAGAAAGAGCAATCGAAGAGAGGAGGGGTTACATTAAAATACTTTTTGTCTTGATGAATCATGTTTGAAAAAAATCAAGGCGTTTGGTTGTGGAGGCTGCGTGTTGCAAAAATACATTCGTTTAAACAAAAAAGCCTTTCTTTTTGAGACATATGCGTAGTTTCGATGTGCTTTTTTTAAAATGCCTATTGATGTATTTTGTCTTTTTTATGCCATCTGTCTTTCTTTTCTTTCGGACCAATGGACCAATTGTAGGCAAAATGCTTTTTTCCTTCTCGGATGGAACTCATGAATTTAAAGAGACCACTGCATTTAACTCCCACTGATAATCACCAGCAAATGGAGGAAGGAACTTATCAAGTAGTCCTTGACTAAATTACAGGACAGAATGGCACATGCAGTGCTTGGATATAATGAATCAACTGCATAAAACACCAATAAAACATGCATATTAATAACCAGTTCAAAATTAACATATACTCACCCATAACTTGTTCAAAATTGTTTTGTCTTTCTTTCTTCTACTGAACACAGAATAACATATTTTGAAGAAAGCTGGAAACCTGTAATCATTGACCTGCATAGTATTTGTTTTTCCTACTATTGAAGTCAATGGTTACAGGTTTTCAGTTTTGTTCAAAATATCGTCTTTAGTGTTTAGAATGAAGAAACTTATAAAGTTTTGGAACCACTTGAGGGTGAGTAAAAAGTTGGTAAATGTTCATCTTTGGGTGAACTATCCCTCTTTAGTGAAGAAGGTCGATGAATTGATTTTTAAATACATTTTTTTATGTGTTGAAGATTCTCAATCTTAATAACGAGCTTTTTTAAGGTCAGGGATTAGACTGGCCTTGATGGTAACAAAAGCAGTTAAAATGAATGGCATGTGGCAACTAGAGATTCTCCATCAACCAAACCTCGGGCTCGGTAGCCATGTAGCCTGCGTGTGTGTGAAATTTTAATAGCACTTTTTTCTTTGTGATATGGGGACGGATGAGATGACGGAGGTCGCACATACAAACAGCTGCATGAAAACACTAGATTTCGCTCTGCACTAAATCGATATAAGTGAAACAACACACATTAACGTAGCATTGAAGGACCCGGTCATTATTTGGTGCTTGTAATGTGGCCCAGATGGTCTGACGCTTGATGTTCAAATCACGTTTTGTTGCGTTTTCCAAACCTTGAAAGCGCTGTGTACACAACCATTGTTTGAGGAGGAAAATTGAAGGCACGCCGTGTAAACCATCATCATCTGACGCGAGAAACAGAGAGATTCGCTGCATCTCAGACTAGCCTCTAAGGTGTATGTTTTGTGGCAGAAGCAAGCGTAATGATTGTGACGCGTGCTGGGATTGAAACGGCTGTATGTATTAGGCGGGGGAAGAGATAGATGAGTGAGAGGGAGAGGACTTGGGTTTACATGGATGAGACAATTTCTCTTCAGGGTTTTGGTGTAATTTAGGTTAAGCGATGCTCCTCCTCTGACAATTGAAGTGAAGGCTCCATGTAATTAACCTAGAAATAGGATGAAACCCCAACTCAACTCCGAGCTCCAATACAACACAGCCATCATCTTATCCAACAATTCAATTTCATCTCCTCCCTATTCCTCCATTGAATAAACACTTTAATGAAATCATAATTAGGCTGCAACTCTTTATGGGGTCAACCCTTTTAGTGCTGGCTAATATCCCATGGGTCTTCTGCAACTTTATTTGATTTTGTAGCTCTTTACGCTGTGCCGGTGCTGTTTTAACGTGTGATATATTCTAACAACGCAATGACCTATACGTACATTCATACAACAATCTGATAATTCATGCTCGCAAAGACATCTTAATGCATTGTAACTGCTGCATGGTACTAAGGAGCAACAAGACCTGTAATATAATACAAATTATTTGTTGATTCATTACACATGCATGAGTTATACATTATAGATGAGAGCATCGTCAAAGATGTTACTGCTAGACTATTGATTCATCATTCCTTCACCAGTTGAATTAGCATGTAAGTACTAGTCTCAAATCTATTTTCCATTCGCCTGCTTTAAATTTTAACGTACTTTGCACATTAAGAATCTAGAAACTGACAGCCAATACCTGCAACATATGCAAATGTTCTGTGAAGAGGAAGAACATAGCCTTTTTATAAGGTGCAGAGGGAGTTTGTGGATGTTTTGTTTTTGTGACTTTTGGGAATTTGCAAATACGGCCCTAGCTAGAAGAAAGAACAACAGATATGTCAGGTAACACAAAACACACATTCAGATGCAGGGTTGCTGGATATGGTCCACTTTCGTTTTTAATGGTTACAAAAAGGGACTACAGTAATAATACTAATTGCAAATTATTATTTTTTTACTCAATCATGTATTTAACAATGCCTTACATATTTATTAATCAGCAAACATTCAAATCAGCATAAGCTCTAACAGTCCGGTCAAGAAATAACTAGCTACTTTGTTCAGTCAAGTTACATTTCTTAGATCTTATAAGCAAATGTGTTAAAGGGAAGGAAAAAAAAGTCAAACCAAATGATCTCTTTATGGATAAGATGCATCTCTCTCTTCAAATGTGACTAAGGACATGCATTTATAAATATAACATGAGAACATGTTGTTCAGCTGATTGATCTAGAAGGCATGTGGACTGACCTCTACCAGCACTTCATACCTTCATCTTGTTTTTTACCCCCTTCTGAATTCATTAACACCTTTGCAGCATTACTTTCCAGGACCCACCTGTTTGCAAAATGTTGATGCTCATATAAAGTGACCGACTTTATTTCCATTCAGTCCCTTACTTTATCTTAAAAATATGCTTAGTATCGTTCATACTGTAGTTAAATTGCAACACATTTTTTAAGCAATTAAGTAATACAAATTTGTCACTACAATGTTCACTCACAACAGCCTAGCATGACAACAAGGGATGCACCGATCCCGATACTTGGATTGGGTATCAGTTCGATACCCCACATATTTTTGCTGGATCGGGTATCGGCCAGCTGGTACCAATCCAAATCCGATCTTGTAAGCCAACTAAGCCAGGAAGGTAGCCTATTTTAAGGCACTAGAAAGTTGTCATGTAGGCCTACTATATCTCAAATGTTCTGAAGCCATTCTATAGTTTAACGTAAAGCACAGATGAATACTCAAGTGCTTAAATTCATGTTCACTTATAGCGCTTATATCCGCTGCGCCTGTCATTCATTCACAAGTCAAACTGCGTGTCGCGTTTCTGTTACCAGCAGATCGCATTCGCAACACTAGAGTAGAGAGGGTATTTACCTGCTCTTCACACACAAAGTAGGCCTACCTGAAATTTTAAATTAATACTCAATAATACATAGGACAGACCCTTAACGCAGACCCCAACAGATTTCTTCCCTTTGTGCTGCTATTTTGGAAGTGTCCGCAAATACTGGAGGATACGCTAATAGTTTGTAAAGCCTGGCACATTGTGGCCAAAGTAGTTGTTTAAATTAATTAAAGTGAAACTGACTAGCTCCTTCTCACTCACGGCGAGATTTGGTAAAAACTGGTCTCAGACAGTTTAGTTTAGTCGGTGTCAAACCTGCAGGAAAATATCAGGTTTTGCTAAAAGGCTGGTTATTTTACCAAAGATTAGTGTCAATAGTGGTAGCCTGTTGAAGATTTCAAAGAAAAATATTAATATTAAAAAAGGAAACATAAGCTGAACTACAAAAGATCAATATCATAACGAATGTAATGTAGTATAGTTTACAGTTTAATAATGTAGCCTAGTTTACAGCAGGCATCATGTTTTTAGTTAGATTACCATCTGTCATATACAGCAGGCCTATAGGTCTGTTATTATTACTAAAGAAGATATATTATTTGAGTTTAGCACCAGAGCTATAGAAACTGTATTACTGTATGCTTAGAAGAAAAAAAAAAACGACACAGTATCGGGATCTTGGATCTGTATCAGTCGATGCTCAGAATTTTGGTATCGAGATCGGATCGGTTGCATCCCTAATGACAACATGATCACTGCCAACAGACACCAATACTGACTGTTTTGTATCGCATTCAGCAATCCAAGTTAGTAATTCTACCAATTTTTATTTATTAAAACTTATTATTTATTTTAATCAAATGAGATACATTTCAAGAAAAGAAAAGTATGTGTTAATATGAAGAAATTGTCCTTGGAATTAAGCATTGCATTGTAAAGTGTTTTTAGGGTTGAAAAAAAAAATGTCCAAACAGTCAATTAAACTGAAATTGCACTAGTAATTGTCTGGCAGGACATTAATATTCGTAATTAGTTAATAAACATACAGACGTTCATTGTTAGTTTATGTAAGCCCTTTTCCTATAAATAACATATAGTTGTCATGCTCGGGTTGAGGGACATGAAGACACGAGAACACGGGATGAAATGAAAAATGAATTTATTAACAAACACTTACGACAAATACAGGCACTGGAAGGGACAGGGAACTCTGGGAGGACATGGGGTGACGACAGCATGGATACACGACACGTAGACAATACACTGACGCATAGAAACTACAATACCGGACAAGGACTGAACCAAACAGAGGGGTATAAATACATGTGGGCTAATGGGACAGATGAAACACAGGGGTGAGACACAGGTGGAATAAATTAACACTGAAAATGGCGGGAAACAGAACAAAGGAAGCACATGACGACAACAAAAGCACATGGAACACAACAGAATCCTGACAATAGTATACTAACAAATTATTAAAATCAAAAGCTTTTTTATGTTAACTAATGTAGCTAGTAGAAAAGGAGAGGGGAGAAACCTTCTAGTTTGGTTTGAATTGGTAAGTAAGCTAAATCACAACTGAACCGGATGATTGCAACATATTGTTTAAATCAATCTAAACTCCTCAGGTGAGTTTATTAGAAAAATCTGTGGATTAGTTTAGCAGAATACTTCAAAGAGGGGAGAGATTAATACTGCACTGCCAGCAGCATTATTCAAGATTCTGGCAGCTATGAATTCCATGAGGTTTAAACATAATGACTACTTATGAAATTGACCCTTACTCTAGCTAAAGACATCTCCGGCAGAAATTGTAGTTGCTTTTTTGAGGAAAACTGAGCTAACAAAGCCAAAATAGACGGACGAAATCAGTTCAGCTTTCCCACTTCAGAAAACTAATATAGTTTTTCAGGTAATGAACTAAGCACAGCCATGTGATTAAATAACTGAAGAAATAAGAAATAAAAAGCTTTTACTTAAGCACTCATTTTATAAACAGCGCAGCGTTATTGTCCAACTGTCTGCAATTCATGGCTTTACAATGCTAAAAAGTCACATGCCATTGAGTACACATTAGTTTAAAAACCATAAACCCTTTCAGAAAGATTAAACTTTTTACAATTATTAAGCACAGGTATGCATTAGGCTCACTGAGAGCACTCTCACTTGGCCAACCAAAACTAATGGCATATTGCTCTCCCATGGTCTGTGGCACAAATTCATCTCCACATTAAAACTACGGACGTGAAATTATATAGTTAATTTTCTTTAGTGCTGATGAATGCATTATCAGCTGCAGAATGACCTTTGGAGATATTACGGCAAGCTTGAGGCTTTCCTATTCTCTGTCATTAAGGCCAAAGGGCTGAGTGACAGATTCATAAGATGTTCACGCACACCGAGAATCACAGGACTAAAGGGATAGCAGTGCCGTGAGCGTTATGACCTCTGAAATGGCTTAAGGCTGCGCTATCAGATTTTTCACAAGCTAGTTCTACTCCCACACTTTGTGTAAGATGTGGTTGATAAGCTTTTATTATAACCTAAAAATAAAGAAATGTCCGTTTTACAGCTCTGAGATTTTTAAAGGTCCTATCCTATGTTTCATGCTTTCCTCCTTAAAGAATAACATCCATCTGATTTGAAATCTGATATGTGACGCATACAGTTTTCCCTCAGGAACGCATGAAATAAGCCACTGCTTTCCAAAGGCTCTTAGTCACAGACAGTGAACTCGGTGCAGCAAGATTTTGAACAATGGTCACAACTGTAGGTATCGCGTATAAGTGCTCTTCCAAAGGAGTCCTACTTAAACAGGGTCTTCTGGGACTCCTTGTCTTATTCCTGAAATCACTTTAGCCTCTTTTTTACATTTCTTTTGGCTTTTAAGGAACAGTCTCAAGTAATGCTCAGAGGGACGCTTAGAATGACATTTCAAATCTTTCACAAGAATGTGTACGGCTAAATAAATCACAGATGTTCCTCACGTTAAACACTGAATCTATTAACATCCTAATTTTTCAAGCCTGTGAACATAAATATAGCTGTTTATCTAAACCTGCAGAACACCACCATCTACAAATTACCTTCAATACTCTGCATTTATTTTACTGACTTCAATGTTGTTCTAATGCCATACATGGAAATTTTAAACAACATGTCATGCTTCTGCTGTCTATTTAAAGAGACATTACACCCCAAAATGAATTAACTGTTAATTTACTCACTCTTCTGCCACCCAAGATGTAGCTGACTTCTTTCTTTAGATTTTCAAATGAAACTGTGGTGCTTGATGCACTAGATGCAAGTCAATGGCACTTTCAGAGTAAAAAAAACAAACAAACATATACAATAATAATAAAAAAACAAAATGGAAGGATTATTACTTGTGGCTCCTGATGATACATTGAGGCCTCAAAAAGAATAATTATTGCAACATTATTACCTTTAATCGCCAGCCTCTGCAAACGTCCTGTTCCATAATGTTTGAACTATGGTTATTATTTAGTTTTAGTACGTTTTTTTGTTGTTTTTTTTGGGGGGGGGGGGTACTTAAAACCAAGCATTCTTGATTTAAAAGAAAAAAGCAATGGCGATGGCAATTTGCTGACATTAAATGGATGAGATAGCAAGACATTTTAAAGAATTCTCTTTTTGTGGTCAAAGAAGAACATAAGTGACTGAAAAAACACCAGAGTAAGTAAATTATTTACATTCTTTAGGTGAACTATCCATTCAAATGTTAAGTGTTACCATAACTAGAAGTAATTTAATGTCTATTTATTAAAAATATATATGTATTAGCAAATCTAGCAAAACTATGGGACAAATGGAAACAGTATCTCTCATAAACAGACCAAGGACATACATGATGAATACTATCTCTTAGCATTCCTGTTTCAATGACGCAAATATTTTGTCAGGTTATACTTACTTTACAACTGCTGTAAATGGAGACAAATATGTACATTAATGGTGCATTTAAGCATCTACTGTACTAGCTAGGTAAGTACCATTTTGCATACAAACTAAAATGTTGACATAAAATAGCTGCCAGCCCAGCCTATTTAATAGACGTCTAAACAGGCTTGGCTAAAACAAGAATGCATTTGAGCTTTCAGAGAAAATCAAATAGACTTCTAACAATAGTCAACAAAATAGACTAGTCACAAATAGACAGGGATAGATGGCTAAACATGTGAACTCTGTCTAATAGTCTATATGATGACTAGACTATTTTCTTTACTATTTTTTTACTGATGCTGGATTTTTACAGACACATAGAAAAGGCATCTATGTTTAGATGTCTATTAGACATCTTTTTAAACACAAAATGTTTTGATCGAAGTGAATATTTCGTTTGTTTTAGAAGATAACACATATTGCAACAATTATTTTTTAAGATAAATATTTTCAGATATATTTCTGCCTATTTGAATATAAAATGTACTGTCTGGATGACTTGACAGCAACTAAAATGTATAATTACTTACAGTATACCCTTTCATTTTCAGAAACAGACGATTAATAAAGAACTTTCTGTTCAAAATCTTTGGAATTTTACTCTTGCATAGATTTGTAACTGATAACTGAACATTTTTTAATAACTAAACACTTCACTGGAATACAATCATTAATTGCAATGCTACATAGCTTCTTCTTCTTCTTTTTTTATAGAATGAATTTATAACCAATGTAAAATTAGGTAAAACTAGGTTAGATAAATGTGATGGTACTGAACAATGCAATAAATTATCTAATGATCAGTATTATTCAATGATCAATAAACATTTAACATAACTAAAGTTGTTTGCATGTCAAATTATTAAACTATAAAGCTGCCGGGAGTAACCAGGAGTAACCAGACAAAATATGTAATACAATTTCTTGTATATAAACTGCTAGGAGTTTCTATACAAACAGACAAAATATGTGAAACAGTTTTGTTTTGGGGGGTTTTGTGCACAAATACCTATGATAATACATATTTTCCAACTACGTTCTGAATACTTGACTTTAGACAAAAAGACTATAAATATTCTGAAATTATCTGATCTTAATTACAATGTAGAGTTTGATCTGTCAGTCAGTCATGTTAGGTGCTTCGGTGGACTTAAATAAAGTGCAGTCTGTTCGAAGGAATGTTTCTTTTTCACCATGTCCCTATCAGCGGCAGAACACACCGTATTGATTTCATGTCGTGTGACCATAGAAAGAACAGTTGGAAGTGATAGGCTGTGGCTCAGCTTCCCGGTGACACAAGCTGTACTTGGCAGCCGTCAGTCATTCAGTACAAAGAGCTGATTCTTACAATATACAGTATACACAATGCTGAAGGGCATATGAGTACTTTTGGCCTGGAAAAAGTTTTGGAGGTGATGTTTACATTATAGTTAACATAATGTAAAATTCTTAAAACTTTTGTAATCAGTTTGTGTCATCATACTGTTAAAAAAAAACACAATTTTGCATTAGATATTCAGTTTGTTTATTTATTGCCACATTAAGCAACCTAAGGCTATTGCATGGCAAGATCCATATTGATAAAACATATTATAATTTTGGGCCTCACAGTGGCGCAGTGGGTAGCACGATCGCCTCAAAGCAAGAAGGTCGCTGGTTCGAGCCTCGGCTGGGTCAGTTGGCGTTTCTGTGTGGAGTTTGCATGTTCTCTCCGCGTTGGCGTGGGTTTCCTCCGGGTGCTCCGGTTTCCCCCACAAGTCCAAAGACATGCTCTGTAGGTGAATTGGGTAAGCTAAATTGTCTGTAGTGTATGTGTGTGAATGAGTGTGTATGGATGTTTCTCAGTGATGGGTTGCAGCTGGAAGGGCATCTGCTGCGTAAAACATATTCTGGATAAGTTGGCGGTTCATTCCGCTGTGGCGACCCCAGATTAATAAAGGGACTAAGCCGAAAAGAAAATGAATGAATGAATGAATATTATAATTTTGCATTAGAAGAATGTAAGAAACGAATAAGAGGGGGTTTTAGACTGAAATGTTTTTAAATAAAAAGCATAGGCTTTATCTAGGCTGTTCTTTTATGTGACAAACATGTTTTGGGGGTCAGTCGGTTGGCCAAATCTATGGGAATAAAATGTATTAAATTTTAATCATGCTAATTGTTTGTAGACATATCACACTAATGCAGTCTGTATGTATTTAATAATTAGACTCGGCTGATTAGGAGAAATACAGGGCAGCTTTTAGAATTTGAAATATGCTGCTCACAAGCCACCATCCCCCGTTCACATATTTAATTCTTTCCTCCTTTTACTAATCGGAACAGCATTCCTAATGGTCGTTTGACATATTTCAGTAGTGGCATAAATGACTTGATGAATCTGGCTGCCATTCGAACCCTTTTACCGTTCCCTGTGGTCCCCGTTTTACAATCCGTGCCACATTCTTCCCGTTCCATTTCAAGAAGCTTCATTTATCCTCAATGTGATCTGATGGGAAAGCTTTTCCGCCGGCCACCATTAGACACAGAGGAATCTTGCTTTGTTTTGGTCAGTCCACCGAAACGACGTGGTGATCTCAGTATCTATTCACCCATCACCCATGTCCGCCTCCATAGCTCCTCACACAAAATGCAGCCGAATGATTGTCTGTCATAGTCATAGAGAAATGACCTTAAGTTGTTTTTGTACTTAGTGTCAGCGCTTTGCAAAAATGATGGAGATCAAACATGGCAGAGCGGGCCTGTTTGTTTCACCATCAAAACGTTTGTTTAAAAGAATGCAAATGATTCCCTGTCTGATGAAGCTTTCCTTGAGAGTGGTTTTTGTACGGCTATGTTTACAGACAAGCTCCTTAAGTTGTCCCCTCTAGCTGGTACGGGCAATAATGGAACTGTTCTCAATTTTGTCATCAGAGAATTAAATGGTTTCTTTTTGAAGTGTGTATTTCTGAGAATGAGGAATGGGTTTGTAACTCTGTTTTTGGTGCAGAGATTTGCATAAAAGCCCCTCAGTCTGGTAAGTTTTGAGCGGATTGTGGCTGGAGTGGAGTTAGGATGTGAGACAAAATGAAAGCCCCGGGGGAGAAGGTGAGCCTCCGTATGTCTGGGTATGAAAGGAGTAAATCCGACTTGGTTGGTAAACAGAGGCTCTGGGGACTGCTTTACTTTCGCCTGTGCACTACTGAGGAAAAGATGCATCCCTCTGTGATTCTAATAGAGGAAGCCCGTTTAAACTGGCACAACAAAATGGCAATAAATCATATGCAATGTCGACACATCCGTGTTTTAAAGGAAAAGATGAAAACTAGCAGACGCTGTACTTAATGTGAGCGAGAACTGCATGCATGTCATCTAAATGTCTTCATAAGCCATGCCTTTTAAATGAATCAAAAAATTGTCCATATGTTGCCATAGCAATAGACTCCACAAATTAAGAAATATAAAGGAGAAAGCAGAGCTAGTTATCACTTTTTCACTCAGCTGAATGTGTCTCAGGATTTGAAAGTCAGTTTGTCGAAAGGTGCATACCTAATGCCAAGGGAGGAAAGAAAGGCAGTAAAACTAAACACCAATAGCAGGGCATGCTGTGTCACCCTATATAGTTAAACTGTTAGGAATAATGATAATAGATTTAAAAAATATAAAATAGGCTCACAATAATTTATCATAAATTAAAGAATAAATTCTGATTTGGGGCCTCACAGTAGCGCAGTGGGTAGCACGTTCGCCTCACAGCAAGAAGGTCGCTGGTTCGAGCCCCGGCTGGGTCAGTTGGCGTTTCTGTGTGGAGTTTGCATGTTCTCCCTGTGTTGGCGTGGGTTTCCTCCGGGTGCTCCGGTTTCCCCCACAAGTCCAAAGACATGCGGTATAGGTGAATTGGGTAGGCTAAATTGTCCGTAGTGTATGAGTGTGAATGGGTGTGTATGGATGTTTCCCAGAGATGGGTTGCAGCTGGAAGGGCATCCGCTGCGTAAAACATATGCTGGATAAGTTGGCGGTTCATTCCACTGTGGCGACCCCAGATTAATAAAGGGACTAAGCCGAAATGAAAATGAATGAATGAATTCTGATTTGCAGACTCTTTTTAACTGGATGAAACCCATTCTGAATATTTTTTTATATGTATTTTTTTCTTTGTGATTTATAATGGGGTTTATATTAATGCATAAAAAGGTCTACAGTTAACAGAACTCAACAATACTTCAACTATTTTGTCTTACAACATTAACTGCACACACTCACAACCCAATATTTCTTATCAATTTACTTATTAATAAAATACATTATCTAAAATCAACAACAGCTTCAAAATTTACATTTTCTATATAGTCTAATTTTTGTTGTAGAGTAAAAAAAATCTAAATAAATACATTAAAAA
>CAIGQW010055024.1:5813122-5838143 GCA_903798125.1 Danio choprae
TCATTGTAAAATAAAAACTAATAGGAAAATTGTAAATGAACAAACTGCATATTTGATGTAATTTCTGCACCTCTACAGTATAATCATATTGGCCTGAATATAGATACGCATAATATTACACATGTTTTGTTTAAGGCTTAGGATCATAAGTTGTTCATCCAGTCAATGCATTTGGTCTGGTGCCTGTCAACCCATGTATTTGCATAACTCCATGCGCAAGCAGAATCACATGCCATCAGACTATTCCATGACGATATGCAGACCCACCCCAAAATGGGAGGGAAACAGCAGCTACAGCATGCTCCTCCTGAACCAAAAACACCTGAAGTAAGAAAAGAAAGTCATTTAAAAGACAATATAAAGCAGAAATGACACTGGTGCAACCGAGGCACTCAAAATATTTGAAAATGGCTGTAATTTTTATTTTTGACAGGGGTTTTGGCAGATTTGTTATTTAGTTTACATTACAGTATGTATTGTATGTTGTTCAGTGCCTTTATGTATTTGCTCAACACTAACAGCAGCTACATAACAACAACCGTTGCAAATAAGTTTAACTTCACCATCATTGAAATGTTAGATCAATGAGACATAAGGTAATCTGAAACCACTGTATTCAAGAGTTTTGGATGAGTTGTGGCTTTTGAAGAGGGTGGGATCTTTTGCTTTTACAGCTAGCGTGCTATCAATATTCTCTCCAAAACTGCCTACACAAGCTTTAACGCCCTTTAAAGTCAAAAACAAGTATTTGCATATTTTGACTTAGAACAGTATCCTCATTTAGCCTTTGTAGCAACTTGTCTGTGTGACAACTAGCCTTACATCTGATGACTGAAAAACAAAGTGGCACATACCAAATGTGATGTATTTTTGTTTGCATATAGTACGCTATTCTTTTCTGGCTTAGCATTAACCTCATTCTGAGCATTTGTTCTAATTAAGGGTTTTGCCTAATAATAACAACAACCGCAGCAACATGGATTTCCATTCTTTCTGTTCCTCTTGTTTGTGCTTTATTCTCTCTCTGCAGATAAGAATTACCCTGCTAATAAGCAAGATAATTAGCTCATCATTTTCTTCATGGATTAATACATTTTTTGGTGCTCTTTTGAAGTGGTTGCTGAATGCAGCCATGCACCAAACAGGTCAGAAAGAAAATCAGTTCTGACCTAAACAACTGGTCAAATATCTGACATATCAATCAGATTTTAATCAGATCACATATGTATGTATGAATGCATATTAAAAACATCTGCCCATTACAGTGAACAGCATGCATAAAAAAGTATTTCTTTTCGTTGCATTTCAATGGGAATTTCCAGTCAAATCTACTGTGACTAAGACTGTTTATAATAAAATAATGATGCAACTTCACATGGATTTCTGAAATAAACAATACTAATCATAATTAGGTGCACATTAAGACTGGTATATTATAAATTACAGTGTAGAATAGAAAGAAATTAACAACATGCAGTACGAATACACAATAAAAAAATGTGATTTGGTGTTCAGTTGGGGGAGGGGTTGTGTATACTTACATGCTCAGTCCACAAGTTCTAATTCATTATTACAGTATATATTTTGACACTTTTTTCTTATACAGTTTGGCTTTTATTATACTAGTCCACTGTGATCAATAAATACATACAATGGAATAATAATAAAATGATATATGCTGTGCTTAAATTGCAATTAACATTACATTATGCATTGATGACTTAAAATCCACACCCCATTTGCACTTGAATGTCACACTTCTCTCAACACTTTTTTTTCTTTCTGTAAAGTTTGTTTTGCACATTGGTTGAGACATCCAAATGAAAAAAAAGAGAGAGAAAACCTGAGAACAAAGATGAAGAAGAATGTCTGTAAATGCTGTACATATGTTAGGCTGGGCCACAGCATGTGGTACTGACAGCTTGAACAGATAAACATGTGACATGAGAATGAGGAAAGGGTTCTTAGTCAAGCTTCAGTGCAGAAATTTTGGATGTTTCATACCCTGCAGTAGGGATGCCAAAGAACCAGCTAGACCTGCATGAGTAGAAAACTGGAATAAGCCACCCTTACCATATGCTTGATTTGAGTTGTAAATTTGTTCTTAGAAAATGCAGCATTTTGATTGGTTGCACCACATTTAAAGGGATAATAAAACTGCAGTTCAGAGTTCATTAAAAAGGGTTCTATTTATTTAGCAATATAGTTCCAAATCTTTACACTGTTATACAGAACACAAAAAGAGCTTTTCTAAATAATTTTATACTGCTTTTTGTGCATACATGTTACACTGACTATGTTTGTCAAGCTACAAAATAGAAACATAATACAAATATCTGCAATGCATTTATGTACAAGCCTTACAATACAATAACTTTGGGTAGGGGCCAGAACACAAGTAAATTACATGTAATTTAATTATGTACTAAAAATCTTTCCTTTCACTGCTTCTCTTGATTGCCAATCCCTATTTAACGTAATTAAAATTTCACATTTGATTGCAATACAGACAAAGACCAATGTCATTAATTGTCAGCAAAGACATTCACAAATCGTACAAATTGGCTCAATAAAATAAATTTTATTTATTCATTTATTTATTTATTTATTGTTGGTACATTACAATTATTAAAGTGTTTGAGTAAAGAAATGTGGTTTATTGTTAGGATTAATATTGGCTTATATGTTTAATGTGTAACACAGACTGTACAAATAATCATGATTTCCCCTTTCTACCCAAATATCGGCAATAACAGTTGTGCATTGTAAACTCCTCCTTAATTTGATGAAGTTTGAATAATTGATTCTGGTATTTTGTCTGTGTCGAAACAATCTACCTTGACTTTAAATGTAGCTACATACAAACTATAAACAACCTACAGCTGGGCTAATGAACTATAATACTTGGTGGCACAAGTCTCTATTGTGATTATTATTAACAATAAATTGCATCAGTTGTCAAACATTAGTGTGTTTTATCATATTTCTGCTGCAACTGTTTTATAACCCTTTTTGTCATGCCTAACAAATCACTTTTGTGGCATATTGCTTTATTTTAATATATATTCTGCATAGCAATGTCTGATGGATTGCCGCTGTGAACGCAGATGATTATAATTAATGAGTTATGGAAAAAACAAGATAATCAAGATTATTTTATTTCTCTATAATCAGTTGATTAACAATGTGCACAGTGCATGCTAATACACCATCAAGTCGCATTAACTTTTAAAACAGGCACTTCAAAACAAGTGTTTTAATGTTATCTTACATGGGAAGAATACCTGTAATTTGTCTTCATCAACTTGTATGGACATCGCCAGTTACACAAAGTCTAGCCTGAGGAGGATCAAATCAACTCTACAATTTTCAGAAATGACAGATCCAATTTTATGTGCGTCCCTGCAGCATTCCCCAACTGTTGCTGTGTTGACCTCTCACCCATTCTGCGGTGCTCTCTGCGGTACGACTGCCGTTTTCTAAGATTGTGCTCTATCCCCTATAAACCCTCTCTTATGTTCGGCAGAATATAACAAAATAAGAAGTGACAACACCAACGCAAGCAAATCGAATGGCAATTGACCGATACACATATTAATTATGTGCTTACATTCTAAAAACTTAAATCTCTTTTTACATAATTCACTGTGGTTCACAGTTTGCATCCTAACAATTAATGGACAGCTCACTCTACTCCAGTTGAAACAATTTTCAGTCTTACTTTTTCTTGAAAAAGTCATTGCTATCTCTTTACATTGGTCACAGTTACCTCTCTGACTCCATGCTATTACCAGTTCATTATGAATTCACCTCAGGACACCCGCACAGCTTTGTTCATTACTAGTGAAAGTGCACTTCTTCTGTCAGTTCTGCTTGGTTTTACCAGACCGTGACTCTCTGGACTCAAATTATTAAACCAAACATCACAGCATGCAACACTAACTAGCATCTGTTCTGTACTTGTGTTTAGGTTTCTCTCCTTTAAATGGAGTACTGCATTAGTTATTTCATTTTGTTGTTTACCTCAATCCACATAATAGCAGAAAAACAGACAGCAAAGAGCAAAGTTTTACTTTTGGGACAACAGACTTCAGCAGGTGAAATAGTGCCCCAGATTTGATGGTGCGACTATTTCTCACTTCTCCTCCCTAATCTCACGAGACAGCATTCTGGAGCAAATACTTGTCAAATGACATGTAATAGAAAAAAATGCTTTTGCTTGGGGAAAAGCAGACATGTTTTTTGTTTTTATCAATTCCTTATATTATCATTTGATGTGGTGCGATGAAAGCGGCGAAGAAACATATCACGGATTTGCACTGAGCAAAATGTAATCTTATAAGCAAAACGTAACTTTTACAGACACCAAAATAGAATTGTTGCCAGTCAGATATTTTCAGGGAAAAACAAGTCCAACAACAGTCTGCATGGTAGGACACGGTATACAGTTGTTATTTGGCACTGATTCACTTGTTATGAAAGATATTTACGCTGTTTCTTGCATAGCAGATCACCAAATCCTGTATATATGGAAAGTAGCAGATGAGCAGAGGACTGTCGCTGAGCACATGTCAGATGAGACATGAGGCAGATCCAAAAAGTACAGAGAAAACAGAGTATGATGGCACTGAAGCAAAAATGCAGCAAGAAAATCTGTCAAACAATCAAAGTGTTGACATATTGAAGGGAGGGATTCAAATGCAGCTAAAACACACAGCATTTCACACAACAGGGGGTTGAAAAGCCAAGTGTAATCTAATTCACAGAGATATTTTTGAACTCCTGCCCACTCAAATGTTAAGTACTGTACGTAGGTATCGCTGGTTCGACCCACGGGTCTCAAAGGTCAGTAGCATCCTTCAATTTTGACCTTTTTGGAGTGTTTTAGCATGGGACTCTTGTGCTTGCTGTATAGAGAGAGTTGATTTGCATACTCACACAAGCGTGCGTTCCCTATCTGTGGATCAGTGATGTGTGGTGGACTGAAGGAGTTCCCTTTCTGTTTCTGTTCAATGTAAATTCAATGTTCTAGTTATACTTTTGATATAGTTTCTGGGTTAAAGACATATGGGACACATAACATCATCAATACTTTAAAAATAATAAACACTTTATATATAGATATTTTTTTCTTTTCTTTCTTTCTTTTTTAAAACACCAGTAGCTATACACAAAATATGCTGCAGTTTTCAGCATACGCCTTGGTCCTCTGTTGCTCTGGCTTCGCCGCGGGCTTCCGGAACCCCGCCGTTGCTCGGATGAGCCGCCTGCTTCACCCCGGCCCTCAGGGACCTCGGCATCACCTTCGCCCTACGGCTCTCCGTCCCCTCCTTGGGCTCCACCACTATCAGCGGTGTCTCCCTCAGTCGGCCCCCTGGAGTCGGCAGCCACTCCTTCTTCATGGTCCCTCCCTTCCTCAACTCCGCCCGGAGCCGTCCTCCTGGTTGTGTCCTGGGTCTTCCTGCTCCAGCTCACTTCTTGGTTCCTCCCTCCTAAGACTCCTCCCTGGCACCCTCCCCTTCCACCCTCCCTTATTCTGTTATTATGTTTGTGTTGAAGGCGTGAGGACGGGGGTACTGTCAGGGTTCTGTTGTGTTCCATGTGCTTTTGTTGTCGTCATGTGCTTCCTTTGTTCTGTTTCCCGTCGTTTTCAGTGTTAATTTATTCCACCTGTGTCTCATCTCCCTGTGTATCATCTGTCCCATTAGCCCTCATGTATTTATACCCCTCTGTTTGGTTCAGTCCTTGTCCGGTATTGTAGTGTCTATGCGTCGGTGTGTTGTCTAGGTGTCGGTTATCCATGCTGTCGTCACCCCATGTCCTCCCAGAGTTCCCGTTCCTCCCATCGCCTGTGTTTGTTGTAGGTGTTTGTTAATAAATTCGTGTTTCATTTCATCCCGTGTTCTCGTGCCTTCATGTCCCTCAACCCGTGCGTGACAATTATACGCACAAATCCTTCAATGTAACTTGTTAGGTATGAGTTGGTAAAGAGTTCCACTGGTGATGCAAAGTATGAATCTAATATTTATTTTTTTTTTATTATTTAACACTAGGTTTAGAGTGAGATAGTATAGGTGGTATACTCTTTACAATATGATAAAGCATTAACCTAATAGCAGCACTGTTTATTTATATTTTTTAGGGAGTCATAAAAAATATGACAGTATGTTGGGAAGCGTGCAGTCCTGAAAGGGAGGATGCTGCGGGGGCCACCTGCTGCCCAATGAGGAGACCTGGTGGCATGAAACAAATAAATTAACCCTAAGAAGGTGGAGTGGAGTACACATATGAAGGATGGTTAGCGGGGAGGGAAGACACGGGCCCATCTAAGAGGAGGAAACTACCACGGCTGAGTGAAGCATATGGGATCGCCAGTGGGGATCGCGCATAGCAGGCACCTATACCCAGAATGCAGGCTGACCAAGTGGGCATGCCAACAATGTAATGGGCCAGGCACCTGAACTGACCTCAACTGAACAGATTGAAAAAAGCGCACATATCTCTGTGTTAGAGAGAAAGGCGCAGCAAGCGTGTTTAAACACCGTACCGAATTTCCTCATTCATGGGTTTATCCAGCACACATGAGGAAAATCAGCTCCACTCAAATATTATAGACTCTTACGAATGTATTAGGTGTCGCCCAGCCCGCAGCCCTACAGATGTTTGTTAGAGAGGCGCCGCGTGCTTACGCCCAAGAGGAGGCGATACTCTTATCTAGTGCACTCTCACTCCCGGGGGACGCAGCTTACCCTGGCACAGAAAAGCGAGGGAGATGGCATCCACTATCCAGTGGTCCAACCTCAGTATGGATTCGGCACTTCCCGTCTGCTGATCAGAACAGAAAACGAGCTGCTTAGAGTCGTAAGCTCCTCCGTGGGCAGCGCTTGCAGGTTCAATACGTAGTCTAAAAGAAACGCTGTAGGAACCTCGGGCACCTAGGTGGGCCAGATTCTCAGGAAAATGTGAGAGTGGCCCAGCCCAAATTGCTGGCACACTTCGCTGACCAAAAATGGCTCCAGATACCCGACCCTCTTGACTGATGCCAACGCGACCAGCAGAGCTGTCTACCTGGATAGAAATCTTAAAGATACTGAGTCGAGTGGATCGGGCAGACCGAGATCTCCAAGTGGGTATGAGAGGGGGACAGTATTGAATTATTTATTCAGTGTCTCGTGCCTCTGGGAACTGGTGATAAGGGCGATGCTTTCCCAGCACGCCGCCATGCCCGCGTCCTTAGAGCGTTAATGATCGTAATGCCAACCCCTCAGTGCGTAGGGGAACTCCCGGTGGTGTGGGAAAATGGAGACATGAACATACGTGTCCTTCACGTGTCTATCGCTGCTAATCAATCATGAGGACGAACGCACCGGGGGATGTGCTTCTGCATGAGCATTCTGAGCGGCTGTTTGTAAGGCAGCGGGTCAAAACGAGCAGAACTAGGATTGGTTATAACCCACCACTCTTTTAGGGTACGATGAAGTACAGACTAAAAAGCACGGGAGCACGGGATGGGAGAGCTCACCCCGGGAGGTGCGCATCCCGAGGAAGAGCTGAAGATAAAAGATTAATCTTAACTTCGTTCCAAGAGCCCGCAGGGACTGTCACATCCGGAGAAAGGAGAAGCTCTTTATAAAATTCAACGAGGAGAGCAGTTTTTAAAGCCCGCCAATCGCACTTGACTGCTCTTTCACCGTGGTGAATTCCTGGTTAAACTCCCCCTCTGTGTCGCCGAACAGGCCAGCCTGGGATATGGGTGTGTTAAGAAAGCGAACTTTGTCATGCATATCTGACAGGTTTTAGTCAGAGATGGCATTCCTGGACCACTAGTGTGGTCATCAGCCCTCCCAGGGCCCTCGCAGCCGACCTGGTGTTTTCAGAGCAAAGTCGGTTGCAGTGCGTAAGTTAAGGCTGGGAAGGGAACCTTCCTCGTGCCACTGGGCCAATGCCTGTGCCAGCCATAGCAAGCAAAACGGAAGTAGCCTGGCCCACAGCAGTGTAGGCTCTGGGCCCGAGGGTCACAGATAACCTACATGCTTTGGATGGGAGCCGAAGCTAACCACACCAGGAAGGGGCACCACACCGACAAGATTGAATACCCCCTGGCTGCTCCATCATTGAGAAAGGTGAGGGCGGAGCGCACGCAGACCGGGCAGAAAAAGGTGCCCTCATCACTGCGTGAACTTACTGTGCACCTCCGGGATGAAGGGGACGGGAGGCTAAGAGGGTTTCCCCTTCTTATACTCCACGTCACACCCCTAATCGGTCCGGCGGTGGAGCTGGGGGACAAGCCATCTCCAGCCTCGCCGGCAAAGCAACCCGGGTTAGCGCGGCCATCATATCAGATTCTATATCCGAAGCCTCGCTTACCACCCCTAAGGGAGAGAGCGGGTCCGAATTGTCATCGGAAAATGACAGCCCACCCTCCGATGCAGCGATAGACATCTGGTCTTCAGTGTCATCAAGTGAAAGGGCGACCATCCCAGAGGATGGAGTGCTTCTCTCACTCAAAGCTTGGATGGAGCATGCTGAGGAATGGGAGGTCCGCAAGCCAGAGGGCGGCAGATTGACCCCCACTGTAACCCTTAGATCTGCCCGAGTGCCAACCACTACTTGCGGGGGACAACAGGGGTGGTTTGCCCTTTTGCAAGACCGAGCCGCGATCTTAGCTGCGCAACAGACATGCCATCGCATCTAGAAATGCACAGTTGGAACGATGTCTTTAAAAAGACGCGCTGCACGACCGTGTTGCTCTTTTAGGAAACTTGGTCCTTATACATACCGCTCTAGAGGGACCGGACCCAGAGAATGCCCAGGCAAGGGAGAATAGCCCAGCTCGACTGTCTGCCACTGTGTGTCACACACTCTGGAACCGGGAGAAGCAGCCTGTTCAAACACCGGCAGTTTTCTCGTTCTCTCTCTCACTTTGTCGAAGGAGGTTTGGAGGAACCCTAAACCTTGAAGCCTTGTAAGTTATTTTATTCATAAAGACACTGAATCTAATTGCTCTGAATTCTAAAGCATAGAAATGTTCACTTTTTATAAGTGAATCACAGTATCTTTCTGCTATCAGTGAAACATGGAGCGGCCTGAGATTTGCAATTCCTTTGTCAAACAACAGCTCATCAACAACTGGTCAAAAGTCTGGTCAACAACAGCCATGTTTTGTTCACAATAATGTAATTCACAATTATGCATTATGAGAAAATTATTAGCTTTTTATTTATGTAATAATGTGACCCCTGCTTGCATAATATTGCATCACTTGCTTTTAATTTTGAGGCTAATGAAACAATACATGAACACATTTCTTACTCTCTGATGTTATTTGAATTCCATCAGAGGAGACGTATACCTGCTCCAAGAACTTCTATTGCAGTTTAATGTTTCCTTTTCTCTGGCAGAATGATGGCATTTACTTAAAAAATGTATATATACCAGCTATAAAGGCAACATAGCTGCACACGCAAGTAAAGAGAAGCACAAATGTAAGTATTTTTTGGTATTATTAAGAATTTTTACTACAAACAAGCATATATTTTAATACATTCATAATGGCTAATGACATATCTGTCACTCGATGACACTCGAATACCCTGTCAGAAAAGTCTACTGGCTGAAAATTAGCTCTTTACAGTGTCTGGTATAACGTTAATGTTGTTTTCTTGTGTTTACATACATAAATATGGTCACAGTGTGATTACACAATAGTTACGTGCTTATTACCACATTGTATGGTTAAGATAACATGATATCATTGCCTTCAAAGATTTCCTAAAGATAAAAACCCAAAAATAATTGTAAGCAACTGGAATAACTACAACTGGAATAACTACAGCAGGCACCATATGACATAAGAGCTCGCAACGACATATGATGACATGGGTGTTGTATTGGTGTCCCATTTCTTAAGAGTAAATTTGAAGCCCTTCAAGGGCCAAGGGGATGGAATGGGGTAGGGGAAGGGGTACAAAATAGAATTTATAATTAGTTGTTCTACTATTGGTTAGTAGTATAATAATAAAATATTGACCTTATATTTCATTGTAATGTTTCGCAATGTTTTATTGTTATTATCTTTTCTTTTTTTTTTCCCCTTGCTTCCTAAAAAAAAAAAATAAACGTTCATCCTGCTGTATACTGCCCGAAGCATATTCAAAAACTGGTTTCCCTCTTTAAAGCACCCTTCCTATGTGGGAAAATGCTTTTCATGCCTGTTTCATTTGTCATGTACTGGGAAAAAAACTTGTAGTTCACCATAGTAACCTCATTCAATGTGTATGTGTACCTAGTGCAATGAGTATACAGCTGAGGTGAGAAAGGTCAAAACAATCCTCTTTTCCACAACCCTTTTCAACAAGTTGACTTAGCCCAAGTAATCAGGTTTTTACGAGAGATGTTCCATCTCAATCCTACTGAGAATCTCTTAGTTTTCAAGTGCCTCCAAGTTATTTTTGGTGCAATATTACCAGGTAGTCCTCTAGATGCAATCTAAAATTAATTTACTACTCTTGTCCTTTACATAGTGTCCTCCAGACATGTGCATATTTCAGCAGGGTGAAGTCGAAGGTGACTGGTATAATTTTTACTACCTTGATAAATTTTGTTCATATGATGTGACGTAACCAAAGCACTCACGCAGAGCCTGGCATGACTTTTATGATCATGGCATGACATTTGCTACCCCTGAAGTGATTAATGACACGAGTCATTTAAACCTGGCATTGTTTTTAATTGTACATGGATAGAAACTCTGGTTTATTCATTCATTCATTTTCTTTTCAGCTTAGTCCCTTTATTCATCAGGGCTCACCACAGCGGAATGAACCATCAACTTATCCAGCATATGTTTCACACAGCAGATGCCATTCCGGCTGCAAACCAGTACTGGGAAACATCCATACACACTCTTTCACACACATACACTACAGTCAATTTAGTTTATTCAACTCACCTATAGTGCATGTCTTTGGACTGTGGGGAAAACCGGAGCACCTAGAGGAAACCAACGCCAACACGGGGAGAACATGCAAACTCCACACAGAAATGCCAACTGGCCCAGCCAGGACCAGCAACCTTCTTGCAGTGAGGCGACAGTGCTAAACACTGAGCCACCGTGTCGCCCCATGGAAAATCAATAAGAATTTTGAATAGACATACTTTGCACATAATAAAAGTAAAAATAAATTTGCCCACCCATTTCATGAGAGAGGTGGCAATGTCAGGTTTTCAACAAATTATTATTTAGAATGGTATCATTTTATTTAGTAGTCGGTCTGGTTCAAATTTCAATTCAGCTCACTGACCTGATAATACAGTAACAGCTGAAATTTGAAACATGTGTGTGCATAAATTATAACAAAACATTTATGTGCAAACTAATAGCTTAAAGGCACAATGTGTAAGTTTTGTTGCTAGAGGTTGTTTTTCAAAACAATAACAAAAGCATAGCTTGATGATGAGGTGAAGGACAGTGGAATCATGGGAGTTGTCATGCACACTTCCACAGCTGATGGAAATAAATCTGACGGGACTCATGTTCATGGATGAGGTAATGAATATGCTTGCAGCAGGAGTCAGTGTTACTAGTGTTATGTTTGGCCATAAACCAATTACATTAGTTGCCCACCGCAACAGCACCCCATTCCGCCCCACGACACATTCACAGGTGGTGCAATTGAAGATTTTGCTAAACATGCACATTGTTGTTGGAAATATTCAGAATAAATGTAAGTACACAAGTCAGTATATAAACACTGTACTAGTGTTTTTTTGAATATTTTAAAGTATATATTTATTCCCGAAGTATATATTTATTCCTAAAAATGGAAAATCTGTTCACCCACCCTTATGTCACCAGACCTTGATGACTTTCTTTATCCTGCGAAAAATAAAAGATGGATTTACATGAACAAGCAAATATATAATGCATGCTTTTATAAATGAAGTAAAAATAAATACATAAATGAAGCTAAATCACAAATAATGTATGAACAGTGATTTGGATATGTTTACATAAAATCTGTAATTCACCAGCATTATTTTGACAGATGAGGTCATTTAAAATCATGGCTATGTGAGACTATAGTTAGATTTTTTGTCTTTGCATAACACATGACATTGCATAACAAATGACATTAAAGTATTGGATAGGTTTTTTCTGCATTATTTTTCTCATTTTTGTCTTGAACATCATTTATATTTTCCAGCAAAAGTATCACGTCTTTTAAAAATCTGTCTACAAGTTATGCAACATGCTTTTTACACACTGACAATATAAAAACAGAATTTAGAAGCAGAAGTTATAAAAATGAATTTAGCATTAAAAGAACTGAATTTGTCTTTAACTATCCCTTAACAATTTCTTTTTAAATCCCATTCACTGTATGCTGTTTTCCATCCAACTACACAATCAATTCAATTTTCCTGATGAGAAGCCTTTCTTCCCCAGTCTCCCTTGTCATACACCTTAATATTATTCAGATCTTGCTGCAGATACCTAATAGACAATATGGAACTCAATGATATTTTGGGGAGGAAATGATTACAATTAAAACTCAACAGAAAGGAGGGGGAGATAATGATGGCTGAAATAAAAAGTTATCTTTCCCAATTACTCCAGCCTTCCTTATCAGGGATAATATGACCAGCCAGCTCTCCGGAATGCTGATGAGATTGTGGCACTTTTCTTGGCTCCCCTTGCCTCGTCCTTTTAGTGTCTGACAAACATGTAAACAAAGCTTGTACAGTGGCTGTCAAGAGTCCTGCAAATGCAAGCTTGATTGTTGGTTTAATCAACATAGCTCAAAATCTAAAAATTGCTTCATTATTATGTGTTTTGTAGGAGCACTACATTGAAGTGTTCCACCCATGATTGACTCAGTCCCATGTAACATGTAAATGACCTGCAACATTTACCTACATTTGTATAATTCTCTCATGGTGTGATCAATTTGTTTAAAAACATCATCACTTCTAGAAGTCTCATGCAAATCTACTCTGTGTTTATCTTAAAGATAGCTTCACAAATGAAAATCTGTCAATGTTTACTCAAAATCATGTCCTCTGAACATATATTTATTTGTTTGTTTATTTGTTTATGAAACACAAAAATACTTTTTTTCAAAGCAGACTGTCCAAATGACAATTTCCATACAAACTAAATTGAATTGTGACCATATCTGTCAAGCAAAATTTCAATTAACTGAAGATCAGCAGCAAATGGGATTTATTTGTGGTTATATTTTGGATGCTTATTTTTGGTTTCTCACAGAGAGCTATAGTTTTAATAACACGCGGCATATGCAGCATATAGATTTATTAACTAAGGGGCTAGGGCTACAGCCAGTCAAAATCATATAAATATATAACATCAACAATATTAACATACTGATTACTCAAACTGATTTTTCAAACTCACAATTTATTACAGCCTAATGCTTACTATCAAAACTAGCTTAAAACAGGGGCTCAATATGGCCATGATATTTTCATGGCATATGCTAATAACAACAACAACAAAACATTGTGGGATTTTAATTATCACATGTATATTTTAGTGTTTTACCTGTCGAAGTCAATGACAAGATTGGAAAAGAAACATGCTCTCACAACCGCCAAGCTGTTAACCAGTGGTTCGAACCAGTGACCTTCATGCTGTGAGGCGACAGCGCTGCCCACTGCGCCACCGCATTACCCCATATAGATACAGTAATTATTAAAATTACTTTGTATATTAAACCACACGTTTATGGTATTTTACATTTGATGTTACATTTAAAATACTTTAAAATATTTGTGCATAGGGCCCGAATTTGCTGCCCCTGCCCGAATGCAATGCGATTGTGATGTCACAACAGTGTAGTTCCCAAGTGCTCAAGGGTTTAGGGCATTCCATTTAAACAAATTCAAATTTTCCCCCAGTAGTGGTCACTTGTGTAATGTAATCGATGATGTACATCTGAGGGAATAAGGCAAAGGAAAGTTATTGAGGGAAGAGCATACATTTTTTTATTTGGAATGCAGCCACAGACATGCAAGAAAACTCACCTGGAGTTTGACATCGTCCATCCATTACACTCATGGCAATCGTAAACAAACTTCAGGGGTAATTTTCCACACAGTGTGCCACAATAATACAACTAAAAACTGTTTTGACATTTCCCCGATCTGGTTGGAAGTTGTTGCATTGATTGCATCATCAGATTTGGCGTTGCTTCGGCTGTATCTGAAAATCGCCCCAAACCATCAAATAGTGGAACTGTTCAAACTATTTTAGGGAGCAGCCATTCCTACTGCTGTACGAAACCATAGTGGATGTTATGCAGTGCACTCAATTAATCCCACAATGCACAGCAATAGTGAGTATACAACCCATGTACACTCAACAGCTAAAAAATCCCCATAATGCTCTGTGAGAGTTTGTGCAACTTTATTTTCGTGTCTGACCACAGGATGGCATCTAAAGCATAATCCTATTGGTGTAAGTTTCAAAATAAAATATATTTTTTAATTAAAGTATTGGTTGTATATGACAGAAGTCAAAAGTCTTTGTTTCATTACTAATAGACAGCTTATTAAGTGTTAAATAATCACAGGGTCTGACCAAGAAGTTGAAAATATAATCCTTCTGAAGGATTTATCAAACAGCAAAGCACAAAAAATGGCATCCTTCAAGTAGACTATATTAGTGGAGTAATGTAGGGAATAGTGAAAGAAGGTATATGGTGGATTTTGGATACAGCATTGGTTTTGACGCTTGTCGCAGCTGAGTCACTTTGCAAGAAAGTCTCTGAAATCTTCTGACACTACCAAAACCTCATCGGAGAGAAAATCTGATCGCATCGGCAAATGAGCGGCTGTTGGTGAACATGCCAAACCAAAAATCAGAGACCACAGATTTTAGCCCTAAAGAAATCTTTTAGGATTTTACAAATTTGTCTCAGATGATCAACTCATGGCTAAAATTGCAGTGTGAGAAGGGCTTTAGTAAATCTCTTTCTTTTGTGTATTATTTTTACTGTATAATAATACAAATCAATTGTTTGCTTTGGCTTTTATCTTTTAATGTGAATACTCAGATCAGAAGTGAAATGCAGGGACAAGTCTGTAGAATGCTGTTTTACGCTGTTCAGCCTTACAATCTTGATCTGTAAGCAAGATCCTCTGTTTTTTCTTCACCAAAACAATGCAGTACTCTCTATCATGCAAGAGAATAATTCAAATACTAGGTCTAAAGTGACATTTCTTTAAATTAGCAATGGCTTTTGCTGTTCAGACGGACAGCTGCAGATGTGAGTGTATACTAGAATAAAGTAGTTCCTCACACAAAGGGTTTTTTTAGGCTTTCTGTGGTTGATTTTATTTTTTATTTGCACAATAATTTATTTGCACGGTGAAGTTTTTTTCCTCGCCACTGTTGCCACTGGCTTGCTCGGATTGGGACTTGTGGAGCTGCGCTTCGGTGGATCTGCTCTTCAGTGTTTGAACTTTCAGCAGTGAAACTTAAACCACACTGAACTAAACTGAACTCTGAAATCTGGACTTTACTAGAACATGTTAAGCTGCTTTGCCACAATCTACATAGTAAAAAGCGCTATATGAATAAACTAGAATTGAATTGAATTGAATTATGCTGTCGAACTATTGTATAAATGCAATATCACACTCGTAGCACTGTGATATGGCTGTGTATCAGCTACTACAATACATATTATAGTGCTACTTGTGTGATATTGCTTATAAAAAGTTTGGAGTTTGTGCAGTGATACACTAAAAAGAACCTCCTGGTTACGTACGTAACCCACGTTCCTCAAATAGAGAACAGAGACGTGCGTCTGTGAACAGACTACGGGAGATTGCTAGACAACCAATCACTCTGAAGAGAAAGAAAAAGGGCCAATGAATGCCAAATGAGTTGACAGTGCTCGGCTCCACAGGTGCGACTGATTAGTCATTAGTGGAGTGGCGTAGTATGAGTGGCGTCCGGGGAGTGAGCATCAGATTTTTGCGAGCAAAAGACCGAACACTCAGGCAACAGCTGGAGACTCAGCTGCTGTGGCAGTGAAGACGCACGTCTCCGTTCCCTATTCGCTACCCAAGAGGGGAGGCTTGATGGCAATAAGAACATATGGACTAGCCCTATGGAGGGGAAGTGCTACATTTAATAAGCTGGTTTGCGGGCAGGGAAGACAGGGGTCCACCTGGTCAGGGGGAACACTCCATGGCTGAAATAAGCATATGGGATTGTCATGGGGACCGCATAGCTGTCACCGAACCTCAGCATGTAGGTAGACCAAGAGTAGGCATACCAGACATCACACTGAGCCAGGCACCTGGCTCCTCCGCTGAGTCGGGTGCTGGGGGCCTCAGAGAAATTCTCTAGGGTTCGCCAAGCGGAAAACTTACTAGCAGAATAGAAAAAGTGCACATATCTCCAGGTTAGGGAGCATGGCGCAGCAAACGTTTATTGACACTGAGCTTAATTTCCTCCAGATTGACCGGGGTTACCCAATAATCAGGAGGAAACCGGCTCCACTCAATTAAACAGGCTCCACTTTACAGGCTCCACTCAATTGGCGCCCAGCCTGCAGCTCTGCAGATATCTGTTAAAGAGGCGCAGCGTGTTAATGCCCATTAGGAGGCGACACTTCTAGTAGAGTGTGCTCTCATGTTCGGGGGACGTGGCTCGACCTGGCATTTATAAGCGAGGGCGGTGGCATCGACTATCCAGTGGGCCAACCTCTGTTTTGATAAGGCACTTCCCTTCTGCTGACCACCATAACAGATAAAGAGCTTTTCACAAGATCTTAAGTTTTGCGTTCGTTCCATGTAAAGGCGCAAAGCGTGAACGGAACAAAGCAGTGAATGGGCTGGGTCTGCCTCCTCTGCTGGCTGCGCTTGTAGGTTCACCACCTGGTCTCTAAATGGGTTGGTAGGAACCTTGGGCACGTAACCAGGCCGGGGTCTCAGGATGACGTGAGAGTAAGCCACCCCGAATTCCAGGCACGAATCGCTGACCGAAAATGCCTCCAAATCCCTGACTCTCTTGAACAATGCCAACGCGATCAGCAGAGCTGTCTTCATGGACAGAATTTTTAGAGATACAGACTCGAGTGGCTCGTATGGATCTCTCTGCAGGCTCGCCAGGAATACCGAGAGATCCCAAGAGGGCATGAGAGGGGGGCGGTATGGATTTAATCACTGCGTGCCTCTGAGGAATCAGATGATTAGATTATGCTTCCCGAGCATGTTGCCATCCACCGCGTGGCCAGCTGTGGGCCAGCGCATCCGTGCCGAATGGGGCCTCGGTCAGGGAGTAAAACAACTGGCAATGGGTGTTTTCGTGAGAAGCAAACAGGTCGACTGCATGATTGAGCTTGCCCGGGATGTAAATGGCATGCAGCGATTTCATCTGCATGTGACTCCAGAGGAGCAGACGGCTAGCAAGCTGAGACATGCGACGGGAGTGTATACCACCCATACGGTTGATATATGCCACCGTTGCCATGACCAGCACATATTTCTGCTGTAGGACCAGTAAAAAAACAGTGAGAAGCAGGAAACACTGCCAACAGCTCCAGGCAGTTGATGTGCCAATGTAGCCAAGGTCTGGTCCATGAACCTGCGGTTGCATGCTCAATGCACATGGTGCCCCAGCCCGTGTTGAAGGCATCCGTCGATACGCAACATGCCTGGATACTTGTTCTCAGGACAAAACGGCCTGTAGGAAAGCAAGATCCGTCCAAGGGCTGAAGGTGCGACGGCACAGCGGTCATGTACACTGGGTGTGAGCCCGTGCGCCATGCTTGTCTGGGGACCTGATCGTGAAGCAAGCGCTGAAGTGGTCTCATATGGAGCAATCCGAGCGGCTGCAGATGCCATATGCTCCAGGAGCCTCTGAAAGGTTTTCAGTGGGACCACTGTTTTCCTGTTTAATAGACTCAGACAGGATAGTACTAACCTGGTGCGCTCCTCTGAGAGGCACGCTACCATGGCGACCGAGTCCAGCTCCATTCCGAGACAGGAGATTCTCTGCATGGGGCAGAGCTTGCTCTTGTCTCGGTTGACCCGAAGCTCCAACTGGTCGAGGTGCCGAAGCGTGTATAATCAATTGATCCCCAGATTAAAGCCAGAATGAGCCAATGGTCGAGATAATTGAGTATGCATATGCCTGCAAGCCGTAAAGGCGCTAGGGCACCCTCCGCGAGCTTCGTGAAAACCCGCGACAGGGAGAGCCCTGAGGGGAGGACTTTGTACTGCCATGCTCGCCCTTCAAACCCAAACCAGAAGTAAGGATGGTGGCGTGGAAGTATGGAGACATGAAAATACACGTCCTTCAGGTCTATGGCTGCAAACCAATCCCGAGGATGGGCACATTGGAGTATGCGTTTCTGCGTGAGCATCCTGAACGGCATTTTGTGTAAATAACGGTTTAGTGTGTGCAGATCTAGGATTGGCTTTAACCCCCTGCTCTTTTTGGGCATGATGAAGTACAGGCTGTAAAACCTGCACCTCATCTCGGCTGGAAGGACCAGCTTGATTGCATCCTTCGCCAGGAGAACAGCAATCTCCTCTCGCAAAACAGGGGCGGACACGGGGCTGACCCTCGTGAAATGTACACACATGAACTTGGGAGGGCGAGAACCAAAATGTATCGCGAACAGGCCGGCCTGCGATATGGGTGTGTTGAGAAAGCGAGCTTTGTCAGCGTCCGTCATATCTGCCAGGTTAAGCCAGAGGTGGTGTTCCTGGACCACCAATGTGGCCATCGTCTTCCCCAGGGCACGGGCGGCTGTTTTAGTGGTCATGAGAGTATAGCCTCTACATGCTGGACCCCCACTGCATGCAGAAACGCAATGCCGACATCTTTAAAAAAACGCACTGCTTGACCGTACTGCTCTCTTAGGGTATCTGCTCTTTTAGAGAAAACTGCTCTTTTATTTAACACTGGTGAAACGCCCAGGGGACAGGAAAGGAGCCCAGTTCGACCACCGCTATCGCGTCTTCACCGGCACTGGTGAGAAAGCTGGTTTCGTTTTGAAATCCGGATGCAGATCAGAAGCTATTTAGTCTAAGTGTGAGCTCTGAAGCAAAGAATCTGATGCTCATTCCGCCGACGCCACTTATATTCTCCACTAATTATTAATCATTGCATTCATTGACCATTTTTCTTTCTCTTCAGAGTGACTGGTCGTCCAGTGATCTTCCATAGTCTGTTTACAGACGCACGTTGGAGTTCCCATATGAAGGGGAACATGAATATACTAGAATGTTTTTGGATGTACTCCGATTGGAGTGCTCAAAGACATGATGTCTTACCTTGGGTGTGATGCAGTGTTTTTATGTAACCGCATTCAGTTTAAACAACAAAGTCAAACATTTTATTGCTGCACAGGAACTGACTCATCAGCATGACCAAAATGGAGATAACAATATACATGTGCATACATTGCAAAAAAAACAAACCTTTTTTAAAACTATATTTGTGCTCTTAGAAGATTAATGGGTGTTAAACGAATTTGGAACAACATAAAGGTTAGCAAATGATTACATAATTATATATTTAAGGGTGAATGTTTTCCTTAAACACAGTATGGTGGCTGTAATCATAAACATAGCCAAAAATAAACCTCAGCTACACTGACTCACAGACTCTCCCAAACTTTCACAGACTCTCCCCAGGCACAACCGTGTAAAAAATGATGTCTGCCCTGAAATAGGAGGAGGGTAGACTACATGTATGTAAGAATTATATAAAAATGTTGGTGAGTACACATTTACGCCCCTCTGGCAAGCAGGTCTTTTTTGGGGCTTGCTGCTGATTATCACATTTATCTAGATGTCTGTGAGCACTGGGGGAAGCTAGTCCAGAAGTTTACTACCTGGCAACAACCTCTCATGGGACATCCCACACCTGCTGGGCCCCAGATGTGCTCCCTCATGTTTTTTAGGGTTCTGGCCTGCAGCGAAATCCCGCAGGGTTTTCCCATTACTGCTGAGAGAAAGCAGCAAAGAATATCTGCCAATATACACCCTGAGTAGTGTGCAGTGGAATGTCCATTGTGAGGTGTTCTTAGCTGTTTTATTTATTAGTTGAGAGTAATTCGCATCAGTGTTTATTATGGAACTGATTCATTATCATGCCCAAGGTAATATATGGACTTTGCTTTCCGCACTGGTAGACATCAATGACTGCCAAAAGGCTGACTTGTAGCATTGAGTGAATGGACTTAAGTAATCATTGAGGAAACAGTCTCTAAAATGCACTGATACACAAAATAATGTGCTGTATGTTTAAATAGAAAACTGGAGCTTTTTTAAATCAATGTATTTATTTTTATTCCTGTAAATATTTCTCAAGTTTATTTGTATTTATTTTCAGTATTGCCACTGTCATTATGGAACTTGTCATCAATTTACCTTATACTGTATGCATTTTTTGGGCAGCACGGTGGCGCAGTGGGTAGCACAATCGCCTCACAGCAAGTAGGTTAGAGCCCCGGCTGGGTCAGTTGGTATTTCTGTGTGGAGTTTGCATGTTCTCCCCGTGTTTGCGTGGGTTTCCTCCAGGTGCTCCGGTTTCCCCCACAGTCCAAAGACATGTGCTATAGGTGAATTGGGTAAGCTAAATTGTCCATAGTGTATGAGTGTGAATAAGTGTGTATGGATGTTTCCTAGTGATGGGTTGCAGCTGGAATGGCATCCGCTGCGTAGAACATATGCTGGATAAGTTGGTGGTTCATTCCGCTGTGGCGACCCCAGATTAATAAAGGGACTAAGCCGAAAAGAAAATGAATGAATGAATGTATGCATTTTTTTTAAAGATTGCCTTTTAAGGAGCGTGTGATGTGCGCACAACAAAATAAAGCTATTATCTCCTTAAAGAAGAAAATGAATCAGAACTGCTGAAAATAGTTACCAGCAATTTTTAGCAAGTTTTATTTTTTGTAACTGATCAACTTTGTCAACTTAACGGTGTAAAGAATGTAGTTATTAGACAAATGTTGTGGTTAATTAATCAACTTTAAGGCCTGTTCATTTAATGAACTAGGGCTTCTTAAAAAAAAGTGCATCTATCTATATTCTTTTTTTGCGTTTATACAGCAGTTTGATGGCATGCATGTCTAAATAAAAATAAAAACAACCACGGACTGTCTTAAAATAAACTTTGTGAGGAACTACTTTCTTCCGCCAGAGATTCAGATCATTTTAATAACAGCTGGGAAAAAGTCAAATATGTCACTTTAGAAAAAAGTATTTGAATTATTTAATTGCATTTTGTAGAGCAGGGGGTGCCCAATCTTGTTCCTGGAGATCTACCTTCCTGCAGAGTTTAGCTGCAACAGTGATCAAACGTACCTGTCTTTAATTACAGAGTGCTCCTTCAGATCCTACTTAGTTGGTTAAGTTGTGTTTGATCAGGGTTGGAACTCTGCAGGAAGGTAGATCTCCAGGAACAGGGTTGGGCACCCCTGCTTTACATGATGCAATTAAATATTTCAAGTACTTTTTTTCTAAAGTGACATATTCAGCACCCCTGATGTAGAGTATTGTCATGTCTAGTGATGATAAAACAGGATAGTAATGCAGTAAAGCATTGCAGTCAAATCTATCTGCTCTGAAGCAAATAACAGATGATTGTGACCAAATATTGCCATTTGATATACCCAAAACAAATTGCATAGCACATTTAACCACTATAGAGACATACTGTACTACATCAAACTCCAGAATGAGTGTCCAACAGAAAGGTGCTCTCTGCAGGGAAAGAGAAAATCTCATCATTAAATGTGAACGTTATCTTTATAAATAAAATGCATATTTGAAATCTAAACAATTACATTCTCATATAAAAAAAGTCCAAATAAGATACATGCATTATGTGGTACAACAACATCAGTATTTGTCAAAATATAGTAAGTTTAGTCATCCGCCATTGACAATTGCTTTCAGGAACACTTCCAGCAGAGTGATACATGTGAAGAGGCTGGAATATCACACGTCTTTCAGCCAATCAGATTCGAGAACCAGAAAACAATGTTCTAAATAAATGAATCTGGAATTATTTCATTTTTAAAAGCAATGGAAATAAAAATGAGGTTGACAACAGCAGTCATTGCCATTTGCAAGTTAAGCCAACACGAGTAAACAGTGTTTTAACACCAGATGTATGTTGCGTGACACAACTCATGTCAGAAAGTAAACAAAAACATAATGCAAGCAAGAACTGTTGGCCAACACAGTTACACAATATTTAAACATGCTATATAGTTATGTCTCGAGTCAGAACGTGTGAATCCATTCTTTATCTGTAACCCCATATGCACATCAGAAAAGACGTCAAACATGCCTAAAATGTCCATGTCGTGATAAGCATATGGAACAATTGCTATGCATCGCTGAATACAGATGGCCACACACCATATACTGTATGTTAAATGTCATTTGGTTATCATTACAAAAAGAAGGATGGAGGTTTTCAGTAGCACACCAGTATCTGCAATGGCTTATGAGTATGAGATTGTGTTTATTTGTGTGTCAAGCAAGTTTGCCATGCAGTAGTGGTAAAAGTGTTAAGAGGTTACAGCATTGTATTTAGGGGCCACTGAAAATGTTAATGATACACATTCAAGGCCTCATTAAATGTTGTCCTCTGTCCCTTTATGTATCAGTGACTAACACTCTGCATGACCTGCCAAATATATCTGCCATTTTCTTGTTGTCTTTTTAATTTAAAAGGGAGCTTTCCATTTTGCGCTTCTTAAAACATTACAGTCCCTCCGAGGCATCTGACTCACATCTTACTCTCTTCTGTTTTCAGCGCATAATATCTTCTATACTTGAATAACACAGGCAGGTTCAGATAGACTGAGCCCAAGGTGAAATGATTTCTTTGGAGAATTTGGTGAAAACAGAGCAGTGTACAGATAACGATCAGAGGAATCGAATCGCTCGTCTGCAAAGCTTCCGTCTTGCATCTTCCGCTTGATGGGGACAGGGCTTGAGTGCGTTGACACATGTTGGTGACTGGCCCAGTGTTTGCTCTATGGAGTTTCACAAGATGCTCAGAGAAACATCCAGGGCTTGTCATTTGCCGTGAATGTTGCCTGCAGCGACCCAGAGGCTCTGCTTGTGTAAGACAGACATTCTGCCCAGAGGCCATTTTGCTTTCCTGGTATCCCCACTCATTTTATCTCATCGTGCGATCTGAAGTTTAATGCGTAATAAGTTGTTCTCTCAAGTTTTCCGAGTGTTAAGCTTTGCACTTGCTTTGTTTGATGCCTGTTGTATTTTGTTAGAAAGACAAAACAAATTTCAGTTTCATCTTTGCATCACAAGGGCAACCTATTCAACACTTCACATGTTAGAAAGAACTAAACATAAAGAGTTCACAGGCAAAAGCCAGCAAAGGTGCTGTCTGCATTTTTTATACTAAAATTAGCTTTTTTTCTCAGGCTCCTGTGCATGCAGGTTCAGTAAATTCACTTCATGGTGATGAATGGTTTCTTTTCACTGCCTTTAAATACGTGCACTGCAAAAGATCTGTATGACTGTTTCAATGAACCTGCTTGCTTGGCCCTGTAAATCCTGTTGCTATGTTGTTACTAAGGGTGGTGGTTTGACTGCTGAAACCAAAACAAAAGAGTCTATTCCAAGTTCAGCCACAGTTACAGTAATTCACAGTTTTCATATGCGTCAAATGTGGGATGTCTCATTTTAGTGTATATGTCTACAATTTACAAAAGTGATTTTATACATTTAAAAATCATTTTAAATGCGATTGAAGTAAGTATTTTGTGTTCACGGTTTAGAGAAAAGGAGAGCATCTTTCAAGAAATGAGCAATCGAGAAAAACTGTAACAGATTTATGCAAAACAAAACAAAATCAGATGCATTTTTACAGCAGTTAAATTTAGTGGATGTTTTCATCCCTAACATAACAAAAGGTAGTAAATTTGAACAGTGCACAAGGGTTAAACTTGCAGTTAACCAGCACTTGTTTCCCAGACAGAGTAAGTACTGACCCAGGAGACACAGGACAATTTATTTTGAAATCATTTGTGTGTGTGTGTGTGTGTGTGTGTGTGTGTGTGTGTGTGTGTGTGTTTGTTTGTTTTCTTAACAATTCATTCCTTTCCAAAAAAAAAAAAAAAAACCTTCACATAAACCTTGCCTGCATTAAAATAATTGACTAAACTCTGGAACTAGGACATCAGTCCGCAGTCAGGAAGACTGTTCATGCATATCGTCTGAAAATGGACTAAACAGTTTATAAATAGAAGTTGTTCAGCACTCTTGATTTTCAAACAGGAAGTGGATACTCCACAAAGACCAGCACAAGGGCACACTGTATAAAATAAAAAAAACTGATGCTGAATGCTATGAATCTACAGGAACCTTTTGTATATCATAATCTCTGTGACTATATTCACAGCTTTATCTTGAAAACAGATAATAGTGCATACTAACATCAAAAGCTTATCTCGTCTGTGAAGCTCGATTGAAGTGGTTGAAAAGTCTGGAGCTGTTGTGTTTTGGTGCTTTGCAATTACAGAGTGACCAATGAATTCCAAGTCATATGTCTGAGGTACAACTGAAAAGAGCTTCTTGTCAAATATGCAGAAAACCAACAATAGAAGAATTTCCACTAATTAGCACACAAAAGTTGATACAGTTCTGAGCTAAGAGGACATTTAAGGAATAATTTATCCATCGTTATTTTTTCACCAGCCCCATTTCAGACCTATGCTGTGTTTCTTGAAGCTGCTCTTTTCCATACAAGGTGATAACAAACCCCTGCTGTGCTAACCCCAAATAAATAAATAAATAAATAAATAAATAAATAATAATAAGGGCAGCACGGTGGCGCAGTGAGTAGCACAATTGCCTCACAGCAAGAAGGTCGCTGGTTCGAGCCTCGGCTAGGTCAGTTGGCGTTTCTGTGTGGAGTTTGCATGTTCTCCCTGTGTTGGCGTGGGTTTCCTCCGGGTGCTCCGGTTTCCCCCACAAGTCCAAAGACATG